>OX453278.1:33381063-33433563 GCA_949710005.1 Ricordea florida | reverse complement strand
TGTATTTTTCAGAATTGTTACTTGCAAACTCGGGGATAGCGAATCCTATCTCTCTGAGCAGAAGTCGAACCTAGGACCTTTCAAGTACAAGTTCGGGCGCTCCACCACCGCCGAATTATAAGGAGACTCATGGGAGCAAGGCCATAAACTAGGTTCATGTGACGAACACCCTGCATACCGCTGGGCTTTCCCTGTCAAAGTGAAAGGTTTATTAAATAATGAAGATGTATTTCGCCCGCAGCTGAAAATACGAAGCCGGCAAGATCGAAACCAGATCTACAAGAGAGCTAAGGGCTAAACCCTGAAGTATCTTAAATGATAAGAAGAATCTTAAAGTCTATGTGCAAACGCACTGGTAACCAATGAAGTTTATCTCAAATATATTAATCGAAGTATTCATGGAGGCCACCAAAGAACTTAAGAGGCCCTGTTAGGGTAAATTCCGACAGGGCGACATGGCTCTGAAAAGGCGACACGAAGGAGCTGAAATGACGACGAACGACGAGCTGCTCACGCGAAATTACGACAACGACCTTGCGACGTGAAAAGGTTTGAAACTCAGACGGGCGACATAAAGAACCCCCCTAACAGGGCCTGATGTGTATTTATGGGGCTCCCGGCACATTTTCATTACGATTTCGTTTCAGTTGAAATTAGAAGAAAATAAAAACCTCAATGAAGATGTGCCAGGATTTCCATAAATGTTCATGAGCCGCTCGGGAGGGAACCTCTGTGAAATTGTTTAGTTTATGATAAGCAATAATGAGCATAGGCAAATTGCGGTCAAGCCTTAGTCAAGCTGCTGCCTGGTATTGCCGAAGCCACCAAGCCGATACAAAGTTTCGGCCAAGCCTGTTCACCAAGAGGGGCCGACAGGCGGAGCGAGCGGAGGGCGACTCCATCCGAGTGGCAAAGTCTCTGCAAAGCCCCCACCAAGCCGATACAAAGTTTCCGCCAAGTCTCTGAAAAGTTTCAGCGAGGTCAATACCAAGCCGATACCAAGTTTCCGACAAGTTGATGCAAAAACTATATGAAATTTTCCAGGGCGGGATCTGGAACATTTTGTGAAACTGATACTAGACCTATGCGAAACCCAGAAAATTTGATGATGAGGATCTGGCACATTTCGAAAAAAATGATTTTCAAAAGAAATAAAATACCTATTTAAAAAGAAGAATTATTATACGAAATGGAACAAGAATTACGAAGATTGAATGTACCGCAACTAAAATCTTTGGTTAGATGGTATAATATTCGCGGACGATCCGCGTTTAATAAAGCAGAACTTATTAATGCGTTGGTTAATATACCCGAAATAACTAATAATGTTCAAGAAATAGTTAATAATATTGCTGGAATTGTTGGTGTATTACGTAATACACCAATGAGACCAAGAAATCAACCAAATTTACCTCTTCCAATTCTGAATATTGAGCCACCACCAATTAGGATAAGAAGACAACCAAATTTGCCGCCTTTGAATATTCCTCTACCAAATAATGAAATATTTATGCCAAGAACACCACCAGGTTCGCCAGATATAATTAGGCCGGGAACTCCTCCGGGCCCGCCCCCGCCAAACCAACCTAGAATAAATATTAATAAATCTAAACCAAAAAGACCTTCTCCCCCCAAACCAACACGACCACCACCCCCCATTCCGGCAAAACCTAAAAATACAAAACAAACTCCTTTTTTGGGAAATGTATTAAATAAGTTTTGGAATTTTGTGAAACCACACATTCCAGAAAAAGTAAAAAATAAAGTAGAAGAAGTAGCTAAAAATTTTATAGAAAAATATAAAAAGGCAAATAAAATCAAACCGCCGAAAAATCAAACAAAATCAAAAAGAGATTATGAGAAGGAGGGAGCAAGACCAAAAACAAAAAGAAATGAGAATGTGGAAGATTTTACGCCAAGGGAATATGAATCAGCTATTAATGGTAATTATATAAGCTATAGGATTGAAGGAAAAGAAAAGATTGACGAAAAGACATTCTTACATAAAATAAAACCAAAAGTTATTGATTTAATTAGAAAGAGAGTTGAATCCAAAAAATCGTTGAAGACTAAATTTATATTTTCATGCATGTTCAAAAAATATGATCCGGAATATGGGAGTTTTATAAATAAATATATATACTGTGTTAGACCCTTTCCTTCTAAAAAATCAGAAATTGTTCTTGAGGCAACAGATTTATCAGAATTATTTGATAGATTAACAGCACATCAACTTGTATTATTCGAAGATTTTTTAAATAATGGATCTGGTTGGATATTTGAACGCGTAATATTTTTTGACATTTTCATAGATCGTTTTGTTCCACTTTTAGGTGGATCTTATATACCATTACCACAAGAATTGTTAAATAGAAATGCAATTATTAATCCGCAGAATTATAATGATGATGAATGTTTCAAGTGGTGTGTGACACGAGCAGTTTATCCAACTGATAAAAATCCACAAAGAATAACTAAAGAATTGAAAGAACAATCTAGGAATTTTAATTGGAATGGAATTAATTTCCCAAGTGCAATTCAAGATATTGTTAATTTTGAAAACCAAAATGATTATGATATTGCTATATATGGATATGATGAGAAAATAGGGGTATATCCTATAAAAAGAAGCAGTAAACGAGGATTTAAATTAATCAGATTACTTTTATTAACAGAAGAAACTGAAGATGAAGAACCAAAGAAACACTTTGTTTTAATAAAGAATATTAGCGCACTTATACGTAAGCAAGTTACTAAACGTAAATGTAAGTTGTACTTTTGTGATAATTGTTTGAGCCATTTTCACTTAAAAAGATCATTGGAAAGGCATGAAGGATATTGTTATTTGTACAATGAAGTTAGGATTGATATGTTAAAAAATAAAGATGGCAGCCCCTGTTTTCTTTCTTTTAAAAATTTTGTGAAAAAAATGAAGATACCTTTCATAGCATATGCCGACTTTGAGTGTATTTTGAATAAAATAAGACAAAAGGGTTGGCTTGATAAAAATAAAAGTTATACTAATAAATATCAGTCACATAAACCGGTTGCGTTCGGATGTTATATTAAGAGTTTTAATGAAAAAATATGTAAATCCAGATTTTATAGATATACTGCTGAATCACCAGAAGATGATGTGGCGCAGAAATTTGTGGAATATATTGAAGAAGAATTTAAGAAAATTTATAAGGATTGCATAAGTTATAATAAAAAAAGATTCAAAAAGTTTAATAGGAAAATGATGACGGAAGTTGACGAAATAAATTATGAAAACGCAACTCATTGTCATATCTGTGAGAAAGAATTGGGTAAAGATAAGGTAATAGATCATTGCCATCTTACTGGAAAGTATAGGGGCGCGGCACATAAAGATTGCAATTTAAATTATAAGATCCCAAAATTCTTTCCCGTTATAATTCACAATTTATCGGGGTATGATTCCCATCTATTTATTAATAATCTTGCAAAAACAGAAGGTAAAATAAAACTTATACCTAATAACGAGGAAAAGTATATTTCTTTCTCAAAAGAGATTGTTGTTGATGCCTTCAAAGATAAAAAAAGCGGCGAGATGAAAGATGTTATCAGAGATATAAGGTTCATAGATTCATTAAAATTTATGCCGTCCAGCCTTGATAGTTTGTCTAGTAATCTTACAAAATGTGAAAAGTGTGGTGTTTGTAAAGGTGTAATAAAAGGAAGTAGGTGTCTTGGACCAACAGATAAAAACCTACATGAAGTTACAAAGTATTTTGAGGGTGAAAAATTAAAGTTATTATTGAGAAAGGGAGTTTTTCCATATGATTATCTTGATGATTTTGATAAATTAAATGAAACCCAACTTCCCCCAAAGGAAGCGTTTTACTCAAAACTTGGTGGAAAAGATATTTCTGAAGATGATTACAATCATGCAAAAAATGTATGGAAAACATTTAATATGAAAACAATGCGAGATTACCTTAATCTATATCTCAAGTCTGATGTGTTATTATTGGCTGATGTTTTTGAAAACTTTAGAGATGTTTGCCAAAATAACTATAGATTAGATCCTGCTTGGTATTATACTGCGCCAGGTCTTGCTTGGGATGCCATGTTGAAAAAAACCGAGGTTCAATTAGAGATGATAAATGACATTGATATGTTAATTATGATTGAGAAAGGTGTTAGAGGGGGCATATCACAGATATCAAACAGATATGCTAAAGCTAACAACAAATACATGAAAGAATATGATCCGAAAATGGCTGCAAATTATATACAATATCTCGATGCAAATAACTTATATGGTGGGGCAATGAGCGAAGCATTACCAACTCATGATTTAAAATGGATGAGTGAAGATGAGAAAACAAATTGGAGAAATATACCTTGTATATTAGAGGTTGATTTAAAATATCCACGACATCTTCATGATTTACATAGTGACTACCCGATTGCCCCGGAAAGAATTAAGGTTAATAGGGTTGAGAAATTAATACCAAATCTTAACAATAAGAAAAATTATGTTGTTCATCATGAAACACTAAAAAAATATGAAAGTCTTGGATTAGAGGTAACAAAGATACATAGAGGAATTAAATTTGTGGAGTCAAAATGGTTAAAATCTTACATAGATTTGAATACCAAACTCAGGGCTGAAGCAAAGAATGATTTTGAAAAAGATTTTTTCAAACTAATGAACAACTCTGTATTTGGCAAAACAATGGAAAATCTTAGAAAAAGGGTTGATGTAAGATTGGTTACTAATGAGAAAGAAGCAAGAAAATTAATATCAAAAGCTAACTATAATCGTCGTACTATTTTTTCTGAAAATCTTATGGCAGTACATATGAATAGAACACATATAAAATACAATAAACCTATTTACTTAGGAATGTGTATTTTGGATATAAGTAAGGCAATGATGTATGATTTTCATTATAATTATATTAAGCCAAAATATGGTGATAAAGCTAAATTACTTATGACTGATACAGATAGTCTTGTATATGATATAGAAACCGAGGACTTCTATATGGATATTGCCCCAGATGTGAAGGAAAGGTTTGACACCAGCAACTATCCCAAAAACCACAAATCTGGTATTTGGGATGACAAAAACAAAAAAGTAATTGGTAAGTTTAAAGATGAGGTGGGTGGTAGAATAATAACCGAATTTGTCGGTCTACGAGCTAAGCTATACGCTTTCAGGAAGGATGATGGTGAAGAGATAAAAAAGGATAAGGGAATTAAGAAATCAGTTGTTGAAAATAATATAAGATTTGATGATTACAAGGAATGTTTAGAAAATAAAGTAAAGCAGATGAGGGAGATGCAAGTAATAAGAAGTTACAAACATTTTGTTTATACTGAAACTGTTAATAAAGTTGCACTATCAGCCGATGATGACAAGAGAATAATTTGTAAAGATGGAAAACATACTATGCCATATGGGCATTATCAGGCAGAGACGGATCTCATCAAAACAGAATCGGGTGGTAATTGTGTATCATAAGGAATAACTTGTAACTCTTCCCTTACAAATCCTCGCCGCGGCCCATCAGTTAAATAATATAAAACAGGCTGATTATGTGTAATAATACTTTTAGAAATATTATAAACTTTGAGACTCCAAATAGGATCTGTAGCTCTTCTTTTTTCACCACCTTCAAGTTCGCCCGGGAATAATAGATATCTAACTTTTTCGATTGAAGGCAGCCTAACCTCATCAAGCCCCACCACACGTTGATAATTTTTTGGTTCAATATTCACCTCTTTCAGTTTTATAGCCTTATCAGGCTCTTTACCGGTTATTCTTGTTTTTGTATTATTCAAGGTTTTTAGAATAGCTGGTAATCTTTTCACCCATACCCTTGATCGATCATCACTAATCATTTCTTGCGCATATTGATGGCTAAATAATCTTTCTCCTAATATTCTATTTGCGTTTTCCACAAATGCTTGGGCTCTATGATTACCAGCTTCACTTCTTTGCATTTTCACATTATGGTAATTCATGAGTTTACTAACTTCACCCATAAATTCTTTCCCAGGATCAACCATTAAAGTTTTTGGGTATTTTAATCTTCTAGAATATATTTTCTTAAAAGCTTCTGATATCTCTCGACTTTCTTTTGAGGTTAATGGCTCAGCATCTTTATATCTCGAGGCGATATCAACCACAACTAACGCATATTTATATGTTTTTCTTCCAACTCTATCATGTGGCAAAAATAATAAATCTGCTTGGTGAATCTGATTGGGCTTATCCACAGTCCAGTGCGGCCTAGGTATATATTTAGGGGCGGGTAGATAGATTTGCCATATTGCTTGTTTTTGCAACCATTGTTTTGCATCATTTTCACTTACTTTCGCTTTCTCTGCTAATTTAGGAATGGCGGAATATCCTTTCCAATACCCTTCAGTTGAATAATATATTTTTGAGACGTTGTTCATTTAAAAATAAACAAGTATCTTATAAATTGAAATGGTTGAGGAGGAAGAAGAAATAAAATTTACCAAATACCAAATCAACATTATGAAAAAAATTATTAGGAAAAAAATTCTATACATGGAAGACGGCGATCAAATTTTTAATATTATGATTTTAATTCCCGAGGCGAGAGAGGGTTTGTTAAAACATATTTCCAAGTTAGAAAAGGTTTAAAGGTTAACCAAAGTATCTTATAAATTTACAATGACGTCTGAAAAAATTAACCCAAATAGAATTCCCAAAGAACCCTTTGGCTTGAAAGCAGAATCAACCCTAAATCGGATTACTCTAAATCCATCCTCAGCCAGCCCGGGGGAAACATTATATATAAATATTCCGAAACTTGCAGAGAATTTAGTGATTGTGCCTGGAAGCGTATCTCTTCTATTTGACTTAGATGTTGAGGGGCATGCTAATAACACAGTCGTGAATAATTTGGGCCGTAATCTTGTAACCAGAATGAAAGTTCTTTTTGGAGGAGAAACATTGCAAGATACACAAAGATATGATTTATTTCAAACATATCATGATTTATTCTTGACCGAAGAAGAGCGCGAAGATAGATTAAAACAAGGTATTTCTTCGCCAAATATTAGAAAACTTAGAACAAAATCCGGAGATATGAAAACGCAAGACGTAAAGGAAGTTGCCCTAGCCAACATACATGGAACAAAGTATAGAATACCAATAAAGCATCCTATTCTAAATGATCACGGCGTTTTTTATCCGAAAGCGTTGGAAAATCATCTCATATTTGAGATTACGCTTGCCCCGGTCGCTAATATTCTTATTTATTCTGATACAACCAAAGCGCCATCGTATTCAATCAAAAACCTAGAGTTGGAATATTCCTCAATTTCAAGCGAATACTTGGCCCGTGAGGCCCAAGCAACTTATCAAGTCGGCAAAGGATTCTTTTATGAAAATGTTACTTTGCACAAAACTTTTACATTTTCCATTGGCGGTGACGGGGTTATTAATCAGCATATTAATTTACCGAGAAGATCAATGACGGGGATATTGTTTTTGTTTTTAGCGCCTCAAGCTGCAGGAGCAAGGGATTCCGAAAATTTTTATAATCCAGGAATATCTTCCGTTGAAATCGATGTTGATGGCGTACCAAATAGAATATACTCTAGAGGAATGATTCCGTCTGATCTTTGGGAATCCGTGAAGAAAAGATTTCGTCGGGATGATGGTTTGCAAATTTCTTTGAAAGAAAAAGAATTTTACGCGGATAAGTTTGCTCTTTGGGTTGATACTAGAACTCATCCAGATAGTGGTATTCATGGCGGTGGACTTGCTCTAAATAATACGCACGACGGCGTAAAAATAGAAATTAAAAGGAAACAGAGCGGATCCGGGACAATAACTTGTCATATGTTTGTCGTGGCGGATGCAATGATGGAGATTATGAATTCAAGTTTGAGATCAATTAAGTACTGACCGAAGGGAAGAACCTGACCTAAATTTAAAAAACATTTAGTTATGATACAAAAATCATGGAAGATTTGCGTGATAAAATACCATTTCATTGTATTATAACTGGACCGACAAATTGCGGAAAAACAAAGTACTTAATTGAACAGCTCCGCGGCCCGTTCAGGAAAGTTTTTGAATATATTGTTTTAATTTGTCCGACTTATTCTAAAAATAAAACTTATCATAATTTTGCTAATAAGGATGAGCGTTTTTATGTATTATCTCCGGATGCAAGTAACGTAGAGGAGATTAATGAGTTACTAACTGATTGCCAAACTTTATTCTCCGGAACAAATACTTTAATAATTTTGGATGATTGCGCCGTTTCAAACGATCTGAAGAAAAGATCAAATAAGTTCATAGATTTGGCATTCTCCGGAA
The DNA here is from genome assembly GCA_949710005.1 of Ricordea florida. Taxonomy (NCBI): domain Eukaryota; kingdom Metazoa; phylum Cnidaria; class Anthozoa; order Corallimorpharia; family Ricordeidae; genus Ricordea; species Ricordea florida. Next base: position 33,425,228 of record OX453278.1, on the reverse strand, counting down.
GGCATCATGGATTATCGGTTTGGGTTCTAACTCAGCAATTAACTTCAATAGCAAAACCATTCCGGGAAAATGTAGCCTGCGTCGTTACTTTTCATAATCCTTCCCAGAAAGGCATGAAAATGTTTTTCGAGGATTACGGAGGTGATTTGGATTCTGAATTGGGGAAAAAGTTTGTGCAACTCCTGAAAACTGAAAAATATTCTAGGTTATGTTTGAGTTTGCGATATCCATTTAATTGCTATTTAGAGATACCCGAAGTGATTTAACAAAATATGACAAAGCCGGAAGATTATATTGACCAACCACAGGAAAATACCGACCGTCCAGAGGGAGGATATGGAAAAAGTGAGGATCTTGAAATCAAACAAGAATCTCTTGCCATTCTAGCAGTTCTCGGGACAACAAAAGAATATTTAGGAATTGAAATGAGTCTGGGAGATGTAAAAAAATTATCCGCAAAAGATGTAGAAAAATATTTTAATCGTTATCAATCGGTAATGGGTAAGAAAATTAACGGAGGATTGGTAGATTCTTCCCTTGAATTAGTTTCCAAACTTATTTCTTATTTAGTTCCGGTAGATGACATAGATGCTCTTTGCGATGATTTGAAGAAAGATAATTTGGTTAATCGGGAATTAACAAACTTTGTGGGTCTCTTGGCATTAAAAGGAGGAAGACTGACAGCACTTGCTAGCGGGGTATTTCAGGTTGCTAAACACGTGAAATTCAACAAAAATCAACAAGAAACAATAGAAGTACCAGTAAATTCTAACACAACTGATCAGGAAACTAAGCAATCTGCTGAAGGCGTTGATACAGTGTATTAAACAGATCTAAAAACTTATCAGTAGCATCCAAATAACAATGTCAGAAGAGGAGCAAATTACTGCTGAACCAAAAACAGAAAATAACGAAACTAAAAAGAGGGAAAAAGATCCTAAAAAAGTCGCGGCCGGAAAGAAATTAGCGGAATATAATAAAAAAGCAAAAGAAGCATTAGCTAGGGAGATGAAACGTGAGTCGCAAAACGAAAATGAAGATAATCAAGAAAAGACAAATAATGATTATAAATCGTGGCTTCCGGAGTTATCTTTTACTACTGTTTTATCTGTTGTCGGGTTGGGGTTTACAGCAATTGATCTTTTTATGAGATATAAGGAAAAAGCCAGAGATGAATATTCAAATAGGATAGCTGATTTATCCCAAGTTCCTCAATTACCGCAACCTAAAAAGATTCCATTTTCTGCAAATCCAAAATCTTTAGGAATGGAATAAAGTTATTTAAAAGTTTCTCAATGGTACAGTAAAAAATTATGTCAACAGAAAACAAACTTGTGAAAACTGTAACTGATTCAGCTGTTCTTATCGGATTAAGTGCGGGGGTAGGCTATGTGGCAAAAAAGATGATGAAAGAATCATTTTTGAGTGATCCGTCCATGAGTATTACAAATTACGCAAAATGGGTAGCGGTATTATCCGGAAGCATGTATCTTAAAACATATTTAGAGGATCAAAAGATTTTACCAAAATAATGTCATTAGCATCAGTAGCAATGATGGGACTGGGGGCGTTATTTAATGCAACAGCATTTACTGGAGGAAATATGCTCGCAAAATATATAATGGGGAGCAAAGTGGATACGGAAAAAATACGACACGACAAAGCAATGGAAAAATATCAAAGGGATTACGCAGAATATCAGGAAAAAAGACAAAAAATGCTTGATTGGAAAATGAAGAAGAAGGAAGAAAAATATCAGGCATCAAAAAATATTTCGGCAACAAATCAAGCATTTGAATTGTACAGCCAAATGACTGAACCTAAATTCTCTGATTATTATAAACCAAGCGAAGAACAAAAGACTGGAGAAATGATATATGTTGGCGCAGGAATGCTGGGATTGGGTTACGCGGTAAGTAAAATATTATAATGTTATGTAACTTGTAATACATCAATCAAAATAAGTTATATAACATAAGGCATTATTTTTTATTAAATTTCGAAGCTACTTTTTTCAACATTTCTTCATCACTAATCCTATTATCATTTTCTATTCCATATTTTTCAGTTACTTTTGCTCTCATTTGTCTTTTATATTCCAAAAAATCTCTATCTGGATCATGTTCTTTTTGCATTTGACTTAATGCTTTACAAGCATCTTGCGGGCTCATATTTATTCCAAATTTTTTAGCGTAATTTACTAAATCCAAATTACTAATTGTATTAGTATAATATTTTTGTTCTTCGTTCGTCATTTTATTTCTTTTTATTTACCCCTTTTTTCTTTTAAATCAATTTTTCTTTTATTTTCCGACTCAAGGTAATCTAAAGATTTCTTACTGATGAGTAAAAAAAATCATGGCTGAAGGAGGATATTCACCAGAAGATTTAGATCCAACTGATTTAAATGAATCTAGGGGTAATGACAATGATGATTTGGCGTGGGATCCTGGTCATATGGAACTTGAAACATACACATCAACAGACCACCAAAATAATGGTAACGAAGAAGAGGAAGAAGAAACAGCAATTGATGGCATTAATGAAAAACAGCCCTTGTTAGGAAATAAAGAAAAAGATTTAGAAGAAGTAAAAAAAGAAATCAGAAAAGTGCGGTTAAAAGCAAAATTCGGAGAATTTGTTTCGAGATTTCAGAAAACTAAGAACGGTATAGAATTACCAGCAGTTGACGGGCCGTCTGGAGGAACATATGTTTATATTGCTAATGAGGATGATTTTAGAAGATATGATAAAAATAAAGAAAAAATAATGGAAAAACTTAAACCCGGCAAATTAAAAGATGCTTTGGGACCAACTAGGGCGGAAATAGCAGAACAACTCGAAACAGAAATTGCTAACAAAAAAGAAAAACAAAATGAGAGACTCGAAAGAAAAAAATTTCTTGAAGAAAAACCATTGAAAACACCAGAAGAAGTGTCGGAGATTGAAAATTTAAATGCTGAGGTTATAGAAAACGAAGAAGATATAGCAAACGCCGTCGCAGAAAGAGAAAGAATTCAAGAAGGAATGTCATTGCGAGAACGAATCAAGGCTATCTTTAAAAAACACGGATTTACAGTATTTGCAATTTTAAGCGCTGTGGGTGTAATCATTGGGGTAATAGTTTCTAGTCTTTCAAAGGGTTTATCCTCTTTAGGAAGAGGAGTTGGAAATGGATTAAAAACTCTTGGGAAAAAACTTGGTGAAATATTACCAGGAATGGTCGGAGCAATAGTTAGCTTTCTTTTCAAAACTGCCGGTGAAGTTATTGGATTTCTTGGGAAGAATGCTTGGTTATTGATAATGGCGGTGGTTCTATATTTTGTGGAAAGTATGAAAAAGAAGAGAAAGTAACAAATTTAAAGATATCTTTTCCGTTCAGTAAAAAACAATATGGGCGAATACAATGGAATTTATCCACAAATACCAAATAATAATTTGGGTGGAGATGGTGCAATTAATTTCAGATTACAAAAATCGAGCGAAGTATTGCAAAATCTCGAGAAGGAAATTAAACATTACGAAGAAGTGAGAAAAAAATATAATAGAGCCAGAGGAATATGTACAAAAATTGGCGTTTCTGGCGGTTTTATTTCTGTTATTCTATCCGCAAGCGGGCTTGGAACTTCTCTCACGGGTTTTGGTGCAATAGTCGGAGTTCCTTTGGGTGTGGTTGGTGGAATTTTCGGAGGATTATCAGTTGGATTTGGAATAGCCGCAAAAAGTCTTTCCTCAAAAGTTAGTAAACACGAACAAACCGTTGCAATTGCGAAATCAAAATTAAACACCATTAACGATTTGGTTTCAAAAGCTCTGAAAGATAATGCAATATCCGATCAAGAATTTTCCATAATTTTGGCGGAATTGGAAAAGTTTCAAAAACTGAAACAGGAGGTTCGCCAAAAATTCAGAAAAGATTCGGAAAAAAACTTCGACATGAGTATAATAAGGAAGAAAGTCCGAGAAGATCTGTTAAAAGAACTTACCGGAGGGAAAGGTCATTAAAATTTGTTTACGAGAAAACAGAAGTTGGTTGTAATTGTTTTGCTTTTACATCTTATTCTTAAAAGATCTAAAGATCAGGAAAATTGGAAAACAAAGAATAAGATGTTATTTAACGATTTCAAAACCCGATACCCAAGGGCAAGCCTTGAAAAATTTACATTTGTGAATGACTCATTTGGGGGATATGTTAAATGGAAAGTTAATGAGACAACAATTATGTCAGATGATGATCCTTCTGGAGAAACATGGACTGCAAATCTTTCTGATAATTTGAAAAAGTTGTTATGGGAAGATTTGGGTTTAGAAAATAAAGTAAAGGTAAGTTCATTTCCCAAAAGTTTAACATTTACAAAACAACCATATCCAATACCTGGAATTAAATTCGACGAATTTGCTAATGATGTTACAAAATTATTAACCAATCTGAAAATATATGTTTCAGAAAAAGATAATTTCACTGCGACAATGATGAATATTTTTAAAAATCAAACTGTGGGATTTACCAGTGGGAAAGAAACAAGAGCTTGGCTGAATAAACCAAATATTAATCAGTGGCCGCAACAATTAAACATGGCGGTTTGGTGCGCAACGTCTGGATGCGGAGTAGGATTTGGAGATATTTTAAGTTACCCAAAAATTATTAGAAGTTTTTTCGTATTTCACGTTTACTTTACAATAAGAAGAATAATCAAAGAATTAAATGTTCCATTACCCGGGGGAGAAACTTTTTCTTTGAAAAATAATCATTACGACAAAAATGCTTATAATAGATTATGCGCAGAATTTGGGTTAAGCAATGATCAAGATTATAAGGGCTGGAACAAACCTTTGGCGGATTTTAGATTCAAAGGAGGCGCAAACCATGGGGCCGGTGATATATTCATTGATTATGGGGGAGGATATGCAGACCCTGATGCGATTCCGGGGAGTGAAGCCGCGCAAGCAAAGGGCGGTGGGTATCAAAATGAAAGAGTTATAAGAAATTATGATACAGAAGCTAATATTTGGCCGAGCCGCGATCATAAATTTTACGACGATGGTGGAAGAAAAAATATGGGGAATTTAGTTTCAATGCTCCGAAATGATCATTTTGTTGATTTTCAATATGCTTGGTTTATACCAGAAACTGGTCATGGATTAACAAAGGCGGGATTGGGAAGAATAAATAGATCGATTGAGGCTTTTGTTTATTGTGTTTTAGGCGCACAAGTTAATACTAGAACTTCAATTGTTAGTAAAGGAGGTGGAGGTTTTGAAACTCAACAAAACTTTATAAAATTATTTGAAAGTTCGGTGATTGAAAATGATGTGGCCCAATCAATTCAAAGATATCAAACTGCGGTTCAAGAATCAAAATCCCGACTTGATTTAGCGGTAGCTCCAGGAGTTTGGTTAATGCCAAGCAATTTAATAATAAATACAGAAAGCGTTATTGGGTATAATAATGATTTGAAAAGGGTAACAGAAAATATGACTTTTGGGGTAAATAATTCAATAAATGCGCAGACAAAAAATGTCGGAATAAAACATAGTTTGGGAACATCAAAGGTTTTATTAAATACCAATCCTCAACCGGAAAAACCCAAACAAAACAAAATCGTTGAATCAAAAAATGAAGAAAAAGAAATTAGTAACATAGAAGAAACATCTTCTTCTCATCAAAATAATCTTATTATTTTAATGATAGCCGGAGGATTATTATCTTGGTTTTTATTTCGTTAATGTTTTGATTACGTAATCTAGAGACGGGTGAAAAGTAATCAAAACAAAATATTTATGCCAAAAATCCAATACACTTGAACTCCCCTTCGTCAAATCTAACTGCTTTTATTTCCACTTTAATTTTATCGCCCATTCCAATTATGTTATTATTATTTTCATATTTTCTAGAAATTGCGTCAAAAGTATAATCTTTTATAAAAATATTCGGAATTAAAATTTTCACTTTCCCAAAAACATTAACAAAAATACCTTCTTCAAAAATCCCACATACCAACCCATGAATTTTTTGCTTAATTTTTGGTTTGTATGTTTTCACCTCAATTTCTAAAACAAAAGTAGTATCTTCATTATGTAAAATTTTAAATATCTGATTCGCCGAAATAATATAACCATACTCTTTATCAATTTCCCCAATCGTTTTCTTTTCAATTGTTCTCAATAGATGACTCATAATATTTTTATCCAGATATTTTGGTTCAAGATATATTCGCCTTTTAATTATTTTGGTTTCCATTTTCCTTATCTAAAAAATAATATAATTTAATCAAAAATATGTTCAGCATTACAATGTATGATTCAGAAAATAGGATTTATTTGGACCCTCCGCTGAAAAATCTTCGAGAGATACAACTCCTGGATTGTAATTTAAAGCCCAAAAAGTTGATTAATTTCAAGGACCAACAGTCATTATTCAATGATAAGAATCAAGTCATCATAAAAATTCAACCCGGCACATATTCTCTTTGTAATATTCAATCAATCTTTCTTAATGACCCTGATGTGGAAAAGATAACAATAATTGAGAGTGATACTGTTGACTATCTTTATTCAAATAAGAACTTCAAAATTAGACTTGCAAGAGGATTGTCGATTGCTTTAGGGGTACCTGAAATTATAAATCCTGGTAAATTATACCCCATAAATATAAGTATTAAAGAGCCGTTGAGGCTTGTGTGCAGTATAGTGGATAATAGGATGTCGTATATGAACAAAACCAAAAATTCTGAACTTGTAAAACTCACGCCATCACACCTACTTGCGAACATTCCCTCAAAGGATTACCCAACAATTCCGGTTCAAAAATATGAGAATCCCATAAACCACTTTGATTTATCTATCTTTGACGCAGAATGGAAAAAACTTGATCTGCGGGGATCGCCAATAACTTTTAGTTTAAGATTTAGATAAATTTTTGTTATGTAACCAATAATTAGGTTATATAACATAAATTATTTTTAAACTAATCTATTCCCCATCTATTTTTCAAACCCCTCAGCTCTTCAAGATCGACGCACCAATCCAAAACTTTTCTTTTGTAGGGGTTCCATGCTTCGACCATTAAATCATTATGCAAATCATTAAAAAATTTCTTTTTGTGTAATACCTTATGCGCGTCTTTGTATAATGTGATTTTAATTGAATTAATAATAAAATCATTCATGTTATTTGAATAATCTTCATCTTCTTCGTCTGATTCTACATATTCATATTGATCTTCATATAAATCATTATAAACTCGCATAAGATATTTTTGTTTTTGATAATTATTATAATAAATTTCATTTGCATTTTCCATTAATAACACCGAAATTTCATCAGCAGGTAATATAAAACCCACATCAAAATCTATTTCATCATCTTCTCCGCAACAAAATTCGAAAATTTCCCCATCATTCTTTCCAGAATATATAATTTCAATACCCGGCCGACTATCTTTATCTAAAAAACAATAATTTTTTGATATTACTTTTAGCAAATCCTTGTTCATTGAATCAATGAAATCGCAAATTTCCAATTCTTTTTCATTAAAATACTTAAATTTAAGCAAACCATTTTCAATAAATTCTTGATTTGTTAGGCCTTCCATCTTTTTATTTTATATTTTATCTTTTAAATTAAAATTCATTTTTAAAAATATCTATTTCGTTAAGTTCTTCTGTTATGAAACCAAAATATGGGTTTGATAACATAATTTTCAACATTCCTTACAATGATACTTTTGTTTATTATGTTCGCATATTTGTGATCCGCCGCATTCTTTACAAAAACTTTTTTGCTTGTTGTGAAAACATATTTGTGAACCATCACATAATACACAGTAAGACTTTCTTTTCCTATGAGCACATATTTGTGATCCATCGCATTCTTTACATTGATACTTTATTTTCCTATGAACGCATATTTGTGATCCTCTGCATTCTTTACAAAAATACTTTTTAATTCCATGTACACAAGGATAATTATACATTTCAATAGCTTTTTTAATTAACTCACCAATATACGAATCTGTAAATTTTTCCAACTCATTAACTAAATTATTTTTAAACATTCTAGACCTTCCTTCAATTTTCAACTCTCTTGCGATAAATTTTAGTTGCGGTACATTCAATCTTCGTAATTCTTGTTCCATTTCGTATAATAATTCTTCTTTTTAAATAGGTATTTTATTTCTTTTGAAAATCATTTTTTTCGAAATGTGCCAGATCCTCATCATCAAATTTTCTGGGTTTCGCATAGGTCTAGTATCAGTTTCACAAAATGTTCCAGATCCCGCCCTGGAAAATTTCATATAGTTTTTGCATCAACTTGTCGGAAACTTGGTATCGGCTTGGTATTGACCTCGCTGAAACTTTTCAGAGACTTGGCGGAAACTTTGTATCGGCTTGGTGGGGGCTTTGCAGAGACTTTGCCACTCGGATGGAGTCGCCCTCCGCTCGCTCCGCCTGTCGGCCCCTCTTGGTGAACAGGCTTGGCCGAAACTTTGTATCGGCTTGGTGGCTTCGGCAATACCAGGCAGCAGCTTGACTAAGGCTTGACCGCAATTTGCCTATGCTCATTATTGCTTATCATAAACTAAACAATTTCACAGAGGTTCCCTCCCGAGCGGCTCATGAACATTTATGGAAATCCTGGCACATCTTCATTGAGGTTTTTATTTTCTTCTAATTTCAACTGAAACGAAATCGTAATGAAAATGTGCCGGGAGCCCCATAAATACACATCAGGGCCTCACTTAACGCTTCGGAAGAAAATTAATTATCTTGACCATGTGCTCTTGACTCATTCTACGTGTGCGCATAATGAACACACATGCGCTATAATGCACTTATCAGCGGCCATCCCGGGGGGGGGGGGTGACCCCGGGGACGTACGCGGGCATGGGGCGGGACTTGTTAACTTTGGTCACCAATTTTAAGCCCGGGATGGGGGAATTGGGTTGCGTTTGCACTTTCGTGGCAGGATACCCGGGGAAAGACCCGCGGGAATTGTAACGCCGCCGCCATATTGAAGATGGACCTGGAAACGTTTTGTTTTTGATTATATTTCTGCCAATAACTAAAAAAACATTTCAAAACATATTAAACGAATCCTAGTTCTTCTTTACCAGAAAACAAGAATATTCAGGCCTCATTTCCCATTTCATGACTTACAAGGTAAGCTCAACCTCATCAGGTGTAGAAAACAAGTGAAATTGCTTATTGCTTATAGTTTATTAACTCTTATAGGTATAATTATAGACAATAACTTATGGCAAATAGAAATATTTTCAAATGCAGTATTTGACTTGGCAAAGCACACTTCTTTACCCCCAGGGGAGGGATGCTTATAGCTTTTTAAAAAATCTTCTTTTTGGGTAGGGGGGATTTGTAAACGTCGTTGTGCAAATGCCCGGGGTTCCCCGGGGTCACCCCCCCAGCCCCCCCCCCCGCCCCGGGATGGCCGCTGATAAGTGCATAAACACTAGGGCGAACTGTTACTGAACGCAGAAAAAAAAATGAAGCGGAATTTATAACTCGGTCATTCCCTCGGAAAGAAGCCCGAGTACAAACAGGTGAAATTATGAGTTGACCTTGGATCAAATTTTTCAAACTAACATTAGATGGAAGTTTGTGAGGCCCAGTTTTGGAAATTGCTAATTATATCTTGGGAGTTACATTTGAAAACCTTTTACATTAGGTAGTTATTAGCAGAATGTGTTTCGCTGACCCTTCTCAGTGTATCCAAAATGGCGTTCGTATTTTCAATCAGGGAATGTTTGTATTTCTCAAGTGATTCTTTGAGCTGAAGACCCTCGCAATGAAGGTATTCCTTTCGATGCTCTGATTTTGTATGTAATTAGACTTCAAGAGAGAGCTTAAGACTTTGCTAATTCGATCTGTGGCTGTATAAATATGAAAATTCCGGTTATTTGTATCTCGTCTCCATGGTGAATTGTCAAACTACAGTACATTCAAGAGAAAAAGGCATAAAACCATAAGCCTCTAAAACTAAGTCGGTATCTGTGGGAAAAATATAAACATAAACTACTGATTTAGAATAGGTATAAGTGATTATTAGTGTATTATAGTCATACTGAACATGTAGTTCATTGTAGTTGATCTATAGAGAAAAGGGTTAGTCGTATTGCAAAGTACTGTAATGCAGTGGAACTGACTAAAAGGAGAATATTCATGGCCAGACACAGTTGAATTATACTTCAAACCTTGAATTCTACGCGATTAACGTACTGTTCAGGAAAAAGAAACAATGTAATTTTCAATAACGTCTACATATGTACACATTTATATACATGACTTTGTATGTTGCCGTTTGCTGCATACGTACATTCATACATGGTTTATTTGGTAATGCAGGTCAGTAGTGGCAGCTTATACAGCTGATGTGGACCTACATAAATTATTTTAAAACTACTGCTAAAAATTACTTACAAATACAATATAACTTACTAATCTATTTGCAATACAGTCGAACCTCGATTATCCGGACTCGGTGGGACTAGGGTAAATAGTCCGGGTAATCGAGAGTCCGGATAATCGAAAATATGAATATTAATGAGACAATGTAAACAAAAGAAATAAAGAAAACACATTTTAATTCTAAAAGTTTGCTTCAGTGACTGCAAATACATGTGTGAAGGTCTATCACGTTCAGTGTTTATTAATGAGAACCTATTCATCGCTTCTAAAAAATTGAAACATACTAGTTTGCTTTAAAGTCTTATAACGAGATCGCATGGCCGGCGAAGTCCATCATAAGGCGAAGTTGCATAACTTGAACAGGGTCAACACTTTTTTCTGCTTTATCTAAACGTAAAATAATTATTTGTTTATCTTTTATTGAGAGAACAGATCACTTTCGCTTCGTTGACATGTTGTCGTTTTGGGTTATGATGCTTCTTGTCTCTCTTTGTCTCCGAGCGCTTGATCTTTCGAAAGCGGAGCGTGTAATGCGCTGTTTTAAACGCAATTTTCCTGACTTTTAACATAATTTCTAAATTTTTTTACCTCCTAAAGTTTTTAACATCTAAGGTCATTAATATTCATGAAAAAAACGGGACCAGAGAAAAAGTCCGGATAATCCAAAAGTCCGGATAATCGATGTCCGGATAATCGAGGTTCGACTGTAAAATAGAATTTCCACATTCTAAAAAAAACTTAATTAGGTTCACTACTAGTAATAAATAAAGTATACATAAATAACATAAAGAAATTGATGTCTTTATTGAGGTTTGTTGTTGTTCTTTTGCCAAAAGCTACTTTATTAAGCCCAGTTTTATTGCATTTCAGAGTAGCTTTCAAAGTGTCTATCTTCTCACATTCTCTTGTAAATCTGTCAAGTGAATTCGATACCACAGAACCTCTGTATGCAAAACTATTTCTCCTCAACTCTTCCATTTTACCTCAAGTAATAAACCCTTATGTTTAGATTCATCAAAAGTGAAAAATGGTATTAATCTGCAGTTAAGACCCTTTTTAACCCTTAAGAACTCAACGGCCAATCTACGTTTATACATGTATCCTAGATCTTGCCACTTAATATAGTCCAACAATTCACTGTCCAAAACATTCCATTTTTGTGGAAAAACCTCATGTCAGAAAGATAACAAACCATCCATCACAGGTACGGAAAATTTAGAAGCTAGTTTCTCGCCTACTTTGCGAAGAAGGAATTCATGGTGGCTGACTTATCATGGTCAACATAGACCAACTGATCATTGTCATTTCTGACTGGTCCTATTCTCTTGCTACTCTTCTCTCTTGTCAGTTGGCTCATGATCTTCCAAAAACCCTTTGATCCTGTTCTTGTGTTGCTCAGCATTTCCCTCCAGTAGTCAACCTCAGCTCTTCTGAGAGTTTTGGTGACTTTGTTTCTTAGTTGTAATTTTTTCTCTCTTCTGCATCTCCTGTCCTTTTAGCTCTCAGGAGCTGTTCATACCTTTGGTTCATAAGTTTTCATATATTTCCGTTCATCCAAGGTAGAGTCTTTGAATGGATTTTCACCTTCCTTTCTGGTAGAAACGCAGATTTCACGTCCTGATATAGGACATCTGCCATCAAATAACTGTCATCAATATTATCAAAGACATTGCAAGCATGCCATGGGACAAGAGCCACTTGTTGTTTAAAAGTGTCTTGATTACGCTTTTTCCAGTCAATCACCTAACTTATCACAGGTGCGACTCTTGTTTAAGATGATCTTAATACTGTGTAAGCCAATCTGTTGTCTGCAATACGCATGTCGAATACCCCTGCCTTGACAACGTTTGTTTTATCACTCACAAAGAGATCAATTAAAGACTTTGAAATTTTGGTAACCCTTGTTGGTTTTTTAATGACATTTGTCAGTGCAAATTTCCTCAGCACATTGGTAAGCTTTCATCCTTGCTCAGACTCATGTTTGCCAATCACTTCATCCCATCGTGTGTTGCACAGCAAATTTGAATTCAAATCACCCATAATAATGATGTTTTTCTTCTTGTTGCAAACACAATCCAGTTGTTTTTCCAGTAATGCAAAAAAGTTCGTATCCTTAGGAGGTCTATACATAATTGATAGTGCTAGGCTTTGTGAGTGGACTTTTAAGTCAAACCAAATTGCCTCAAGTTTGTTTAATTTTGTAGAAATACAGCTTTGTATCTCAACAATGTCTAGGTGTTCTGCATATTATAGCACACATCCTCCTCCCCCATCCTCCTCTGGTCTGTCCTTTCAAAAGGATTTATACCCAGGAATCATAATATCTTCATCACAAATTTTACTTGTCAGTTTGCTTTCTGTAATACCCAGCAAATCAAATCTCACCTCTTCCAACAACAACTTGACCTCTAGTTGCTTCATTTTTGTCATCAGACCACTCACATAAAATAATATGAGCCAGGTTTAGGTGGGACTTCTTACAAATGTGGCTTGCTTGTTTTCTCCTTTGAGTTTCTTGAGTACATAATAATGTTTATTATGTCATGTGAAGACAAAAAAGCTGATGTTTAAAGCATTATCCCTTTGTTACTTTAAAGGCCAATACTGAAAGTGCATGACTGCCTTTTTCTGTCAAATACTCTATAAATATATATATGTATGCATTATTGATGAATGGTGGGGTCAAGCTTGGTCTTGACTTCCCTAACAGATTGTCTTGAAAAAGAACTAGCAGTTGGAATTTCCCCAACATGAGTGTTCTCTAAAATTAATTTCTCCTGAATTAAAGTATATACAGTGTTTAACATTGAAAAGAATAATATGTGTTTGTTAAACCCATTTTTCTATTTCTAAACACAATCTCGTGCTTAAATAACTGCCGTTGGAGGGGGGGTCTCCCTTAGGCCAGTACATGTACATGCAAGTCTAGTGACCCTTGTTTTCTTTCTTAATAGCGAGTATTTAGTGTTCCAGAGAAGGTCACTGGTGGGGGTCCTGTGACATACAATTGGCAACAGAAACAGGGGAACTATTTGGCTGTAACTGGGTAAGTCTCCTAATGTATGCTACTTCCTTGCTACTTACTATGGCAAACTATCTTGTAATCAAAGTCATTGTTGTACTAATAGTATCTCTATCCCTGTTGAATTTCTAGGTCAAACAGAGTTGTGGTGATCTTTGACCGTCATGGAGAACAAAAGGATGAAATAAATCTTCCAGGGTACTGTAAGATTTAAAATACATGTACCTCTGTAATACTGGGCGCTTTTATTTCAAATTGATTTCATTGCTGTTAAAATGTAGACTCTAATTTTTAAAGTCCCCGAAAAGGCTGTTGTTCTTTAAGCATGTGAATCTACATGTATTTGTTTATTATTTTTTTTCTTGTACACATTCTCTACTCTCTTAGCCAAACAAGTGTTCATTAATTGGATCTTTTACTAAAGGAATAAAAAACATGCCTCATGCATTGCTCAGTTATTTAAGCACTTGGGAATTTTTGAGAATACTCGAAGTACTTCTTTTGTGTTCTTAAAATTCCCTGCATGCTTATATAACTCAACAAAGCACTTGGGGCATTTGTTATTCCTTTAGTAAAAGATATCATAATACATATGAAACAGTTTGGAAGTTTGTCTCTATAAGATTACATGTGCATGTTGGTACACTGCTTCAAATGCAACACAAATTATTTCTTTTCTCTATGGGTGACGAATGGTACCTCCAAAACCTTGTGTCTCACAAATTTTCATTCGATCTCGAAATCTTGCCACAATTTGGAAAGAGCTTGTTTAAAGTGCTTGTCTTTTGTTGTCAGAGTCTCAGATTTTTTCTTCAAGGTCTCAAAGTCTTGGATTTGTTATCATAGCTGAGGGTCTCTGTCAAAAGGTAGCTTCCAATTATTGCTGTGAGACGAAAGTCAAATTATCAAGTCTCTGGCTTGATTTTTCTTGGCACAGGATCTCGGACATTGATTTTAAAACATTGTTTAGTCTTGGTCTCAGATTTTTAAACTAGGGTCTACGCATCTCGGCAAGTTGATTTTGTCATTCGTTGCCAATCGCCCTGTCTACAAGATTAGAAGCTCTACGCAGACCCATTTAGAAATAACTCATTCATTGAACATACACATGCATGAATTAGTCAACAGAAATGAGACCTGAGACTTTTTCCTGCTCTTGGATCATGGTATACTTGCAGAAAACTGAACTATCAAAATAGTAGATCATTATAATTATTAGCACATTTACATGTAAATGGCTGCCCCGAAAACACACCTTAAAACTAACATAGCATTACAATAATTTTATTAAGATATGCGATTAGCTTGACCCAGAGATTTTAGTTCCTTAACTGTCCAAAATGTTTAATTTCTTTTACTACTGACATCATCTTTGGCTACATGTACACTGTACTTCCCTTGCAGGCAGTGCACGGGAATGGCTTGGGACAAAGATGGAGACACATTGGCCATCATTCAAGATAAAAATGGTTAGATGAGCATAACTCTTTTCCTCTGGATAGTGTTTGTGTCCTTGTATCCTGCTGATTCTCTCCTTATGCAATGGTATATAAATATAGAGTATGTGGAAGAAACTAAAATTTCTCAGAGATAGGACCAAAAATGTTGCTTCTTGTTTGAAATTGTCAGTGATAGCTGTTAAATTGAAAATAAAGCAATTCTGATTAGCTGGAGTGAAACAAAAGCAAAATGCAATTAGCTTAGCATATCTAAACAGTTCCACACAGCTAGCACAATGAACAGTTCAAAAATACTTATTTTTAACACCCAGTACACAACATTGCCAGCAAGCTGATTACCTTTGGATTTGGTTTAACATGTGATAATTAAAATTGAAGGAGATGGTTCAGCTAATCATTTTTTATACTACTGCTTATCTGTGGACAGCAAATTGGGATCCTGTTTAGGTTAAACTTTATATTCTGTATATATTTTTTGATAAGGTATTGTATATCTCTGGGATGCCAACTCACACAAGACGATACAGCTTGAGAGTGGATTAAGGTACATTCAACTTGCAATAAGGACACCTTCTAAAAACTGAGCAATGTTTCTTTTGATCAAGACTATTTCATATCAAATAATGTTTGAAACCTATTTGAATTTTATATCATTATAAGTTTTATGAGAAATTAAAATTTACTCCCAAGGGGCTCCTTTTGTACAACTGCATGTACATGTATTCCGTTATTATTAAATCTAATTTCAAAACTCATTAATAATTCATGAGGCTAACAGCGTATCAAAACAGCGATAAAACATCACGTGTGTGAACCTTTATACTTGGTAATTTTACAGTCATTCTGAAAAGCCAGATGGTGGCTTTGATTTCAGTCCCAGGGGAGTGTGGGGCTGAATATACAAACAGTGCGATTATCACTGAATCTCAAATGAAAACAATCTTTATATAAAGATCACTCGCGATCTTTACATAAAGATCACTTGTGATCTTTATACAACAATCTTGATCATCTTCAACAAATTTCGTCAACCAAAAATTCAATAACTCTGCCATCATGTTAACAATGTTCGTATCTAGACTTAGATTTTGTCCCGTTCCACGTGGAACCCTACTTCTTCGTTCACTGCTTGTTTGTTTGGCCTTGCATTTTGCCACTTTGTAAAAATATCGTATATCGACATACTTTGCAAAAATATCAGCATATCGTTTTTATTTGTAACAGATGTTTCCAAGAATGCTTTTTATTCATTGCCAGTTTTCGATTCTCTGAACTTTCTCTTAGGAGGAATTTTTAACCACCCTTTTTTGACCCCTGATAACAAAGAATGATGACCAAAGGAAAAAAAAGCATACTGTTTTTGAAGTCCAATTGTTTTTCTCGTGTGCTAATTTCCTCTTTGCATAAAAGTTCAATTGTTTTAACTCTCATGGGACATGCTTTTGAATGTATAATTTGAAGCTGTTTGATAAAATCACAGTTCATGTTTTATCAAATTCAAAACACTCGGCTGCCCCTCGTTTATTTAACAGTACATAACGGTGGATCTCATAATTATTCTTAAGCCATTATTAATTTTGTAATTTGAGCCTTAATAGATTCTTTGGTACATGTATGGTATAATTATGATATACAATTGTACTTGCACATACTTTACTTATGTATTGTAACTGTTGGTAGTTCATCTATAAATAGAGGATATTACATGGTGGCAAGAAGATATGAATTTTACGTTCCAATTTACTGGCAATGAGCTGAGAGACAAGCTTATAAGGGACTGGGAGAAACCTGGGCTAATGATAAAGGGTTGCTGAAAGGCTATGATGGTGGATATGCATGGCGGGAAAGATGTGATTTGGTCCGAGGTGGTGCCTGATACGCTGCGATCGGCGTTGAGGAGGACGAGCACAGTTGAGCCATGAAGGGCTTTATGGTGTTGACAATGGAGGCCTCAAGAGTGTCCATGGAAAAATTCGTCCTGGTTGAGGAAGGTGACACAATGGGAGTCGGTTGTGATTCTGCTTGGGAACAGCTAGCGAGAACTGAGGCTGGTGTGATGAATTGGCTCAAAGCAGAAAGATTGTTGGCTGGAACCATGTCGATGCTGGTATTGTCGCTGGCATTGAAATGTGCGTTCAAACTGTTCCTTGTCCCACACGGCATAAGCGATTTGCCAAGAGAAGTCGATAACATGCCAGGGGGGAGAAAAAAGTGATGCAGAAAGGCCAGATAAACAACCAGCGAGCGAAGGCAAAACAGGGAAAGCATGATGGATTATGGCCCTGGAACTCCCCACTTATGGACTGGTGCTAACCGCTGACCAGCATTGGCTTGAATTTAACTTTGCCTAAATTTCATTAAGTCACATGAAAAAAGGTGGATACTTAACTACCAGACCAAGAATGTGTAAATGATTCGTACATGTACAGTAATAGTCATAACATATCCGGCCATTGTTGCGCATTTTCGCTTTGTTGATCACCAAGTTGTCACCACAAGTTAGCGGGTGTGAATTACTTTTAAACATGCCTTGAGACTTGTTGTAAATGTGCATCAGTTACATGTAGCTTGTATTATTATAAAAATCAACTAGATTGCAAGCCTCAGTTAATTTCATCAACTTCATAACTAACCGTATATAAGACGTACATGTGGAAGTGATCGGCAACAAGTAGCTGTATGTACAAATGTGATACTGATGTTGCTGTACCATGTGTTCCACTTTTCCTGCATTGAGATTGATGCTCAATAAATACAAATAAATCCTTTAAAAATTTACTTGTTTCATTTTCATGTGACTTAATGAAATTTAGGCAAAGTTAAATTCAAGCCAATGCTGGTCAGCGGTTAGCACCAGTCCATAAGTGGGGAGTTCCAGGGCCATAATCCATCATGCTTTCCCTGTTTTGCCTTCGCTCACTGGTTGTTTATCTGGCCTTTCTGCATCGCTTTTTTCTCCCCCCTGGTATGTTATCGACTTCTCTTGGCAAATCGCTTATGCTGTGTGGGACAAGGAACAGTTTGAACGCACATTTCAATGCCAGCATCGACATGGTGCCAGCCAGGACATTATTTGAAGCCCTGAGCTATTTGTTTGGCAGCTTTGTACACAAACTGAATATTTGTAATTTTGTATTATTGTAATATTGTAATATCCCACTGAGGATATGGAAAATATGCTGTGGTTCTGGATGTAGTTTGACATGTATGATTTTACAAATGGTGTAATTCCCAGTGAAACACTCACATCTATATACACTGTAATAATACATATTAAATCATAAAAAATTGATACCAGTGATACCCATATTACAGTATATAGTGAAAATTGAAGATTTCATGTTTGACTTTACTTACTAGGGAAGGATTGACCTTCTTGTTATGGTCCAAAGTAGGACCTCAACTGGCAATTGGTAAGTCTACATGCATTATACCTGAGAGCTCTGAATATATGAGACAAACAATGAATTTAAACTGTGGATTAAAGTGAAATCAATTGACCCTTGCATGGCAGTATTAACTCAATATCACATTACTGAATGCAAGTTATCTTGAGTGAATATGCAGTCTTCAAGTTAGAGTATGTGTTTTAAAAATCATCCCCTCTCAAATCCTGCATTCAGGCATTCTTGTACTCACCTTGATCATCAGCTCAGCTGCCTTTAAGCCATTAAGTGCAGGCCTAACATCGGAATGAAAGGCAAAAATAAGCCGTTCTTATTGATTATTATTAGTATTAGTATGAGTATTAGTATTATTATTATTTCAAAGCCACGGGGCAATTATTATTCTTATTCTTATTATCATTATCATTATCATTATTATTATTATTATTACAATACTCTCCAGTTTTTTTTTTCTCGGTTTTCTTCATCATGTCTCAACAACTTCCCGTTACTTAGGGACACAACACTTTCCGCAACACGTGAGCAGTTCAGAGGATATTATTATTATTATTATTATTATTATTATTATTATTAACCTCCTGGGCTTCATAGGAAAAAATGCTATACCTCTGTTTGGATTTTTTCCTTGTGCTGATTGAGGCATATAATTACATATGTAACAGTATATGCAGTGCCATTATTCCATTGTTCAGTTAAACTAAAAGACCTGCCTCTGTCACATGCCAGCTTTGGTATTATGTGTACATGTATCTTTTTAAATTCCATTGTACTACTGTACTAATGTACTACTGTACTACTTTACTTCTGTACTACTGCACTACTGTACAACTGTACCACTGTACTACTGCACTACTGCACTACTGTACCACTGTACCACTGTACTACTGTACCACTGTACCACTGTACTACTGCACTACTGTACCACTGCACTACTGTACCACTGTACTACTGTACCACTGTACCACTGTACCACTGTACTACTGTACTACTTTACTACTGCACTACTTTACTATTGCGTTACTTTACTACTGTACTACTGCACTAGTGTACAACTGTACCACTGTACTACTGCACTACTGCACTACTGTACCACTGTACTACTGTACCACTGTACCACTGTACTACTGCACTACTGTACTACTTTACTACTGTACAACTTTACTATTGCACTACTGCACTACTGTACTACTGCGCTAGTGTACAACTGTACCACTGCACTACTGCACTACTGCACTACTGTACTACTGTACTACTGTACTACTGTAGCCAGCTAACTACATTACAATTCCAACTTCCCATCAAAGTTGAAAATTGTTATATGTTTTATAAATTATTTATTAATGGCATTCTTGATTTGTTTTGTTTTGCAGGCACTTCAAAGGGGAACTTACTCATGTATAACCATCAGACATCAAGGTACGTACCTGTACTGTAAAGAAGCTGTCAAGACTGTAAGATGTTAGCATGGGTATTGGCATGTCAATGTCAGTGATATGATGTGTTACTTAATATGTAATAATTTAAAGAAAAATAATTATGGTATTATACATGTTTGATTATAACATTTAACATGACTTTCAATATATATCCCATAAAATAATGTGTGTGTATGGTTTCAATATTGAAGGAGAGTATATGTAAGACCTTGAGTAACTGCACAACAAATGCACTGTGACAACAAACTCTCCTTTTGTATTAAAGGGAAATACTATATGTGACAATTTTAAGGAAAGTCTGTTGGTTTATGAGAAACATACTGAACATGTGCTTTTGTTCAGCCAATGTGTCATTTTTCATTTTAAGAAAAACACAGCTGCCTATGATCTCTGTGCTATCCAGCTCAACAGATGACATAGATGATAGCAATATCCATAAGTAGCCATGCATACTTTTTCAACTTACCCATACTGTAATTCAAATTTCAACCATGCTTATTCCACTTTTAGTCTGTCTCATAACCAAACCAAATAAAGATAATGGTTTCATCTCAGAATAATTCTGAGGGTGTTTCCCTTTGGTATGATCCAGATTTGGATTTGTGATCCATGATGACACGGATCATCAGCCATCAAAGGAACCAACGAATCATTGTCCAGTTTGGATCCATTGGTTCATGATTTGTGTGATCCCAAATCGCAAATCCATATCCTGATCATACTTGAGGGATATGACTTAACCACATAGACAACTGTAAATGCATGTTTTTTTTGTTGCCAATGGAAAGTGGCCAAAGTAAGTCACCTTATTTGCACATGCAGTAGAGTAATGTGTACATCATCCAGTATGTTTCATAGTTCTAGTGATTTTATCGCTGTACAGGAAGGTGCCAATACTGGGTAAACACACAAAGAAGATTATCTGTGGATCCTGGAACTCAGAGGTACAACTCTCAAACTTTAGACAATGATGTAATTATGAGAAAATGGGATTTAAGATCCATTTTGAATTATTATTCAAAGGCATATCCAGTATTGAATTTGCTATACATATAGAAAACAAATCACCTACCCAACTTTTGACACTCCTGCCTAATGTCTTCTTCGCGCCTTCTGAGACATAAGATCGGCAGAGCTTTTCCACCTTTCTCTGTTCGCTTTAACATCTCCCTCCTCCACTCTCGACTCCTTCATCTCTCTACTGTTTGCCTCAGTCTCCTTCAGCTAAAACTACCTTACCCCTCTCTTCTTTAGGGCTGGAGTAGTTTTAGCTATGCGGCTATTTTCACTGTACCCAGTTTGAATGGCTTTCCTTAATTACAAGTTTAGGATGGTAACAATAAGCACGCATCATCATGGTCCAACGGAGCGGGAACGTTATTGAACACATCGTAAAACATAGCAATTTACAAAATTAGATTAAATGCAAGTCATACAAATATAACATATATCTGAAGTTTGCTATCTCATACTCTCAAGAAAAGTAAAAAATACTCTTAGCTGGTGAAATGCAAGCTTGGAAGTTAGAGATGCGTACAATATACTTTCAAGATACATGTAGCAAGTTTTTACTGTATAGAACATATCAGTTTCACAAGGAGAAAAAGAACATTTAAGCAGTCTTAAACAGAAATTAATCTTGGCTTAAAGTTATGTTTACTACATTTAATTACAGGTTTAAGAACTTAAAAATATGTTTAATTTCAACTTAAACCTGCCTTAAACACCCTTAAGGCTAAAGCTTAATGCATGTTTAAGTGACCATTAAATACAACCAAAATATCTTCTGACTGTTACATTATGTTTAATTAGAACCTTAAACACATTCTAAATGTGTGTAAAAGTCATGTTTAAGGGTAATTAAATGATCACAATTATATTGTAATTTTAAAATCTTCACCTTTATCTTTTCGGCCATATTCATTTCATAAGCATCTTTTAATTCACCCACCAAATTTATTCCTTCATAGACACTGGTGTTTTTTACTTGGTCATTTCATGTACAGTGTATATTTCATTTGTTGTTGTATTGTTTGTTGCTTTGTAGCAAACCCACCCAGGCTTGCAGTAAACTTGTTTGATTATTTCAATAGTAGAACTCCGCCGTGAATTTCTCAAACCACGTAGGTTGCCCTGCTTCTCCTTCTTTTGCAATTCGTTTCTTAATCTTTCATTCCCCTGTCGCAGGCTTGCATTGGCATCCTCGAGTCTCTTTTGACTGTCACAAATCGTATCCATTCTTCCGCTCATCCTTTCAATAATAAGAAGCTGTCGTTCCTGTTGAGCACCTAGTAAAGTCATCATTACCGAAAACAGTGAACTGTAACCAAATGTAAAAAACGATCGATCACACGGCAAGAAACGAAGCTAGAATGCGAACTTCCAAATGACACTAACTACATGAAACATACATCCCGCGATCGACACTCTCGCCTTCTGATTGGCTTACTATCGAAAACCAACCAATTGCAATGAAGCAGAAAAACCAAATGCAAATTACACTTGAGATAACAATAGGGCCATTCATTGCTCTTGCCGCAAATTAGCCATTACCGATTGCGGTTTTCTTTGATAATCAACAAAAAGGCCGAAGATTATCCTGAAACAAGTTTCGTCGCAAACACTCCAAGCCCTTTCTTCTGTGATAAGTGGAAACTTGCGGAAAGTCCTTTGCACATTCATCTTCGTATCGTCGTCACACAAAAACGAAATGTTCTTCTCAATCGCTAAAGCGTCGCCGTCGGCGATTGTGGATTTCCGATGAATGTGATGAACAAGATATCTTTTTAGTAGCACCAGTATCAAAATTTTGATGCATAAGCTAATAAAGGTACATGACTATATTAGATTGTATGGACATGGAGACTACATATACGGATAGAATTAAAGTTTCTTTATTCACTTGTCTTAGTGTGATTAGTGAAATATGGTCATTTTTCTTGCCCTGTAGGTTGCAGATGATATTTTTTCTTAACTGGTTATATTCCTTTTTTATTGAACTGAGTTCAAAATGTCAAGACACCTTTATATTTCTTTCGTGTTTTGGTGTTATGATTCTGTTATGGAGAAGAGACAATTTGAAAATACTTAAGCAATGAAGTGCATAGTGATGTTACACACTGGACAATTTTAATTCTTACTATTCCTGTTATACATCAATAAATAGTCATTTATGGGAACCAAAACACAACCATTAATTTAGAGAATGTTTAATATCCATTTCAGGAACTTAAATGGCTTCAGGTGTATAATGTATGTTTCAGAGGCACTTAAACCCCACTATGACAATAGCATTGATTTAAGTGATGTTTTAAACAATTAAACTAGACTTAAATGTAGACCCAAGTTCTAGGGTTGTTTAATGCAACTTAAATGTGATTAAAATGTGGCTTTTGGTCTAGTGTTTCTTCTGGAAAAACATGTCCTTGCTCATTCATAACTTGATTATGCTTACTTTAAGAACTTGTTGGCTCTTGGAGGAGAGGACAAATGCATCACTGTCAGTAATATTGATGGCGATACCATCAGACAGGTCAGTAAGTAACTTCTGTTACAGAAGGTTTTCTATTTAACTATTAGATTCCGAGCTCTCGATTTCTATGAGGTGATCGCTGGTTCGGCCTTTGGCCTCATCAACTATTACCCCATAGAAATCTCGAGCTCATAATCTAATTGTTAAATAGAACTAATTTTTACTGTTTATCATGCTGTGGCAAAGAACCCCTGCACAGTGTTATGTTACCAGAGCATCGCGATATTTTCACGTGAGAAATAAAATGTTGTTTTCTCGTGTGAAGATATCATGTTTTCGTGCAAAAAAACACCTGGTATTTCACTTGTGTTTATCTCGTGAATTATTATTCATTCGCAATATTTCTCCGTTTCTAATTGGCCATATCTGAGAGAGCAGGAAAATAGCGGGTGAAAGGTTTTCAACCTTAAATGAGGAAGATATCCAGGGTTTCCACGGTCAGGGAAAAGTCAGAGAAAAACAAAAATTTCAGGGAATTTTGCAAAAAGTCAGGGAAAGTCTTAGTTCTTGACAAAGTCAGGGAATTTTGTTTTCAGGGTTCCACAACGTTTCGTAAAGTAGGCGATGTGAAATAAGTTAAGTGTTCAAATGCAGTGTTTTTTGTCAGTGTTTTTTGTTGTGAATGCCTTCTTTCAAATAAGGAAGAGAAATCCTAGGAAGCTTTGGAACCGGTGTTTTCCTTCGGCCACTTTTGTTGTGTTCTAATGAGTGGCAACCCTGTCCTTTTCTCTTAGCAACGTACTGATATTAGTAAGTTGCTAAGAGAAAAGGACAGTTTTAACACCAAGAAATATTTTGAATGCAAAATAAAACAACTGTAGGATTCGGTTTCTGTAAGATATTTACAATTATTTCATGAAATCGAGTCGTACATGAGCTAATATCCAACGAGGCGCCTAGCGCCGAGTTGGCTATAGTTCATGTACGACGAGATTGAGTGGAATAATTGTTTTATTATATCTCTAAACCCTCAGTTGTGAGAAATTGGATCTAGTGTGCGCGACACGAATTGACTTTGTTGTTGTTTGTAAACAGAACAATGTTGTTGAGCCGATGTTGACGAGTTCCGCTCGTTCTTAAATATCTCTTTAATGTACATAGCAATCTTTTTCGAGTTAGGAAACCATTCTGAGAATTAAAAGTGGAAAAAGTAAGCAGAAGTAAAAAAATCCTCAGTTTACGAGCTCCACGGATGTTTGTGAGAGTTTCAATTGTAGTACGTAATAAACAAATAAAATCGTGTCAATTTCGCTGTATGATTTGCTCACTAACCGCCGAATAAATACCTCTTATTAATCGAGTTCGAGGTCCGTACTGTAAAATACGGATCCTCGTTTTTTCCCGTCGATTTATGGCCCAAGCGCTCTCTGGAGTCATTTTGGCGACCAAAACAAACTTTAGCGGGCCGTACAGTGAAGTACGGCCCGCTAAATTGACCAATCAGAGCGCGCGTACTAACTGAGAGATATAATAATTATCCCATATTTATTCACCTCGGTAGTATTTTTGGTATATTCTTTCCAAGCAATCCTTTCCTCCATGATGGCTGTTTTCCGTACTAATGGGATACGAGCTGATAGCCTGTGAGTAGGGAACCGGCCAGAGCCCGCGTTTACTCATATCCAGGAGTTGTAGATATAATAAGAAGAATTATGCAGATCTCGTGGACTGAGATCACCCTCCTCGATCTCATAATTCTTCATATCATACTCACAGCTTCATCCAATAACTGTTAATTATAATTACACTTACTACTCTGTGGGATGTTTTATCAATAATAAACTGAGGTTTAAGTGTGTTTTCAGGCTATTGTCCGTGCAGATCCTAATGAAATCCAGTTCAGTGAAATGAAAACAGATGAACGAAGCTCTATTGGTGAAACAACAGTAAGTATAATCTCATGAAGGGGGCGACTCCTACGAAGAAAAAACAGAGGTAGGTCATAGGAAATTTTCAGAAAATGCCCCAAAAGGTACAAAAATCTTGTTTGATAGGCTCGGCTCAACTAAATTTCTACCCCCAGGATGTACCAGTTGAAAAACAAGGGCATGACACTTTGACTGTAGAGAAAATTGTCAACTTTTTACTGGGTTGCCTGTGGCAATTCAGTCTAAGAATGGGGCTATTTTTTCATGTTTTCTCTTGTTAGAAAATTGCATTCTTGCGCAAGATTGCCTGTATAAGATTAATAATGACGTCACACGCTGTGTGATTACCGCTGACCAGTGACTCGGTCGATTGACTCGTACTCACTAAGCCGGACTCATTTTTGACTTTGGTTTGCATTTGACTCGGTCAGCTGATAAATTTGAATTCATTGTATGGAGATCCTTGTACATTTCTTCTACTGAACGCAACTGAAACAAATTCGAATGGTTTAATAAAACAGCGTAAAGAAATTGAACCGTTTGCATATAAATGCTTCAAACAGGGAACCCAGTGTATACTTCTAAAACCTCTTGTTTATTATTGTTTAGTGATGGATGAGACAACAACAATATAAACCAATTGACTGGCATATCGTTCCTGTCATATTTTTACCCCAAAACGTACCGCGATAACTTCTTCTGTGGTGATTTAGCAGGGTTGCCAAGGTCAGGGGAAAGTCAGGGAAAACAAAATTTTTCGAGGTCAGAAAAAAGTCAGGGGACTTTGCAAAAAGTCAGGAAAAATCTTGATTCTTGACAAGTTTTTCCCGTGAAAAACGTAAAGAGATCGAAAATGAGGAGGTCACTATCAGTGGTCTGCAAAAGAAGCTGAAGCTAATGTAATAGTGCATTTGGCTTATTTGATAATTCACCTAATGAAAGTTCAGTCCAAATTGTCTTGAGGTCAGTGAAAAGTCAGGGAAAAGTCAGGGAATTTTTTGGCTTCTAATGAGTGGCAACCCTGTTAACGAATTTGCACCCCAAGAGGTATCAATCTACAAATTTTGACTTCCAAAAGTTACGATGAGCACCTCTGTCATTTTTATAGGAATCCCCCCCCCCCCCCCAAATTCCCGAGTACGGTTTCAATAACAAGTGTTAATTGCAATTTATTACTGGATCGTACTTACATTATTTCACACCCTCCATCTTTTCCTTTCATTTCTTGACTTATTCAGTATACAATTGTTATAATCATATTATTTTTATCTGTATCTCTCAATTTTTAGATCAGCATTATCGTTGGAAAGAAAACTCTGTATTTGTACAACCTGAATGATCCTGACAATCCAATTGAATTGGCTTTCCAGGTAAATATAAAAAATCAGCAGCTCCTCTCTATCGTATAGGTAGAGACGCACACGAGTCTTAAAGCCCACACGGTTGTATAGTGGTTAGCGTGTCGGACCTTCGAGTGGGAGGTTTGGAGTTCGAGCCCTGGTGCTGGCACTGTGTTGTTTCTTCATACAAGAAACATAACTCCACACTGTCTCTCTCCACCCAGGTGTATAAATGGGTATTGGTGATATTGGGGGTAACACTGCGTAGGACTAACATCCTATCCATGGGGGAGTAACAATACTCCCAGGTGCTTCTTGCTACTGAAAGCCAAGGTCATAAGGGCTTCAAGGATTGTGTGCACCTTTACCTACATACCTACCTCTCGTTATTGTGTTCCTTATTGTCCCCATATTGTAACTAATTTGATATACTGTCAGGAGCCCATTACCAGGAGCGTGATTCTCCCACACTGGGTCTGGCCATCAGCACAGTCGCAAAAGTGTCTATTTTTAGATTTCCTTTTTCCGCGAAACAAACAAAGGGTGTCATTTCTGACCAATCACAATGTGAGATTTTATTACGTCACTGGACAAAGTAACGTGCCAGAAAACGCTGTATGGCTCACGCTGAATACTCATAATACTGAAAGAGGTCAAGTCGATTTAATACGATGCCAGAAATTCAAACACGGTTTGTGGCTTAGTAATTACTTTTATTAAATTTGCTTTTATTGCACGATCGGCTTATTTATTGTAAAGATAGGAATGGTTTAAGCTGTCTTGGACCACGTAAGTATGGAAAACGGACTGAGCCAATAGTTTGTCCGTCATATTTTTCGCTTCTGGGGTAGTCATCATGGTAATTGCTTTCGCGGGAAATCGGGATCCAAAAATAGACACTTTTGTGACTGTGTTGATGGCAGGATGTACCGTACAATCACGCTCCTGGTAATGGGCTCCTGATACTGTATAGTGTATTTAAGAATTTAATTCAATTTTGGGAACATTAATTTTACATTAATTTACAAATGATTACGGGCCACGTGTCAATGTGAAGAACACTACAAACTCAACTTAAGACAAAACCTTTGCTTTTCTGCAGCAGCGATATGGAAACATTGTTGGATACAAGTGGTAAGTGACTTCATGTTAAAGTTCACACGACGTTTACTACTGACTGATTAATTTATTGTATGATAAACGTATTCAGTTGTCAATAAAGCCTAGCGTTAAGTTTTTGTAAACAAGTTGAACTGGTTAGTACGCTCAGTGAAATGGTTTGTTACCGGAGTTAAACAGGAGATTTCTTAAGAGTTGATTTTGGAGTGGAGGCAGGCCCTGTATTCCCCCCCCCCCCCCACCCCCCGGAAATCATGAAAATCGAGGTACGTCTATTCCTCAGTTTGCGGAATAAATTGTTCCTCTGCGTCTCGTTTTCCACTTCATGTTCAGTACTTTAACAATACAGAGCAGAGGGTTTGCTCTTAGTCTATGCCGATTTTAGTATCACTAGATAATTGTTTGTTCTATGTACGACCTTTTTGTTTTCAAGTTTCAGTCTATTTAACACCATTTTCAGTGATGACATTTGTTTGCTCATTGAACATTTATGTGTTTTGTAAACTCCATCGTTTTCAGGTTTGGTGATGGCTATATTATGTTGGGTTTTTCCAATGGCTACTTTGTGGTGATTTCTACCCATATTAAAGAGATAGGCCAGGTATTGCTTTGTATCAGGTTTATTTATTTACAGCAATGCCATTCTTGGGTGCTTACTAACACCATATCCCTTCAGTTCACCCGTCTGAGTTCACCCGTCTGCCTTTGTTCTTTGTTCTTTGTTCACGTTTCGTTTGGTGTTGCAGCTTGACAATTCACGGCAAACCAGATTTCTGAGTCATATACCAGGGCTGGAAATAACAGTCGGTCATCGGTCATTGACCAACCAAAATTAGCTCATGTTCGACGAAATCCCTACTGTGGTCCGACATGTGTTCGGACATGATGTCCGAATGTTTAATAGTAAAGATGAATAAAATTCACCCTGCTTTTGTTGTTGATGTCCAACTACATTTTTGTTTCGTCCGACCAAAATGGTCACTAAGTCGGACATATGGACTTTCAAGAAAAAGAATTATTTGCAGCCCCGCTACTCAGTAGCACATCTTTGACGTTTCTCACTGTCGCCGGAAAACTAATGGTTCTAACTTGACACTTCCTCCTAATTTAGGACTTTTTAGAGTAACACAGCTAAAATGAGGCGATACTTGTTCATCCATGTTTATGTGTTTACCCATAGAATTGAGCGTAGAACTCGGTGTACTGAAAGAGTTATTGCTTGCTGAATTGTATTGTAGGAGCTGTATCAGACACGAGACCATAAAGATAACTTGACAGGCATCGCATTGTCATTGGAACTCAACAAAGCCGCATCCTGTGGAGACAACTGGTAAAGATATATGCGTTATTGACCAAGTGTGAGGTCAAGATGGCTGCATATTGGACGAGTTCTTTTTTGCGTTTTTATTGATCGAGATGCAGTCAAGGTAAATAAAAACGCCAAAAAGAACGAGACTATTCAGTCAACTTGAACGAACAGACTTAGTCGGTAAAGGATTTATCATATGGCCATTTTGTTTTGTTTTGTTTCGCGGAATAACGTGGGCAATCCCGAACAAGCGTGATAGGCTTATCTTGCTCGCTCTTGTAGCCAATCAGAGCTTCAGGGTTCGCCTTATCTTGCCCTCAATTGTAGCCAATTAGAGCTCAGGGCTCGCCTCATCTTGCCTGCTCTTGTAGCCAATCAGAGCTTTAGGGTTCGCCTCGTGTTGCTCGCTTTTGTAGCCAATCAGAGCTCAGGGCTCGCCTCATCTTGCTCTCTCACGGAACCAGCTATGTGATAATTCTTCCTATTTTAAGTACTCCTCAAAATTCGTATCAGCCAATAACGTGGATGCATAGTTGAAATGAATTTTTCTACACTTAGTGAGTGTGGTTCTACTATACAGAAGAACAAAAGGTATAGGAGCAGGGCCAGTCATATGTCACTTTGCAGCTGTAAAAGTTTGGCATTAAACACCTTCCCCTTAAAATGTTTAAAACCAAAGTCAAGCTAAACATCTTACAGACTTACTGTTCATGAGTTTTCAACTGGTATTCGTTTATTTATTTTGCTTTTTTTGTTTATTTATTTACTTTTTTCATCTATTTATTTATTTATGTATTTATTTCTTGTTTTCGTCTCTTTATTATTGACTAATCAATTGCTCTCATCAAGCTTTAGTGCCAAACTACCCTCCTGTACTTAAACATTACTTAGTTTTTCTCAGCTCGATTAGCTTTTTAGTTATCCTGAGTAAACATTACCTGTTTTTTGTATTAATATATTATATTGTAAAATTTAACTTTCTGTTTTTGTTATTTGGTATTAGTATAAATACGCAGGTGATTATACAAAATCTCGCGCTCTGATTGGTTCGCTATCTCGGATTATTAGCCGATAATCACCTCGACGAACAAAATGGCTGCCGGTCGTTCGCGCGCTTTTAATGAAATAAAGTTTTTTTTTCGTGTTGCACAATGCTTTTTCTTTTCTTTTTTTTTTTTAATAATCGCCTGTGTATTTATACTAAAACAATTATTCGCCTCAGGCTTAGTGATTATCGGTGAATATTCATGAATATTCACCTATAATCACTTCACCTACCGCGAGTAATTGTTAAGTAAAGCTTGTTGTTGTTATGTTTGAAATATCTACAGTCTGGAAAAGTCATTTTAACTTTTAAAGTAACGAAGTCTCTTGCCGACATTTTCAGTGTCAAGATTCATGACTTAGCAGAAATGAAAGAGATTTATGCTATTATTACAATAGAGGATGCAGGAGGTAAGAAATACTGGAAGAAACTGATCCAAAATTAGTTGAATCATTTACCAAACGGTATCGTTTTAGGCCTACTCTGGGACCTTAAGTCACCTGAAATCGCTTTCATTCGCCATCTTTTTTTCTATTAATTTTGCTTAAGTCGCCTCAAATCGCCTTTAGTATAAGTACTCAGGTGATTATACAAAATCGCGCGCTCTGATTGGTTCGCTATCTCGGATTATCAGACGATAATCACCTCGACGAACAAAATGGCTGCCAGTCGTACAATGCGTGTGTGTTTTCGTGTTGTACAATGCATTTTCTTTTCTTTTTTGAAATAATCACCTGTGCATTTATACTAAAACAATTATTCGCCTTAGGCTCAATGATTATCGATGAATATTCACCTCGACTTCGTCTCGGTGAATATTCACCGATAATCAGTTCGCCTTCGGCGAATAATTGTTAAATAGTCGCCGAAAGTAACGGCGACTTAAGGTCCCAGAGTAGGCCTGCGTTTTGGTCATTGTCACTCCTGAGGCCGCCTCTCTGTCTATTATAATTCCGCTCGGATAGTTATGCGCTCTGCGCTTGGGACTATGTTCTAACCAACCCAGGCAACCATATGCGTAATTTGTCAGCTGTTTTTCCTTATGAGTCCTTGACCTCTGATCCTATTTTCTCTTGTTTCCGGCAGTTGTAAGTTGCGCGTAATCATACATAAAAGTAGCCACTAGAATAATGAAATTTATTGCTGCATTGCTACGAAAAATTGTGACTTTCGTTGCTGCTTGTTGCGCGGGGAAATTACTAGATTTTATGGCATTGGTTATTTTGAGATAAATCACGCAATAAATTGCGCATGTAACTGTAAACCTCCTCAAAAAAATTAAAGTCATTGCCCAAAGCTAACTTACGTACCAACATGCGAATGAATAGAGCTTTTCGATTAAAATGTAATTTTGATTACAGTAAAGGAAAAGTGCGTCGGTTTATATAATAATCATATGCACCATGTGTGTTTTTTAGGAAACCTTGACAAGATCTTATGGACTGATGATGGTCAGCTGCTTGCCGTTAGCACCCAGCTTGGTAGTTTTTTTGAACCTATGTTTTTGCTTCTTTAAAAATATGTCGTGTATTGTTTAGAGTATATAAACCTTCGCCACCTTTAGTTGTCTGTGGCTGAAATGTGTATTAACCTTACAGTGAAATGTCCATACCCATTAACTTCTTACAGTGTTGAAAACAGAAACAGTACAATGTTTTATTTGAACTGAAGTCATGGTCACTGCTCCTAACGGTTTGTCCTGGACACTAGTATTCGAATCCAGGAGTACAGAATTTCACGAACCGATGTAGGTGCCATAGCTGCCCCAGTCTGGGGACATATCAAGTGGAGACTCGAAAACACAATCTATCGAGATAAATCTTACAGAGTTCTGGCTTTTCTGTTTGAACACTAACAACTCAAATTTTAACATACTGTCTATCTCATCTTTCGTACTGGATCGCGGCGATCTTTAAGAAAATCACGACGAGTGTATCCACCCTTTCGGCGCCGGCGCGAGCACATGGAAAAAACTGAAAGTGACATCGCAATGCATGCCCACATGAGCCTGAATGGATTCTGAAAGTGGAGCGAACTATTGTAGTTGAAAAACTTGTTGTGGAATAACCTTAACAGTCTGGTAACACAGAATCGACACGTGCAGTGTTCTGTGGCATACGCAGGGTTGCTCGTAACCAATTCAATGTAACGTTCTAGTTATATTGTAATTATTATTGAAAGTGTTACATTGTACTCTTAGCAATGATCTTGCTTTTCTTCAAGGTGCCCTTCATGTCTACCTTACTAAACTGCCTGTACTTGGAGACGCCAGCGGTACAAGGTTGGCCTATCTTACATCGCTTAGAGAGGCAAGTTGAACACTTTACATTGCGTGCATCTTGTAGAGATAAAACGGTGTTTGCTCGAGAGTCACCTTTTAATGCTTTAATAGTGATACTCCTAAATCAGTGTACACTGTACTAGGAGATACAAAGGCCAGACCACAACACCGGGATCTACGTCCCTTACTCTTCACGAACAGTGTGTGGGTTCTTTAACGTCACACGAACAAAGGTTTTGAGACGGGACCTACGGTTTATCGTCCTTATCTGATAAGACTAGAAAGTCTAACCATTTAGAGATGTCATTGCAAAGGCAGCACTTTCTCCTCAGTTATTTAAAGACTAATGGTGCGGCCGAGGTTTGAACCCGCGACCTTCCGCACGGTAGTACGGAGCTCTACCAACCGAGCCAACTGGTCGTCAGTTAAAATATTCTTTTCTTACGCGACTAAAGCAGCCCAAGGGCCAATGATTTAATTCAGCTTATCAAAGTTCTTCATTTCTGGTCTCGCCACGGCCAATAGTTTCCCAGTATCGGAAACAAAATGATCCCGCGTAATTCAAAGTCCGATTTTCGTCTTTCAAATCAAGCTGGGGAAAAGTACGAACTACTTTTTTCATCAATAATCAGTGCAAAATTCCTGAATGGATAGCTAACACAGTAATACCCTATTTCGACTTTGAAATACATAGAGAATATTACACGGTGGCGAGAAGACAAAAAACAATACCTCACGTGTGAGCGCAGCTCACTCGTGAGGTATTGTTCTTGCCTCTCGATATTGTTCTTGCCATTCGATTTTGTTCTTGTTCGTTTGGCAGCTTTGTACACCTGAATCGTGAAAGGCGAGAAATGACATCATCCATATTCTTACTAGTGAGGATATGGAAAATACGCCAGCACGGTCCCGGATGTATTTTTGTGTAATTCCCAGTCAAACATTCACGTCTATATAATAAAAACATTTTCTCTAAATCTTCATGAGAGCTTTTTCTTTCAGTACACAAAATCTTAAGGCAGTTTCTAGTTGTTTTCTTAGCTTGCGCGGGGCCGTACTGTTATCAGCCTTTGGTCTTTTAAATACAGAACTGGCTGCGCTCGGTCCGCACTGTGACGACATAGGGCTGATCTTCTCTCAGTACGGCCCCGCGCAAGCTTGAGATATGTATATAACAAATCAGCAGTAAGGTTATGGCTGGTGTGATGTGCACCCATGCACCGGTCACATCCAATCACACCCATTCAATTCTGATCAACAAGGGACTTCTCTTTACGATAGCGTTACCTCATGAAGCACAAAGATGACGAGAATATGGAAAATGATCAATCCAGAAGTAATTGATCTAATGCCAAATTATTCAAACCAACTTATAATAGTGAGTATGTCACTCTCTTGGGAGAACTGCAACTCAGGTTTTGTGTGGGAAAGGTTAATGTGAATCATCAGAAATCTTGGGATAGTCTCATCATAGCGGTACAAATTCGTTTTAATTTCTGGTGTATTTTACTATTTTAGGTTACCATTGTGGATTATGTCATGCAGGTACGAAAACAAGCTGAAGCTCCAAGTTTATAAAATCAAAATGTAAATCTGAAGTTACTGTTTTGAAGCCTCCCGAAGATGATATACTTGCGTCGTCCTTAACGATATCACACATTTGATTATGCATGACTTTCACTGAAAGGTCGTAAGTCATTGTTGTGAAAGTGGTGTATAAGAACGAACTTGAAGCACATAACAATTGATATTATGTTGAAAGCAAGCTACAGTAACAGATACATGTATGTACATTGAATTGGACACAGTGAGAGAGAAGTTTCCATTGACGTTTACCAGGTCGTATCTAGGCGTTGTGGAGTGCACGAATTGTACTGGTTTTATCAAACAAGGCCGAGATACTGGTGAAGACACGGTAGTGGTTAGCGTGTTGGACATCCGTGTAGGTAGTTCAGAGTTTGAGCCCTGGTAATGACACTGTGTTGTTTCCATAGACAAGAAACTTAACTCCATACTCTCTCTCTCTCTCTCTCTCTCCACCTGCGTGTCAGTAAAAGTCACGCAAAGTCATGCATTTTTTTGGGGCCAAATTCGAGCCAAACCTTTACTTTGTACTCTTGTTGCGTGTAAATTGATTTTTTTTGTACACTTCACTGCATTTTTAGGAGCGACCGTTGAGTGTAGATATCGTTGTTGAACCCAGTTTTGTTGCACTCGGGCCTTATCATCTTGCTGTTGGCATGAACAACCGAGGCTGGTTTTACACTTTGACAGACAAAGGTTTGCGCTCTTTGAACTTCTGTTGTGATTTCTATTCTATATATTCAAGAAATGTATAACCAAAGATACCATCTACATACGGGTAAAGCTCTGCTTGGAAGCTTCAGATAAGTCGCATTATTGGCCCTATTCACAAGTTTTGAATAAAAACAGTTGAACTGCAGTTAGAGACTGTACACTTTAAAACAATGCAGCATGTTTTATTAAACTGTGTTTGCGGAAAGAATCACTTTTGCTTTCCCAGTGATGCCGTTTATGTATTTCATTCGCAGTGGAATGTATGCATGTATACAGTATTATTGTTAATAATAATAATAATAATAATAATAATAATAATAATAATAATAATAATAATAATGATAAACTTCGTTTGAGTGTCAACTGTATCTAGCGCCAACGTACTAATTGGGGACACTGTAAAGCACGAATGAAATCAAATCATATTAAGTTAGGGACGGGCCTTTAGAAAAGTGATTGGCGGGGGGGGGGGGGGGGGGGGGAAAACCCCCAAAAAATATTCATGCAAGGGAAAATGCCAAGAAAAAAAATTCATGTAAAGAAGAAGGTAAAAAAAAAACATTCATGCAGAAGGAAGGTCCAATTGTGACTTTTTCACACGTAGTAAAAGAAAATCGTGCAGAGGGGTTCACCTGAAAAAAAAAATTCCTGCACAAGCAGTGAGCGAAAAAGAAATTCGTGTAAGCTGAAAATTCCCCCCCCCCCCCCAATCACTCTTCTAATGGTCCGTCCCTTAAATCAAGTCCAATCAAATGTTGGTTTTTGTGGAGAGGGGAAAACCGGAGTACCCGGAGAAAAACCCCTTGGAGCAGAGTAGAGAACCAACAAATTCAGCCCACATATGACGCCGGGGCCGGGAATCTAACCGGGCCACATTGGTGGAAGGCGAGCGCTCTCACCACTGCGCCAACCCTGCTTCCTACATATTTGTTAATCATATTATTAATAATTATCTATAATACCAACAATAATATCGTTATAATTGTTATTATTATTATTATTATTATTATCATTATTATTATCATTTGTTATAACTTGTGTATAGGCGTCATTGACCAAGCGTGGTGTCAACATGGTTGAATATTGGCCAAGTTATTGCGTTTTTATTGACCAAGACGTTGTCTAGGTCAGTAAAGGCACACAAAAAGAGCGAGGCCGACATCCAACCATCTTGATTTGGCTTAATGTTCCGTTTGTAATTAGTTAAATATAATAATTGAGGGAGCCTATTGCTTATAAGCCCAGTGGTTTCTCTTGGGTTTCCTTGCCACTAGATTTTTTATTTATGTATTCATGTTGTAAAACTGATGGCTAACAATAAACTTGAAATTTAAATAAGTTTTATTTTTTTGTCGCTTGTAATATTTTAGTGGGTATTTATATCGAGAGTTTTTTGATTTGCTCAGGTCCAGAGCAACTGAAGGACAGAGAATACCTTGGAACAGTCAGTGCTATTCACTTGAATGCAGATTACGCTGCTGTAATGTTTGAAGGAAAAGTCCAGTTACATTTGGTTGGTATATCAAACATGAAATAACTGCATCAGATTTCTGATTATATGTGAAGTTATACCTGTACGTATTCTGTACATATTCAGTGCTTTAGCTTCTTTTACCTTTACGTGGTGAGAGACTGTAATGTGTTGGATCAATATCAGTTTCTGGGCAACCGTGCACCTACCCCTCCCCTAATCCAACAAGTTATAATGAGTTAAAAAGTTAGCGTTAATGTTGGTTTAGGGGAGGGGTAGGTGAACGGTTGCCCTGAAACTGATATTGATCCAATGTGTTTATGTACCGTTGGATAGGAAATTGTTTGCTCGCGAACGGACCTCAGCGGTGACAGCAACGCATGTTTTACATTTTTTATCTTTTCCTTTTTAACAGATTGAAGGTGAAGCCGTGGATGCAACAGATGAAAGAGAAACGAGATTGTTTCCAGACAAGAGCAACCAAGGAAAAATTACTTGTTGTGCTTTGACTTCAGATTTTCTCATTTATGGGACAAACGTGAGTCACATTAAAATAAACACCGATATTCCTGGGGTCAATATGATAAAACTTTAACGGGTGTAATTTCCAAGTGAAGTTGTAGTTTTACAGTGTGAGAATAAAAAACACAATTGTAATTACTCTTGTAAAAGTTTTTTTCTTTTAATTGACCTCAGCTGGTTAGAATTACTTGCATGCATGCTGGTGCAGTGGTAAGTTGGAGGCATGGTGGTGTAGTGGTTAGTTGGAGGCATGGTGGTGTAGTGGTTAGTTGGAGGCATGCTGGTGCAGTGGTAAGTTGGAGGCATGGTGGTGTAGTGGTTAGTTGGAGGCATGGTAGTGTAGTGGTAAGTTGGAGGCATGGTGGTGTAGTGGTAAGTTGGAGGCATGCTGGTGCAGTGGTAAGTTGGAGGCATGGTAGTGTAGTGGTAAGTTGGAGGCATGGTGGTGCAGTAATAAGTTGGAGGCATGGTAGTGTAGTGGTTAGTTGGAGGCATGGTGGTGCAGTGGTAAGTTGGAGGCATGGTGGTGCAGTGGTAAGTTGGAGGCATGGTAGTGTAGTGGTTAGTTGGAGGCATGGTGGTGCAGTAATAAGTTGGAGGCATGGTAGTGTAGTGGTTAGTTGGAGGCATGCTGGTGCAGTTGGTAAGTTGGAGGCATGCTGGTGCAGTGGTAAGTTGGAGGCATGGTGGTGCAGTGGTAAGTTGTAGGCATGGTGGTGTAGTGGTAAGTTGGAGGCGTGGTAGTGTAGTGGTTAGTTGGAGGCATGATAGTGTAGTGGTTAGTTGTAGGCATGGTGGTGTAGTGGTAAGTTGGAGGCATGGTGGTGTAGTGGTAAGTTGGAGGCATGGTAGGGTAGTGGTTAGTTGGAGGCATGCTGGTGTAGTGGTAAGTTGGAGGCATGGTAGGGTAGTGGTTAGTTGGAGGCATGGTGCAGTGGTAAGTTGTAGGCATGGTGGTGTAGTGGTAAGTTGGAGGCATGGTAGGGTAGTGGTTAGTTGGAGGCATGCTGGTGTAGTGGTAAGTTGGAGGCATGGTAGGGTAGTGGTTAGTTGTAGGCATGCTGGTGTAGTGGTAAGTTGGAGGCATGATAGTGTAGTGGTTAGTTGTAGGCATGCTGGTGTAGTGGTAAGTTGGAGGCATGATAGTGTAGTGGTTAGTTGTAGGCATGGTGGTGTAGTGGTAAGTTGGAGGCATGATAGTGTAGTGGTAAGTTGGAGGCATGGTAGTGTAGTGGTAAGTTGGAGGCATGGTGGTGTAGTGGTAAGTTGGAGGCATGGTAGGGTAGTGGTTAGTTGGAGGCATGGTGCAGTGGTAAGTTGGAGGCATGGTGGTGTAGTTGGTAAGTTGGAGACATGGTAGTGTAGTGGTTAGTTGGAGGCATGGTGGTGCAGTTGGTAAGTTGGAGACATGGTGGTGTAGTGGTTAGTTGGAGGCATGGTGGTGCAGTTGGTAAGTTGGAGGCATGGTAGGGTAGTGGTTAGTTGGAGGCATGGTAGTGTAGTGGTAAGTTGGAGGCATGGTAGGGTAGTGGTTAGTTGGAGGCATGGTGGTGTAGTGGTAAGTTGGAGGCATGGTAGGGTAGTGGTTAGTTGGAGGCATGGTAGTGTAGTGGTTAGTTGGAGGCATGGTAGTGTAGTGGTTAGTTGGAGGCATGGTGGTGCAGTTGGTAAGTTGGAGGCATGGTAGTGTAGTGGTTAGTTGGAGGCATGGTGGTGCAGTTGGTAAGTTAGAGACATGGTGGTGTAGTGGTAAGTTGGAGGCATGGTGGTGTAGTGGTAAGTTGGAGGCATGGTAGGGTAGTGGTTAGTTGGAGGCATGGTATTGTAGTGGTTAGTTGGAGGCATGCTGGTGCAGTTGGTAAGTTGGAGGCATGGTAGTGTAGTGGTAGGTTGGAGGCATGGTAGTGTAGTGGTTAGTTGGAGGCATGGTGGTGTAGTGGTTAGTTGGAGGCATGGTAGTGTA
The DNA here is from genome assembly GCA_949710005.1 of Ricordea florida. Lineage (NCBI taxonomy): Eukaryota > Metazoa > Cnidaria > Anthozoa > Corallimorpharia > Ricordeidae > Ricordea > Ricordea florida. The sequence continues at coordinate 33,386,731 of OX453278.1, read as the reverse complement.
GTGGTTAGTTGGAGGCATGGTGGTGTAGTGGTAAGTTGGAGGCATGGTAGTGTAGTGGTAAGTTGGAGGCATGGTAGTGTAGTGGTTAGTTGGAGGCATGGTAGTGTAGTGGTTAGTTGGAGGCATGCTGGTGCAGTTGGTAAGTTGGAGGCATGGTAGTGTAGTGGTTAGTTGGAGGCATGGTAGTGTAGTGGTTAGTTGGAGACATGGTGGTGCAGTTGGTAAGTTGGAGGCATGGTGGTGTAGTGGTAAGTTGGAGGCATGGTAGTGTAGTGGTTAGTTGGAGGCATGGTGGTGCAGTTGGTAAGTTGGAGGCATGGTAGTGTAGTGGTTAGTTGGAGGCATGGTGGTGCAGTTGGTAAGTTGGAGACATGGTGGTGTAGTGGTTAGTTGGAGGCATGGTGGTGTAGTGGTTAGTTGGAGGCATGGTAGTGTAGTGGTTAGTTGGAGGCATGGTGGTGTAGTGGTAAGTTGGAGGCATGGTAGTGTAGTGGTAAGTTGGAGGCATGGTAGTGTAGTGGTTAGTTGGAAGCATGGTAGTGTAGTGGTTAGTTGGAGGCATGCTGGTGCAGTTGGTAAGTTGGAGGCATGGTAGTGTAGTGGTTAGTTGGAGGCATGGTAGTGTAGTGGTTAGTTGGAGACATGGTGGTGCAGTTGGTAAGTTGGAGGCATGGTGGTGTAGTGGTAAGTTGGAGGCATGGTAGTGTAGTGGTTAGTTGGAGGCATGGTGGTGCAGTTGGTAAGTTGGAGGCATGGTAGTGTAGTGGTTAGTTGGAGGCATGGTGGTGCAATTGGTAAGTTGGAGGCATGGTGGTGTAGTAGTAAGTTGTAGGCATGGTGGTGTAGTGGTAAGTTGGAGGCATGGTGGTGCAGTAATAAGTTGGAGGCATGGTAGTGTAGTGGTAAGTTGGAGGCATGGTAGTGTAGTGGTAAGTTGGAGGCATGCTGGTGCAGTGGTTAGTTGGAGGCATGGTAGTGTAGTGGTTAGTTGGAAGCATGGTAGTGTAGTGCCTTGCCTCTACTCTGATTAAATTTAAAGCGATTAAGTTCGCGAACTACTGATCACGTTTTAATGTCAACATAAGTAGACAGAAAACATGTAAGCTATCCTCGTGGTGAAACTAGTACTTGTCAATACTTTTCCGCCACCTTATACCTGTGTTTACAATGTCTTTTTGTCTTCTTCTCAAAATATTTATCTTACTTTTTTGCATTTCTTTAGAGTGGAGGCCTATTTTATTTCTTTATTGAAGACTGGCAGTTTGTTAACGAATTCCGACACGTTGTAGGTATGACAGTGATCAGGTGCCACTCCCCTGCACTTTTTGTTCGCGTCACGGACGATGCAATTTGTGATAAACAGTGCCCGATGTAACAGTCCTCGCCGGAGTAACTTGTAGTAATGTAATGTACGGTTTGCAGTTGTTCCGAGACGTGTTGGCGGGCACTTACGTGAAAAATAAACTAGTGTGTTTTTAAACTACTTTTTTCTTTGAATTTATAGGTATCAAACGGATCTTTCCCGATGTAAATGGAACACACCTTGTATTTACTGATGACAAAAGTGATGGATTTGTTTACAATCCAGTAAGTGTTTGTTTATATTTATGCCTAGTATATACTAACTCAGCAATCTTAACATTTTGAGTAATCTGATTGGCTCACTATCTCGGGATATTCAACACTGTTTACCTCCTACGAGGTAAATAGTGCCAGGAATTCTGGGAAATCCATGTGTAAGCCCATTTTAGTCGAAGAAAAAAAAATGACTGGAGTCCATTCTCCCGTTACAGCTGTTGCCGAGAAATCCCACTGGGGTTCCTTCATTGGTATATACTCAAACAATTATTCTCTTCCATCTCGTTGAATAGTGGCTTCAGAAAGATTTACCTCGCTGCTTCGTAGCTCGGTCAATATCCTGCAACTATTCACCTCGCTTTGGGGGAATGATTTATACATGTACACAAAGGGATTTTAAAGATCTTGTACCGTTGGGCAGCACATTTATGATAAGGTACGATTCACTGGTATTGCTCTGTGTTTTTTTCTTAGGTGAATGATGCTACCTTCGAGATCCCAAACTTTTCTCCAAATATCAAAGGAGTCGTGTGGGAAAACTTTCCTATGGATAAGGTGAGTAGAGACGTGAAAAGATAAAGTGCAAACACATTGTGACTTTTCAAAAGCATTGATAAAGTTTCCAAGTGTCTCTCACGTGTCTTATATGTTGGAATTGCATACATACACTACATACAACTGATTTTAGTGTATATTGCATATACACTAAAATCAGTTGTTCGTGATGTTACGTTTCTTTGCAATATCAATTTTCTTTCCTTTCTTGTCATCGTTTTCATTCGTTTCAGTTTTAGCTTTTCTTTATCTACTTCTTCTCTTAAGTGTCTGTGAATGGCAGATACATGTAGTGCTAGGAGCTATTGTCTTAAATAGTCAAAAGTTGTAACGAGCCAGGAAGTATATTCCAGGATAATGAGTTTTATCTCTTTTCGCAGGACGTGTTCTGTGCCTATGATGATGACAAACTATATACGTACATCTTCTACAGAGACACATTTATCGGTAAGATTGTGTTCGTCATCTTTTCTCGTCGCTGGGGTCATTATATTGTGACAACACAGCGGGAATGACTGCTCTTCACTCTGTGCGCGCTTATGTCAACTACGAATTCTCCTTTGTGGTCGCTACACATTCCACACAGTGCCGCTGAAGGGAATGTGTTTGATCACCAACACAGTTCTTTATTGGTGATAATAATAATAATAATAATAATAATGAACTTTATTTGAGTGTCAAGTGTATTTAGCACTGCTGTACTAATTGGGAACACTGTAAAGCACAAATGAAATAAATTAAATCAAATCAAATGTTAGCATATTCCCAGCACCTGTATTCATCACATCACAGGGGATAATTGGTTGCTGGTCTCTATTGGGTGACTTCTCCTTACAACTTCACTACAATTTAAAGTAAGCAGATGAAGATGGATTGACTAAATGATTAAATAAAATACATCTATTTTTCAATCTAAAATCTATGGGCATGCACTCACTCAGGATAATTACTACTTATATCTTAGGAATAAAATAAGTTAAACATAAGTCGTAAGCTACTGAAGCAATACAGATGTATTCTAGTGTTATTTTCTTGCAGGTCCCCAGTGCATCATGGCTGGTACGACAAAATTACCTTACGCACAGAAGCCGCTCATGTTGTACAGCGGTGAGGTCACGTGCCAAACACAGAGCGGCAAGGTCAGATCTCGTATTTTGTCTTGTTATTGTTGCCATAGTAGGAAGTGAAGGATTTTGGGAGACAGTAGTGCTTCTCATGCCATTGTTTCCCTGGGCGTCTGTGACAGTCATCACATTTACCTCACTGCTTGCGTGGTAGTCGTACATTATCGTTTTCTCAAAGCGATGAAAAGGAACATTGCGAGTCACGAGTTATCGTGATGAAGGTGACCGTGTTCGTTATGGAACCTCTGCATTAACAATCATTGACAAGTATTGAAAAAGACCGTTGTCTGCAGCTCGAACCATTTCTATACAGAAAATCATTTCCGGAATTCCTTTGTAACATAGAGAGAGGGAGTGTGAGTGATTTCAACATAATGCTAATGAAATCCGACGAATTTCGTTCGGGAGCGAAACTTCACTCGAGCAAAGAAGGAAATTAGTCGATTATCTTTTGCATTTTTTTCACAATATTGTACCTTGAACTGGTCTGTTTTCACCCTGTATTATCTTAGTTTTTCCATTGTAAATTAGCTGCTGTGTTGACTTTTACCTTTATGTTGATCTTCTGTTACCAGACGTCGAAACTGACACTTACTACGCATGTCTTCCACGAAAAACCTCAGGACCTACCACAATCAGACGTAAGTTGTTGTTGTAAACTGTTTCATTAGTTCAGTTGTGTACTGTAGTCTCTTTTTTACCCTAATTTGACTTATGCGAAGAGGTCAGAAAGTTGCACTTGGTGCAGCACCTTAGTGTCATGACTGTTGGCAATTGTTTTTTGTCTTTTGGCAGCTACAAACGTGTTTTAACCACTGCGTAACTTTGAAACGGTAAGTGATATCCCAATTTGTTAAGCGTCTTGGCATTTTTTGCAACATAACAGATGAAAACAGCAAAATGGAAATCTATATGAAACACACTTCAGCCGTGACCGTCTATTGGAGCGCTCATTCTAGCAATACTCTTTCATGATATTGTCACCATGCAACATGCACAAACACCTTTTCACCTAGGGTCAATTCAATAAAACGTTTACCGTTTTAATTGACTAGTTTAGCTATTGTTTTAGAGTTGAAAAACAATAGCTGCACTTGTGAATTACACTTGTAAAGTTGTTATTCAATTTGCCCCTTGTTTTAGATTCAAGGAGGCTTGGACACTAGCACGAATCCTGGACTTGCGTGAATCCTGGGTCGAACTTGGGAAGAAGGCCGTGTTTCATTTAGATATTGAACTGGGTAAGGTAGAATGGTCTGTTAAGCCTTACTATTAGTTACCAAGTAAGCCGAATGTCTTTGGAAGCCTTGTTGAACTGAGTAAATTAACGTTGTCCATTTAACACTACCCTTGACAACAGAAGTTGTAAATGCAAATATATGAAATTTTATAGATTTGTACTGCAGAAGAAAGAACCGCTTTACAAGTGAAAGATCATCGCAGTTATGTGAGCAACTTACGCAGTTGCGAAGATAAGAACTGAAAAGATTCAGGCTTGAATGGGATTCGAACCCATGACCTTGCGATCATGCGGTATAACGCTCTAACCAACTGAGCTATCAAGACAACTGGGAGCTAGTAAATTTATGAGTTCGTAATATACCCGTAGAGCATGAAGATGTGAATGTGAATGTATGAAAATTTCGTATATGTGAGCTGCGGAAGAAAGATTTAATAAGTGAAAGATCGTCCCAGTTATCTGAATAACTTAAGCCGTTGCAAAGTTAAAACCTGAATAAAATCCGGGCTTGAACGGGATTTGACCCCGTGACACTGCGATCCCACTGCAAAGCTCTGTCCAACTCACAAAATGACGAGCTCCCAGTTTGTTTGAGAGCCAAGTTGATTAAGGCGTTGTTGTTCATTATGATTATGTTGACAAAATACGACGCATATAACCTCTGTTTTTTAGCTGTCAGAGTTTATCGCAAATTGGGAGATGTGGCAATGGTTCAGTCCCTGGAAAGTATTCAGGTAACACGTATGTATGTTATTGACCAAGCTGGAGGTCAAGATGGCTTGCATATTGGCAGTGTTCTTTTTTGCGTTTTTATTGACCGAGACGTAGTCGAGGTCAATAGAAACGTCAAAAACAACAAGGGCCAATATCCAGCCACGTTGACCGAACATGCTTGGTCAATAAACGATTTATCACATGGCCATTTTGCTCTGTTTTGTTTCGCGGGACATCGTGCCCGCTCGGGTAGCCAATCAGCACACAGGTTTCGCCTTATCTTGCCTGCTTACGGAATCAGGCGTAAAGTCTCTTAAAAATATCTCTCCAATATAACCTTAAAACCCTTTCAATAGAGTAGTAAAGTACAAAAATAAACTAATGCCAGGTAGAATGATGCCACTGCATGGGTGATAAGAAAGTTAATAACCACATCGCGTACTTCATGGGCTATGAC
>OX453278.1:32976063-33376063 GCA_949710005.1 Ricordea florida | reverse complement strand
ATACTTTTTTAGATTGGGGCTCCACCACAAGCATCATTACTTTCCATAGTTTTTACAGCGGGTCCGAATTCTGTGTCTTTACCAACACAAGGAACCCATAAAGTGTTCCTTGGAAGAGCGTGCGCTACTGTGTTAAGATCTCACCAACTAGGAAGACGACATGACTTAACTTTTTCAATGGTTTCAGGGCTAAGGTTGGTGAACTGCTTGTACACGTAACCTCACCTAAGTTGCACGCTCAGTATGCCAAGGCCAAAGAGGCTGATGGGAAGTACAGGGAAGCAGCAGCTGCGTACGAGGCCGCAAAGGATTATGAGAGTGTTATCAGGTAGGGTGATTGTATTACGTTAAGTATTCATAACAATGAACAAACACGCTGGTGATGTTGATGATGATGATGATGATGATGACAACGACGATGATGGTGATCATGATAATAATAGTAATAATAATAATAATAATGATAACAATAATATTCATCATCATCGTCGTCATCACAATCATAATACAGTAATGATAAATTCTACGGTTAAAACTGTGAAGATAATAACCCATACAAAGAGCCTTATAATGTCGAACTTTGAGTACAGAATGTTATACTTTTTAGTTTCCTCTTCTATAATATTTGGATCTGCAAAGTGGCGCGGTAGACTCTTCAGACATTGAGATAATAAAAGCCTGCTACTGAGATGTGACTACAAATGTATGATAAAGTGGAGAATACTCCAGGATCCTGGGTTTACGTGTACGGTAACACAAAATTTCATAAAATCAAGTTGGTTATGCAAGGGACATCAAGGACTCTTTACAATACTGAGGGAACTACGGTAATTAATGTCTTTTTTGTTTGTTTTCTAGGATTAATCTCGATCACCTTCAGAATCCAGAGGAAGCTGTTAGAATAGTGAAGGAGGCACATTCTGTGGAGGGCGCCAAGATGGTGGCCAGGTGTGTTTTTTTTCTTTCTTCCTTTTTTTTTGCTGACGAGTTGTTTATTCACGCTTACAGTAGAAGAAGTGTTTTCAATAAACAATAAACTCAATAAACAAAACTAAGAGAAAACGAGCAGTACTTCCTGCGCATGTGGCTTTTCATCCCAGTAATTTTTTTTTCTTTTCACCAGATTTTTCCAGAAGCTTGGTGACTTTGCTTCAGCGATTCAGTTTCTTGTTCTCTCCAAGTGTAATGATGAAGCATTCCAGCTCGCTCAGGTAAATTTCAAACGAGAAAAAAAAAAAATGAAAGTCCAAGTTGACCTGTCTAACAGTTCAGTAGCCTAGTTGTTCCGTAAAAACTCATTGAAAACGAGATCGGGTACCAACTAGTCTGCTAACTTCTATTTTATACCAGTAATTATTTACTGATTGGTATGTATTAGAAAAATTTCTATTGAGTCGTAAAGTTCTGATTTTGTTCCAAGCGCGGGCGATTGCGCTACTTGATATTGAGTGGGTACTTAAACCATTCAGGTTGCAATCTTCGGTCTAGTATACGAGTTAGTTTCTGCGCAGAGAAATGAGAGTGTGTTAGTTCAATAATGCAAGGGACCCGAGCCATGTCGTCGTTCTACGATATTTGTGGCTCTTGATCTCACAGTGCAATCGAACGTTTAGTCAGTGCTCTGTACTAAACATTTTTCGGTGTTCAATCAATAATTGACCGCTGAAATGTCAGTCATTGTTTTTTTCTGCAGGCACATGGACAGATGGAACAGTACGCTGAAATAATAGGTGAATGCCTTTAGTAACTTAGTATGTGCCTTAGGGTGTTGTTCAAGGGGCGGAGAATGCCTGTTGGTACACGGCAGGGTTTGCTGTCGAACATTTTGGAAAGAATGTCCACGAGGATTCTAAAATTTTCTTGTTAATGTGGCTCAGATTCGCTTTTAAACATAGGAGGCACCAATCTGAAGAAAGCACTTTTCTGAAGTGGCTAATCAAGCCTCAAGAAGTTGTGATGATATATTTTTAACCGCCGACCGGTTGGCTCCGTGCGGGAGCTCGTGGGTTCAAACCTCGGCCGGACCAACACTCAGGGTCTTTAAATAACTGAGGAGAAAGTAATGTCATCTGCAAATGGTTAGACTTTCTAGTCTTCTCGTATAAGGACGATAAACCGTAGGTCCCGACTCACAACACATGTACCTTATAATCTGTGGGATGTAAAAGAACCCATAGCATGCTTCGAAAAGAGTAGGGCGTGTTCCCGTTGTCATGGTCTAGCTGACTTGTGCCGTCATTGGTATGGGTGGGTGGGTGGGTGGGGTGAGATCATCTATGGACTGAGACGGCTGCCAGATGCACCTTCTATATCTCGAAGTCCTTGCATTGTGCTTACAGCTTGAGTAGCATCAAAACTCGAAACAAACATCACCGCTTCTATTTTATAAGAAATTTGCAACCACTATCAACAGCTAAGTTGGATTCAAGCTAGGAACGATTTGTTAACATACTGGCTTTGCTCACCAGATTAAAGAACTTGTTGTAAGGTTGATCTTACTGTGTCTTCATTTCAACAGGAGATGATGCGGTAGCAGATGACTACAGCAGTATTGCCTTGTACTTCGAAAATCAAAAGCAACATTTTTTGGCTGGCAAGTTCTTCCTGAAATCAGCTCAATACGCCAAGGTAACAACCATTCGATGTCATTTCTTGAAGTGAAAATACAGCAAACTTGCGTGGACCAACATCTGATGAAAGACTTTTCACCCGAACACATTTGCTGTCTTTGTCCAAATTTGTTTGTGTGTGAAATGCACTACTGTTTGACCAACACTTTAAAACCTGACATGACTTTATTTGAATCCCGCAGTTTTAATCTGGGGGTCACAGTATCTCTACCCACCTTTTTATCTATCTGTCTACCTTTTTCAGTACCAGCCTACGTGCCAAACATGTTTTATATGACTTGCTTTGTTGGAGTGCTGTGTAAACGGTGCTATAACCTTTTTGTGCCATACTTTCACGATCAGTTTTAGCTATGTTTCTTGTTTGTTTTTTTTTTTTTTGAACTGTTTTGTTGCACTCCCAGTGAAAACAGAACAAAGGTATAGCAGTAACACTTGTAGACTACAAATTTAAGGTATAAAGAAGTTAGTTTCTACAGAAACTGGTGCTGCTTCAGCGACAAAGTGAAACACACAAAAACTGGTTTATCAAGCGAGTTGATGAAGTAAGTTTTACGACCGTAGAGTTTAACGGGTGCTGACGTTTCGAGTTTATATGGGAAATTTCAAGTGCTTGCCTTTTAATACAAAACTTCTGTTTGAAAAGAGTAGCAGACGTAGACCCCGGTGGCGTGGTTGACCTTTAAAAAGTCCGATTGTGATTTAGGGGGTCTGATTACCTCCGCCAAGCAGGTTATGTTTTCACGCCTGTCTGTTTGTTTGTTTGTCTGTCCGTTAATCGTTTTACGCAAAAACTAATCAACGGATTTGCACCAAATTCGGTGGAAAGGTCGCAAATATACCCAGGATCAATCGATTAAAATTTGGGATTTATCCGGATTAAACTCCGGATCTCAGATCCAGATGAGTGTAATATCAGGTGTACATATGTGGCGGGGCGAAGGTATGCGATCTACCGAGTGCCCTTCTAGTTGCAATTGTTTCGCAACTTCTAGACCCATCGAATAATATCTTTACTGACAAATTCATGAAAACTTTAAAACTTAAGCATTGGATACTACGGATGCGATAACCTCGATACATCTGGAAGGCGGACTGAACTCGTTCTTCGTATTCTTAGGCGCTGAAACATTTCTTGAAGTGTCCCGTTGGAGAGGACGGTGAATCCATTGAGCTGGCGATTGACACGGTAAGTAGTGACCACAGGTAAACAAGCAATAGACTGCGTACCAGACACGCTACGTACATAGGTGGGTACTTGATGTGGTACTAAACTAAATTTTCCTGAGGAAAAGAACGACTTATTTTCTCTTTTCAAATATTATGCTTTAGATAGAAACATTAGAGACCTTCTCATATTTCCAGTCTCTTCTTCGATAGCTCACCTTACAGTCTTGTTTCATAAAGCCAGCCTTCACCAAAATAACTCTAGTTTCAGTAAGCTTCAATATGGTATCCCCGTTCTAACATATGGAGTGACAACATTCTTAAGCCTTCTTGCTGCCACTGCACAAGAAAGACTTTTAAACATCTTAAAACTGATTATATCTGTGGTGATATTTTTTCTGCCAGCACCTGCCGCCTTACAACGTGACTTAGAACAGCTGAAATTGTTCATTTAAGTTAAAAAATAATTCAGACTTGTTCCCAGGCATTCATTCATTCATTCATTCGTCTTTGTGTGTCCGTGCCTCTGTAGGTTGGACAGGCTGGAGACGAAGTGTTGACTCATCAGTTGATTGATTTTCTTATGGGTGAAGCTGACGGTATGCCAAAGGTTGGTACCAGCTTGTTGACACTTAATATTATATCTACAACCCGTGGATATGAGCAAGGGTGCGCTCTGATTGGTTCTCTGTTCATATACAATGAGTACCGAAAACGGCCTGGTAAATCGACATGGCTGAAAGATTGGTTGAATTGGACAAGAAAAGAAATACACCCAAAAATACAACCTTAGGAAATAAACGACTCGATCTCTTGGAATAGTTGTTATACTATTACTCTATTATCAAACTAACACTATCACTATATTATTATTAAACTATCACTCTATTGCAATGTAGAGTTCTAGTATGTAATGACATTGATTGATCATCGCAGTTATGTACACAACTTAAGCAGCTGTGAAATTAAAGCCTGAAAAAAACTCAGGCCTGAACGGGATTCGTACCATGACTAGCTCCCAGTTGGCTTGATAGCTCAGTTGGTAGAGCGTTGGACCGGTATCGCAGAGGTCATAGGTTCGAATCCCGTTCAGGCCTGAGTTTTTTTTTTTTCGGGCTTTAATTTCACAGCTGCTTAAGTTGTGTACATAACTGCGATGGTCAATCCACAGTTCAAATATATGTTCTTTCATATATATTCACTTGCAGAGTTCTAGTATGATAAACATTTCTCGCATTATCGGCAATTCTTGTGAAGTAACGAACGTTATGGCACTACGCGATGTGGAACACTTCCTAATGTGGTAGCACATGATATACTATATAGATGGTACTGCTGAGTAAGAACGTTGGTCACACTGTGAGTTCTTGCTCTACCAAGAAGAACTGTATGTATATGTTGTAGTTCAATTTTTTCCTTGGTTTAAATTATATTTTCCTTTGTTTTTTGGTATGGTAATGTCTGATAATAAGTTGAAAACAAAGGAAAATATAATTTAAACCAAAGAAAAAATTGAACTACAACATATATATCTGTACACCCTACTCGAAGGTGGGACTTTCCCAGTGGGCTGTGCCACAATACTTAATGTAGCCTATCGTCACTAACTATTTTGGGATGCCTGTGGCTCATATGTGTTTACATTCGTACCGCCCATTGGATACCTTACACGCAAATGGAAAACCGTGGATTTTATTATGAAATTGACAATACTGTTGGTCAAAACTCTTGAAACTAACTGTTACTGTAACAGACAGTAACTGTCGATGTTTCCAATCTTACGAGTATTTCTTCTCGATACCAGTCGTCAGCCAAAAAGCTGAGTTTACCATTGAGTTTAATAAAAAGTTACTCTTATGTTTACGTGTTGTTTGGTTACAGGAAGCCAAGTATCTGTTCCGCCTTTACATGGCGTTGAAGCAATACCGTGAGGCGGCGCGCACCGCGATCATCATTGCTAGGGAAGATCAGAATGCTGGGAACTATAGAAATGCACATGACGTGCTGTTTAGTATGTATAGAGGTTAGTAATCAACGCACTATCAAATGTTTATTGAATAACAAGCTGCACAGTATTGCCAGTTGTTATATCTCTTATTAACCGAATTCGAGGTCCGTACTGTAAGTTACGGACTGAGGTTTTTCCGCTCGGATTTATGGCCCAAGCGCGGGCCGAGAAAATGAGGTTTGTAAGATATTTATTATATCTCTGGAGACAATTTGGAGACCAAAACAAACTTTTGAATTTAGCGGGCCGTACAGTGAAGTACAAACCGCTAAATTGACCAATCACAGCGCACGTACTAACTGAGAGAGTTATTTATTATTTATCGTGGATGGTGTAGTTGTTATTTAACAATTATTCTCAGAAATCGAGGTGAATAGTGGCAGAATATCTTAAGCCACTACTCATCAGGATTGAAGAGAATAATTGTTTTAGTATATACCAATGAAGCAAACTCGACGACGACACCGAGGATAACACAAACGATGAAAAAAATTGTTGAAGCGTCATTTGTACGACAAAGAGACTCACCGGACTTTATTTTACACATTTAGGTTTTTTGTGTCATGCATTTGTGCTATTGCTTGGTCCTGCCCTGGTCAACGTTTCATCGTGGCAGTGTTTGGCTTAATTTCCCTACTAAAGCGTCTTCGAAAAAGCTGTAAAGCGAGAATCAAAGGCGGCCATATTTCGGTAGCTTGGACGCCATTTTGTTTTTTCTCCAAACAAAAACTGACTGGCACAAGGATTACCCAAAATCCCCTACATTACTCACCTCCTAGGTGGTGGATAGTTTTGAATATCCCGAGGTGAACAGCCAATCAGATTGCTCAAAATGCCGAGGTTGGTATATACCAAATAAACTTCTTCGTTTATCTCACGACGTAGTCATTCTGATGTGGATCCATATCCAAGTGGCTACGTCATCGGACGAAAGAAGAAGTTAATGTACAGCACTATATCAGCTGTTCACATTATCTTTGAAGCATCATTTTTCAAACTCAGTTATAATGCATGCGGGAAAGACAAAGGAAATCAGACACTATGACTTGTTTTGATATCTGATAAAACACGTTTTTGCGTCTTTAATTTCTCCTTCTAAGTAGTTTCATTTGAGAAGCTATATCAGACACACGATACGTGTGTTTCGTCACATATCAAACACCTCGAATTGTGCTAAAAGTACTCCGCTGCGCGTGGTATTTTCAACTATGTTCCCGGTGTTTGATACGTGGTGAATATCTCGTGTTTGAGCCCAGTAATCGCTGTACAATAGAACCCCACTATACGGAAGTGCTACGGTTACCGTACCGACGAAATTGTTCGTTAAAACGAATTATCTGGTTAACAGCAATAATATTCGTTATAGCGGGGTACAATGTGCGTTGAGATCGTCAAAATCTGTTCGTTATAGCAGGGATTTCGTTATGTAGCGGAGTTTGTTTCCACATAGTTTACTGTAATTCTGCCGGGCTTTCAGATTTTGTTCGTTATAACAGGGTCTTCTTTATAGCGGGGTCTTCGTTATAACAGGGTCTTCGTTATAGCGGGGTCTTCGTTATAGCGGGGTCTTCGTTATAACAGGGTCTTCGTTGTAACAGGGTCTTCGTTATAACAGGGTCTTCGTTATAACAGGGTCTTCGTTATAGCGGGGTCTTCGTTATAGCGGGGTCTTCGTTATTACAGGGTCTTCGTTATAACAGGGTCTTCGTTATAACAGGGTCTTCGTTATAGTGGGGTTCGTTTTAGCAGGGTTGCACTGTAGTTGATTGTTGACTTAGATCGTTGGAGAGCGGGAAGTTCTGGAAAGAACTGTTGGTGACTTTGACTAAGAATCAACTGTTCTTTCCTGACCTACGTGCACCCGGACGATCCAATTCAACAGTAAACTACGAAATTGCGGTGCTTGATGATAGATCAACCATCGAGAAGATAGCTGAAAATACGACGCACAAAGAGGCATTTGCAGTGAAGTTCGAGGGGTTGATATGTTTGATCAAACTCGGGCATCGAGTGTTTGATAGAGATTCGCAAACAAAATGACAAAAGGAAAAATTACAAAGACAAAAACGAGCCCCTCTTTGATACGATTTCCAAACAGTTGTTGATTGTCTTGTCTTGTGCTAATGCATTGTTAATGAGTCCCAGAATTGTTTTACAGAACTTACTGACCATAAGATCAAGATCCCAACAGAGATGACTCAGAATCTTATGATTTTACACAGCTATATACTTGTCAAGGTTTGTACAAGTCATTTTCAGCCAATTTCATGCACTCAAAGTCGGGACGCATTTGACTGCTCGACGTTGAATTCTTATATTTGTTTCGTTTATAGTAAAGAATCTTAGCTTTTCAAATACGAGACAGTTCTGTACAGCTCTTGTAGAATTTTCAAAATGAAATAATATCGACTGAGTAGATCAAAAATCATACTAACTTTGTTAAATGATCATGTAATGATTTGCTGTGCGGTAAATGTTTATGCTTGTATTTGTTTATTGACAATGCACCCCGCTCGAGTTAACTAGTGACTATGTTTACTTTGTTTTTCACGTCACATTAACTTACCAAACCACTCCACTCAAAGCATAGTGATCTGCGAGCTTTCCCTACATCAGGGGAACACAGAACCCGAAAAAAATCGCGAACAAAAGCTCATCTTCCACTTGGGCACTCTTAATCTCCACGGCATGAATTAACGAACGCTTTTCATTTCTCCATTTATACATTGCTATGATTTCACCAATAACACAGCAACAAAATTTCTCCTACCATTTCCTGTGAAGAAAGGCCATCACTCGAAACGTGCGCTCCTCTTAAATCTTACAGTGGTAAATCTTACTTTATTAACTCCTTTGAAAAATCATTTTTTGTCTCTTTTACATTCAGTTGCACGTGAAGCGTGGTGACCACATGAAAGGTGCCCGGATGTTAATCAGGGTCGCAAACAATATTAGCAAGTTCCCAGCACGTAAGAACAAAACAAGTGACATTAATGCATTGTATCTTAGGGACCGTTCATTTTTTGCGAGGGAGGGGGGGACTGGTGTGATTCGTGAAGCACCATTTAAAAATTGCATGAACCCCCCCCCCCCCCCTTGAAGTGGTAATTTTTTCGGATGATCTCCCTAATTTCTAATACCACAGAGAGCTGTTCATCGGAGAGAACAAATCAAAAGAAAGGGAAGTCAATTTCGGATTAAAACATTATGTCATAAAAGTGTTGCTAAAATATTACACTTGATCCCCGTTTTCGTAATTTTTTTGGATGACCCCCCCAGTGCCACCAGCCCCCCCTCCCTGGTAAGAAATGAACAGTCTCTTGTTAAAAAAACTTCATCACGTTAGACCTCGATGTCAAGGAGAATAAGTAACTGATATTTAACAATTAGATTATGAGCTCGAGATTTCTATGGAGTGAAGTTATCTGATTGGCTCACTTTCTCGGGATATTCAACCGGATGTTCAACACTCGTAGCAGGTGAATATTGCCGGGAATTCCAGGAAAGCCTTTTGCAAGTGAGTTTTGGTCTAGGAAAAAAATATTCCGCACATTTTACGGCGATTTCAGAGAATAATTGTTGATTATAGCAATACTGTAATAAAAAAGCAATATCATGAGGTCGTTAATCACGTATTGGTTGTATTTGTAGATGTGGTGCCCATTCTGACGTCCACCGTGATTGAGTGTCATAGATCTGGACTAAAGAACTCTTCATTCAGCTATGCCGCCATGCTGATGAGACCTGAGTACAGGCAGAAAATTGATTTAAAGTACAAGAAGAAAATTGAGCAGATTGTCAGGTAATGGGCTTAAATTGAAATCACACAACATTCTATTTCTTATTTTGTGGAGTGCTGTATGCGGTACCATTGTTCGTTGAACAGTGAGTTTATTGAAACTTCTATTTTTTGATGAAACTATGTTATATTAATATCTTCTGAAAAAGTACCTAACATAACTGTTATGTTCCACTGTTTTTTTTTCTTTACAGTGTGGCTCTAGATTTTTTAAATCATTGGAGTCATGTTTTGTGATCATTCTATGAAACTATTTAGTGTACAGTAGAGAATTTGTTGTCTATTACAGGAAACCCGATAAAACAGAACAGGAGGAACCGCCAGAGCCATGTCCTTACTGCAGCAACGAGGTACCTCAAACAAAACTGGACTGCCCAGAATGTAAGAACACTATCCCTTACTGTATTATAACGGTGAGTGTTTCTTGTTATTTGGTCCTATTCCAGTTCAATTCCTCATTGGTGATCACATATCAGCGGTCATTGTAGGATAGCACGGAATTACAATCTTACCCCCCTGAGTTTGTGTGTATAATCTCTAATCCCACACCCCCCTACCCCCCCCCCGGGTTTTAACGAATAATCACTCTATTGCTCCTTGCACTAGGAAATTACCGTCATAGATATTATCTACAGGATTAAGAACAAAAATGCGCAGTGTGTAATTTTTGATGCAGTTCTTTATTTATTGATTTTCTATTGTTCTGTGATTTATTGATATTGTAGATCGTCATTCCTTGCCTTTAAGATGTCTAATGGTTACTTCACGAAACGATTTAAAGTAAAAATATATAGACAAGACATTGACGAGTGTAATAGCGTTTGATTTTCTAAACACCTTCATATTTGACTAGTTTCGTTTTTTTTTTTACTCGTTTAATTTTTGGACGCAATTTTTCTATTTTGTTTTTCCCATTTTAGGGTCGTCATATGGTGAAAGATAACTGGACAATGTGTCCAACTTGCTCTTTCCCGGCTCTGTACTCGGAACTCATGAGGTGAGGCAATACTTGCACTGTCGCAGTTAAGTTCCCGTAAGTTTTCATGTGTTATTAACGTGTTAATATTATGTGTTAGAAAACAGTCCTAAGAAAGTACGCGCGCTGATTGGTTAGAAATCGTGTTTCTATAACTCGATAGAAACACAGAACTAGCACGAGCTGTTGACGTAATGATGACGCGAGCAAAGAGAATTTACATTTTGATAATCACAGCTAACAAGTTGCTTTTCTTTTTTTCGTCGCGGTGTTTTCTAAAAGAAATAGAAAACATGTTTTTCGTGTTTCTATTGAGTTATAGAAACACTCGTGAAAGTTTGGGAGAACTCGAAAAAGCTGTGGAAACACTCGCCTGCGGCTCGTGTTCCCACAGCATTTCTCGTTCTCCCAAACTTTCACTCGAAAAAGCTGTGGAAACACTCGCCTGCGGCTCGTGTTCCCACAGCATTTCTCGTTCTCCCAAACTTTCACTCGTGTTTCTATAACTCGATAGAAACACGGTACATGTTTTCTATTTCTTAATTATTATTAACGTATTGTAATGTTAGTGAGAGTGGGGGTACCGTTTCGCGCATTGATTACCCAGTCGCACTTCCGGTCAGGAGATCCAGAGACCGAACCTTCGTGGTGATACTGTGATTTTGCCTTAGAATTCAAATCTAACCTGGTGTAAACACGAGCTTCTGGGGGTAACCCTACTATGAAGTAGCATCCCATCCAGGGGAGGAGCCGGGGGAAAGAACATTACTCGTTGGTGCCTCGTGCTATAGAAACCGAGCCTGTGCCTCACAAGGAAATAAACATCTCGTAAACCGGGGTTAGATTTCGTTTTGCTGTGTGTGAGCACCGTGGCTTGTGTGCGCCTTTTCTTTAAGTTGTTAGCGGAAAGCCAACAAATTCCAGTGGGAATTTTTCGTCGTTTTTATCAGGCATGCATTTTAAAAAGTAGTGCCATGCTATTTTACCATCGACCATGAAGGCGACAAATAAATTTTATTCTTGATTTTTTCCAGTTTGTTGGAGTCTGGTGAAACAGTGTGTCCAATGTGCTCACAGACTATGGCCGCTTCAGACGTCAAACACGTCAAAGATCCGTCACAGTATCTGAAGACAGGAGGCAAAGATTGACGGCCTAGACATGCAGCGTTTTGTGTAAATCCATCCATTGAAACGCCTTATTTAAAGTTACATTGTAGCATAGAAAACACCTTTGATGGAACTTTGTAAGATTAGCCATCTTTATGGGGACACAGTTCAGTTTTGTTCTTGTCGGCTTTGTAAAATGTTCATACAATCGGAGACAGTGCCTCTTGATGCGGATCAGTGCAGGAAAGTGATCCGTTGATGTCATGTGGTACAAAGGTTTTAAAATAATTCATTTTTGTGTCAGTCGTGTCTCTTGTGCTTTATTCACTGAAAGTAAACCAATGACCAGTTCAAAAGCCTTTTTAACGGCCCTGCCAAAAAGAACTCGGTGATAAGGTGCCCAAGCCAGTAATCGGGGGAAGGAGGGAGGGGTGAGGCAATGGTTTGTCTCCTATGGCTTGTCCGAGTTTGCTTTAGGAATGCTGTGAAATATGTCTCTCGTTTACTCTCCCTACCCCCCCCCCCCCCCCACCCAGGCTCACCAATTAGCCATGTTCACCAATTAGCCATGTTCATTATTTCACAATTTATATGTCCCCTCGATAATTATCAATCCGCGCTTGCTTGGAACCGTTCATCTCTGAACGTGAAGACGTGTACCGAACACAATAAACTCAGTGGTTATGTACAGTTTGCTTTATTAGACTATGTTTAAATACATTTGTACAACATATGTTCAATACGGAAAGGGCGCATTACTAATGTACCAATACTTTAACATTACTTGAACGTAACGAAATATAGCGACAAAAGCCAAACTACATCTTAATACTTTTTGAATGAATAAGTTACAACTGTGAACTAAAGCGTGAATAATGAGCAGGCTCCATGGTAGATACTGAAACACAAGGTGAGGAAAAGTCCAACGTAGCCGCATTTTAAAAGGCGATGAATTCTCAACAATTAGGAGATGAACTTTAAAGTTAATTATTTGGGAGTGATAATCATGATAAACATAATTTCTTCTCTTCGATTTTGAATGATTCCTCCTGGCGCATATCTACAAGCAGCCCCCCCCCCCCCCCCCTTAAAAACTAAAGTATATAAACCTTAAATAAGATTATAAATATGCGCTTTTTCAGTTCCAGCGCAAAGGAACCCACAGTAAACATGAGGTTTGATTTCCCAGTTATAAATAAACTGTTGCCAAAACTGGTCCTTAGGCAATTTTCAAATATAATAAACAGTTACCTTTGGAGAGGCACTTAAGTCGTAGCGAAGCTTTTACGCAAGAAATAGAATATAAATATCTTTACTTATACCATGTTGTTTTTTGTTAGTGTTTGGTTGACAATTTCGTTTTTGTATACTACCGTCCTACATCTTCGCCAACAGTGGCTTATAACGGACATTGCTCAGAAGTTAAAATGAATTCTCTTGTCGAGAAACCCTTAAGCGTACTTCATCTCTCCTTGCAGTAGCGACCGGCGCCATTCCGTTCTCTATTCCCTTTTCATTGGTGATTACAGGTCTGTACACATAGTCGCCGTCCTCCCGGGCTTTCTCCCATCTCTGTCTATTGGATATGACAGTGTCTAGGGCTACACGAGACTCGGGAAGCAGCGAACAAAGCAACCTGCGAAAAACGGGAAGAAGCCACGTTTACTTAACTGTTTCACAAACACTGCCCGGCACAATCTGGACAAAACCACGCCATATTACTCCCTAGTTCACTGTTACGTACTGTTGGACCACTAGTTCTCGTGTACCGTGTGCTTCTAACTTTATCACCTGTGATAAAAACAATGCCATTTTCCAATCCCTTTCAACAATACACTATTCTGAAACAACATCTGTTCAACATGCACTGTACTTTGCTGTGAGGTTTCTGGTCTTAACCGTACACAACACCATGAAATAATTTTTGGGGAGCTACTGCAAAAAACGACTGTGAATGATACCAGTTGATGTTTGACATTTCTTACCTGTAAACAGGCAGTGCAATTGCATCGAGAAAGTCTATCTGTAACTTAGGTATACATGCTCTTTCTCTGTCCATCATTTCACTTGGAGTAAGACCTAAAACTTTTTCCTGTAAAAGAAAATACAAGCAAGATTGGCCAACGGTACCGTCCCAAAATACAGTCCATCTTTAATCCACCACGTAAACATTGATCAATGATAATCATACGGAGATTCAGAGATGACCGGGATCCATAAATCTATGGTGGGTTTTGTCAGGCTTAAGAAAAATAAAGACAAGGTGAAGTGACACCTAGTTCAAAAAATGCGATCTGGCATAAATGGTTGATCGGCTCCATCAGATTTAATTTGTGCTTTACAGTGTCCCCAATTAGTACGTCTGCACTAGATACAGTTGACACTCAAATAAAGGTCATTATTATTATTATTATTATTATTATTATTATTATCATTATCATTATCATTATTATAATTATTACTATTAATAATAATAATAACGCTGATATGCTGACGATGCAGCGGGCGCTGATCCCCTGAGAGAGCTGAGAAAGTGGTGAGACGTGATCAACGAAATGGGACCTAGGTTAGGTTTTTATCCAAATGCTAGAAAATACTGGCTACTCACTAAACTGGGGAAAGACGATGCTGCAAGTATTCCGAGATCCTGTAGTTAACATATCTACGCAAGGTCAGAAGCATCTGGGCGCTGTTCTAGGCTCTAGAGCCTACCTGGAGGAGTACGTGAACGGAAAAGTGGGGGGATAGGTCGACCAAGTTGTCAGGCTAGAGGAATTTGCTGCGACATATCCCCAGGCTTCATACGCGGCCTTCACATTCGGGCTGAAACATCGCTGGACTCACTATCTTGGAACATTACACACTATTGAAGATCTCTTAGAGCCGCTTGAGCATGCCATAAGCCACGCCTTGTTCCTCCTGTCACGGGGCACACTTGCACGTCGGCTGAACGTGATTTGTTAGCATTACCTGTAAGGATGGGTGGTCTTGGGATCACAAACCCATGTCATATTGTACCCTCGGAATTCGAAGCATCAACTGTGATAACTGAACCACTAGTCGAACAGATTGTGGCACAGACTCATGAGCTCCCGGATAATCATGCAATTAGAACACTGCAGCCAAGTAACCGTAGAGATAAGGATGCGCACCTAAGAGAAGACCTAGAGGAAGTGAAGAATTCCCTTCCTGAACAAACCAAGAGAGCTGGCGACCTTACTGCGGAAAAGGGGCATCTAGCTGGCTTACAGTAGTTCCAGTTACAGATGTGGACTTTACTTCAAATGAGAGAGAATTCAAAGAAACCATTAATTTGAAATTTGGCAAATAAGCGACACGCCGTCTACGCGTGGAGGTGTTTTTGATGTAGACCACGCCATGGTATACAGACGTGGAGACTTCATTATTCAGATATAATGAGCTGCGCGATTTGGAAGCCGAAAAGCCAAAAATGGTGTGTAATGATATCCAAATTGAACCGGTACTTCAGCAGATAAACAAAGAAGTGCTGACATCTAGTACAAACAGAGCAGCGGATGCCCGGCTCGACATTCATGCTCGTGGCTTCTGGGAGCGGCAAGGCTCCGTCTTTTTTGATGTTAGCCGGGTTTGTTACCCGACTGCAGAGTCTTATAGAGGCCTAACCACAAAACAAATCTACCGCCAGTACGAGAGTGAAAAGAAGAGAATGTACGCCAACCGGGCGCTAGAAGTCGAAGAAGGCTCCTTTACCCCACTCACTGGTATTTACTACCACCGGAGGAATAGCAGACGATGCAAGAGGTATCACAGTAGACTGGCTGAACTTTTGTCAACCAAGAAGGGGCATGACTACAGCACTATAATGGCATGGATTCGCGCCAAGGTCTCATTCGTCCTCCTGAGGTCTGCGCTACTGTGCTTGAGAGGCTCACTCTGCACGAAAATAGCTCCACTGAACATTACTGATAATGACTTTGAAATCGATAAGGAATTAGCGAGACTTAGAAATTAGAGTGTTAAGTATTGGCCGTCATGATGGATTAGGATAAATGCGAAAGACTTTGATCTCTGCAGGATGCAGTTTTATGCATATTAATTTATTTTTTATTATATCTTTGATATATGTTTAGGTCCAAATTATTGCCGATGATCAAGGAGTAATCGATGACTAATCGACAGGCCACAAAATGTTTGGTTATCGATTAGTCATCGATTGCATCGATTAGTCACTTACTGTATTTATTAAATATTGATTCCATTCGTACTTGTTAGTTTTATTTTCAAACTGGTTGGTTCCTGTTCAGTTGTTTTGTTATTAAATAAAGAGTTGGGTAAAGTGAAATTGCACAGTTAAGAATCTTCTGCATTTGTGATTAGCACTTCACGTCTCGACATGCCGGAAGGTTATTTGAACTTTTGTGAAGGCGTAATTTCGACAACAGGAACGCCAGTTATAAAGAAAAATACGTGAAACACAGATAAAAGAATCACAAACGAAAAAAATGGTACAAGAAAGCAAGAAATATGTCTGAACGCAGTATGAGTCGACGAGTAATTGATAGGTGATCGATGAGTAATCAATAACATCAATAGGTAATCAATTACATCAATGAGTAATCGATGTCATCGATGAGCAATCGATAGGCCACAAAATTTTTGGGCTTCGATTATTCATCGATTACTCATTGATCATCGCCAATTATCAATGAGTAATCAACTGATTAATTGATTGTAACTCACTGATTACCAATTGATGTCATTGATCATCGATTAGTTATGTCTGGTCACTATCATAGTCTTTTTGAATGCTTAATTGATTGCGATCATCTTATGTATATCTTCTTTGAGTTCTAAATAAGGATTATCATTAATTACTAGTATTATTATTATTATCATTGTCATTATAATTACTATTATTATCCTTATTATTATAATTATTATTATTATTAGATTAAGTCACTCCACGGTGAGGTAAATAGGCTGGCGTTTCGAGCGACATTCTAAAGAACACCCAGGCATTTCGGAAGGAGGTTTTATAAGAAGACTAACAAAACTACATTGTACTAGAGGTTGAAAGAACCAGCGAAAAATGCTTTAAGATACTTAACAGTTGCTATCGATCTGAACAGTGCCTACATGATGTACAGAGATGCTCGGAGGAAGCAAAGGAGGAACAATTTCAATTGTTAAAAGCAATTAAATTTATTAATTAAATACGCTTGTAAAGTGACAAGTATTCTTTGGACTTGCCTTATCGCCTTGGGAGAAAAATTCTGTATAGATGAGATCCTGTAACAGGATAGAACAAGCTGAGTTAGATGATGTATTCTGTAAAAGAAGTGTCTTGTGAAAGATTATTTTTTTGGCTCTGTCACAGGCAAACTCGGAAAAAGCAAGACCGAGTTCTCTCAACAGGAGTCGAACTCACGACCTTCAGTGTGTTTTGCTACTAGACTAAAACTAAACACTACCACACAACACCAACCATAGGGCGCAAATACTGTAAGATGTACGAAGACATCAATCTTCATTGACGAAGATGCGCGCAGTAAGTGAACACAGTGCCAGGCTCAATCTGCCCATCTGATCCGACAGAAAGCTTGCTTGTAGGCTACGCCGCTCAGGGAGTAGCTCACTGACGTAACAACAGTCACTCGGGAGGAAGACCAAAACTATTCTTACTGCACCTGCTAAACTTAAGTTGGGACTAGTGGTCATCTTTGCCTGATTGAAATCCCTAACGGGTTGGTAATCTTAAAACAGTAGTCAATAACGTAAATGACTCACAAAACGTTGCACTGATTAGCTGTGTGAAACGCGGGGTCGGTTCATACTCACCGAAGTGGTTCTTGTCCCTTCCCATCCCTTGGTCTGATCAGACAAGTCACTTGCTGTCATCATTAGAAACAGTAACAGACGGCGGTGCTCCTTACAGCCAGCGTCAAAAGTACCTAATGAACATAGAACGCACAATCTTACACTAGCCTAGTCATCAGAGCACTTAAATATACAACTGTCTTGCAATAAAACAACAAATCCACCCCAGCTTCGCTAATTAGGTACAAGAGCAATGAATGCTTTTTTCTCCTGGGTTTAACCCTTTCACTCCCAAGAGTGACTTCATAGATTTTACTCTGTTTAACGCCAGACGATTTTACTCGTCAAATGGAGACCCCTTGGGAGAGAAAGGGTTAAACACTATCTCCCTTACGCTACACTAGAGCTAAACATGTTCCATCAGAGTGACGGTTTTACTTTTGTCGTCAACACTGATACATAACCGCTGCGACAGATGTATTTTCTACACAGCCAGAGTAAGTGTAGTCATTATCGCCTGCGATCGCACACGTTTTTCCGATACTCAAGCCTCTCCGCCTCGAAAGAATTAAGAACCGGAAGAACGTGTGCGATCACAGGCTAGAGTTAGTACAGGTCTAAGGTATGTATCCCATTGAACAGCAGTTACCTTCCGCAATGTTCTGTATGTCTTTTTGAATTCTCAAGTGGTGAGCAAGGTCCGTTGCCAGGATAATATCCCGGATAAGCACTGATACTTCTTCAAAGTCCTGTCATAACGTTAAACAACAATGGTCGAGGAGGTGAGAAACTAAGCCGCACATTAGACCACCAAGCGCAGATGAACATGTATGCTCCGTTACTTTTATTGCAATGGTGTCTCTAAGGTTAATCCAGTTTCTAAGAACCGGCCCCTTGAAGACCAGGTTGACACGTCCATTAATGTCATCCAACAAGGAATTAAAAAGTCTAACCTTGCCACTTAGGTTCTTGAAGATATTACAGCCCTCTGAATTCAGCACACACATTGTCTGTGCAAAATGGTGTCTCTGTAGAGATCAAAGTATGAGAAGTAAGTCAAGACAATTAGACTTGGACAACGCATTATAAATACACAAATAAATAAATGAATAACTCAGCGGTATTTGTTCGCGGATACACCTTTCCGCATAAGCTGGTATTACGTTGAGTCTTGGAGCACCATTTACATTAAACTGAACGAGGCCACAATAATTGGAGGCGACTGCTCTGCCAATTGTCCACCATTGCTATTATAGAGAACTCAACAAGACGTTACTGTGGTTTCCGTTACACTAAAACAGAAACGCATCGTGCACTAATCAAGCTACCAATAAAATCATACAAGACACAGGTGAACGGATAACAGAGCATCACAGACTACTATCCTGAGGAATACGCTGTAGCGTCCGTTTTTACTTGGATTTGTATATGAAATTTTTATCAGTGAGCAGAAGGAAATCCAGTTATTCTTGTTACAAATCAGACTGCACCAACTGTGAATATTATACAGAGAATGCGTATCAACTTACCTCTAATACAGAACCCTTTGAACTATACAAAGCAGCAAGTGTTGAGCCCTAAAAAACACTCATCCACGTAAGTTCACACGATCATTTACAAATTTCACCTTACGGTATGAGAATATTCAGGAGCTTAACTTCACGAGAGGGAAAAGGGTGTAAAGAGGAGGAGGGGGGGGGGAGGGGTGGTGTTGGGCAATTCTTTTTCTTTCTTTGCCTTTTGTTAACTGTTTGTAATAACACCCCTTTCCCGCCATCCCTCGCTCCTACCCCTACCCGCACCCCGAAAATCTACACACGTTAACTTTCATTCGTAGTTTTCTAAAACAGAACCAAAGGAAAGCCATAGACCAATAGCCCCACGCAGCACTTTAAGAAGACTACAACGAAGAGTTCCAGTGCTTGGAAAGTCTGTTTTTTTTCTTTTGAAGAGTAAGATGACAGCGAAGAATCGCAGTAATTGGAAACACAGTTCCTTACGCTATACAAAATTGACGCCGGCTGCAAATCATAAATTTAACAGCCAAGCGGTGACCTAAGCATCACTATCTCTGTGGAGATTCTTATTAGACAAACACACAGTCACTAAATCAAAAAATATATATTGCAATAACACACATGCAAAAATGTAAATACGCTGATTGGCTGAGAACACGTCAATTAATTCCAAAGAGTGTACGAAGCTGAAATTAACTGCAGAAATTAGAAATTAAATTTTTTCATGTATATTATTTTTAATAAGTGATCAAATGGCTTTGAGTAATATTTGGAATAAATAAGCACTCGTAAATTTTTCGAAGACAACAAATTACACCAACCCGACAGGCTCGGGCAACCTTTTTAGCATTTGAAAAGTTTACTTGTGCTCATGTATTCTAAATTGCACTCGAAATCAACTGACCATCTACACTAATGGTATGTTTGATGTGACACATTGTCTAGACACTTACTGAAGAGACTTGGAATGAATTAGTCGTTCCTCGATGGTCTATATCATGACAAAGGCAAGCCACGAACAGAGCCAGCATTTCTATACCCCTACAACGGTAGATATATGAAGGATTAATAACGGCAAGCTACATCTAAGAGTTGATTTTAAGTTTGGTTAGTCAGATTGTATGGATCTTCTCTTACATATAAGAGAATTGCTGAAAAAGTCACTTTGAAAGAGGAGACAGATTGTTTCTCCTGCCGTAGGTTTGGGTATAATTATAATGTGTCATCTGAGCAAACAAATCAATTTGTTTTTCAAGTTATTTCCATTCACCTTAAGTGAGCGACAGTGCTTGCATTCTTGTAGAGAAGATAACAGAAATGTGCGACAGAAAAAGCATGTATCCAGTTGTGATATGGCGGATTCCGGTACCCTTTCCTGACCATAAGCAAAAATCTGCAACACAGGGACACGTAAATCAGTTTACCAGCAAAGCCACATTAACCTTAACACATATGCTGGGTTGACTAATACTGTTGTACTAGTCAATACGACAAATATATCATTGTGTATTCATCGTAAATACTAGTTTGAATTCCATGACTAATAAGGGAGCAGAAGTTCGAGCTCTTACCTAACTAAAACTTCCTTGGGTATTTTCCATCTCTCTATCATTCCAAGGTCTTCAAACATACACAAACAGGCCTGTAAGACGTTATGGCAACACATTAAATGCAGAAATTCAACAGCGCTCTTAGTGTGTCCGCCATTTATCACTGGCTGAGGGGCCAGAAATAACCACTTCTAATAATGATAATAAGAATAAGAATAAGAATAAAAATAAGAATAAAAATAATAATAATAAATGGTATATACCACAGAAGTGTATAGCGCATTTCGCGCGTTCTGATTGGTTTACTCGGAGGTGATTAGAAAAGTACTATTCACCTCCGTGCAGACGAAGAGAAACAAAACGGCCTCCCGTTTCGGTTTCCGAAGAGGAAATAATTTGAATAAACGCTAGCCTGTGTGGTATATACTAAAACAATTATTCACCTCAATGTCGGTGAATAGTATACACTTAATGTATGGTCCCGAGGGAAACAGTTAATTTTGTTTTCCCGAGAGTCCTGACATCAGACCTCGAGGGGAAACAAAACTAACTGCTTTCCCAAGGGACCATAAATTAAGTGCTTTGTTATATATTGAGATTTTCCCTTAAACAAAATATAGCAAAAACAAACAAACAAACAAACAAACAAACAAAGACCGCACAACTGGCGCGCGGGCAACAACTGCGCAATTGTATCCCGGCAGGGATACATTCAAATTTGATCAGGGGAACGTGGCCAAGAATTAACCAATCACAGTGCTTGTTTAGTTGAATGAAAGTCCAGGTATATAACAATGGTGGATATTTATCTCGCCGCTGCGCGGCTCGGTAAATATCCACCACTATTCACCCCCACTTCGGTGAATAATTGTTAACAACAATAATGACAACGGATTCCTACAGCGCCATATCCGTAAGTTTATGGCGCCTTACAATTTTATAGTTCCCAACTGGCATTGCCCCACTTGTTTATAAGGAAAGCGTATTGTCGGAAATTGCTTTTACAGACTTAAGTTTCTTAGGATTCAACTAATTAATTTACAGCACGTTACTTACTGATTTTCCTGTTATGGATAGTGTATATGTAGGAATGTTAGAATCCATTGTGGTGATAAGAACAAAATACGTGATGCGTTCTTGAAACATGACGTGTTCTTGACCGAACAAGCTTGGTCAATAAAGGGTTTATTACATGACCATTTTGTCTTGTTTTGTTTTGCGATTTTGGATTCACTTCACCTGGTCCGCTTGCTGAACCAGCCATATAAGAAAAGTGTGTTCAGGTTTGTTTAAACTCACTGGGATCATGGAGTCTGTAGGTACAGCTCTTGGCATACAGGAAAAGAGAGTAAACTGCGGGTGCACTTCATCTGTAGAACATATCGGTTTGGTAATCAGCTGCGCTACCTCATCCTGTGTCACCTTTGTTTAAAAGAAGAGAAACAAGGAGTCTATCAGTAACGCATAAGTGCTGTGTGACACAAGAGTTAATGTACCCCTCATTCTCTCTTGGTCGCTATTTCGCGGTGTTAACACACCCAAATCACCCACGACAGGTCGCCCGGCTGCATGGTCCTCGTCGACCCCTGGCCTCATTACTCTGCAAGAGGTCGTGCTTTCGATTCCCACAGGGGCAAATTAAAGAAATCAGAATTAATCTTAGCCTCACGCAAAGCAGATATAGAGAGCGAGCTTTGAGATAAAAGAAAATTAAAGTAAGTTCAGTCACGAAACAAAAATTGGCGACAGAAGTATTCCCCTTAAGTCACTTAAAAGGTTATCTGTGTTTAACAAAGTTCAGTAACAAATACCATCCACAAAAGATTAACAAAATATAAAGCGCCGTACGTTACTTAGAAACATTCTGTTACAAGGCGCAGCTAGCGTTGTCCATCACCGCCAACGAATCTAACTGCTTCGCCCTGATTCACTTACTGTCATATGATAGATCATCATTTCACTCGATAGTCGACTTCGGTACGAAGCATCCTTAGCATTCTTGTATAATAAAGACTACAAACAAAAATGCTGTAGTTAGAGCTACTAGCTGCTGTGGATCAAACCAGGCTACAAATATACATTTGAAAGCTTCTGAACAGTGCGACGCTGTGGTACATATATACAGTGTATATATACAGCACATGAATGTGTAGTACAGGTATTCGTTTAACCTGTGGTACATATATACAGTGTATGTATACAGCACATGAATGTGTAGTACAGGTATTCGTTTAACCTGTGGTACATATATACAGTGTATATATACAGCACATGAATGTGTAGTACAGGTATTCGTTTAACCTGTGGTACATATATACAGTGTATATATACAGCACATGAATGTGTAGTACAGGATCCGTTTAACTCAAAGTGAGTGGGAATGCTTACATGAAAAATGCTCACACCACAGTATATAGCAAAGGCTCTTGTAAGGTCTTCATCGAAGTTAGTAAAACAACAACCTGCAACAGAACGGACAAACCACAAGGTAAACTATAACATAGCTTTGGGAAAGCGCGCACTATGATTGGCTAATGGAGCGATCCATTTGCCCATGGGTTTCATGCTGACGACAGATTACGAAGTTGTGAGGTCTTATGTTATATAAGAAATGGTAAACGTAGCAGCTGTGCAACCATCGAGTTATGGACACACTTGGGAGGTTTGCTAAGCACTCAAGAAGCCAGAGTTGCTATCGGCTGCGCCTCAAGCATCTCCTACGCTTCTTTCCTGCTTAGCAGCCTCCCGCGTGTGTCCATAACTCGATGGTTGCACACTGCACGTTTATCATTACTTCAAAACATGATAAGCCAAAGCAATAAAGTCTGGTAAGAAAACATCCAACATAACAAACGAATCAAATACAGGACCGAAGTAGTTGGATTCTGGGCATTCTGGGCCAATTTCATTTTGATCGATTTTTTTGCGAATTCGTGGTTTTGGGTGTGGTCGATTTTTGAATGTTACGATTTTTTTGCGAAATCGATGTTTTGGGTGTGGTCGATTTTGTCAGATGGGTGTGGTCAAAAAGTTTGCCTCTCGACTTGTTTGATTTTTGATCGATGACTTTTTTCGTCAAGTGCCAATTTTTTCGTTTGGATCGTCGATGTCCTTTGGGGGGTGGGGTGGGGGTCGAGTTGTTAAAGTGGGATTTTGGGTCGAGGTTTGCACCATCGGGTACAGCTTTGCGAAATGGCAAACGAAATGGCACATATGGACGTGAGATTTGGGAGTCTTGAGAGTGACATTAAAAACTATCGTATAGGTGAATTTTATATTGCTCGTTATGGTGAGTATGATGGTTTATTGAGGGATTTGGAGATTTCTGAGGATCAGTATGAACCTTATCCTTATTATATTCGATTGCGCTATGTTAATAGTGAAGGTTTGGGATTTCGTGATTTCATATGTTCGGTTGAGGATAAGATACTACGTGGTCTTTCAAGAAATCGTGCCTTTGCTAAATATGTTCACTTACGATTTGTTTTATTGGATAGAAAGGTTGGTGGCTTTAGTCTCCATGGTGATAATAAATTTGCAGTAAATGGGCTTCCTATTAATGATATTGTTAGACGTGCTTTGAAACGTGCAAATGATAGTTATAATTTCAGTAGTTGGATTAGTAGTAAGTCTGGTTGTCATCGTTATCGCGATTACCCTTATGAGACTAAATATACCATTGATGACATTGATGACATTGGTGTTGATCTTTTAGATGTTGAGATATACATAGATAAGTTTAGATTGTTGCACAAAAGAAAGTCTTGTATAGATTCTGATTTGGTGGTTGAAGCAAACAGAAGAGCACACAAACGTATTTTCAATGATGAAATTTGGGAAGAGTTGATGATTGTAACATGGCATCCAGACAGGTTTTTGGATTGGTGTGTTGACATAGAAGAGTTGAAGTTTCTGGAAGAGCTTTGGGGAGTTGAATGTTAAACATAAGTGGTTATTTTTGTGACATGTATCGTGTCACAAAAGTTAAATATGGTGGTTTAAGAGTTACAATGTCAACATACAATTGATGCTATGGAGAACTTGACAGTAAAAGACTTGAGGTCAATAGCCAAAAGAGCTGGTGTGAGTGTTCGTGGATTCAGAAAGGCTGAAATGCTCACAGCTTTATCCGATATACAACCTGAGAACTTGACAGTGAAGATACTACGAACCATGGCCAAGAGGTCTGGTATTCGAGGTTCTGGCAGCATGCGTAAAGCGGCTCTCATTAATGCCGTCGGATCCTTAGAGGTGGTTGAAGCTAATGTTCCAGTTCCTGGTCCAGTTAGACCCACAAGAACAAGACCCGCTCGAGCTTCGTATGGAAGGGCTGTTGCTTCTGCCGGGCGTGAAATCATTCAGACCACAGATTGGATAAGATCCAATGTTAGAGACCCAAACAGGAGGGCCATCACCAGGAGATTAAGAAGGGCAGCTGCTGCGGTTAGGAGGGAACCCGAGTTTTTCGTCCCTGAAAGACATAAAAAGGCTCTGAGAGGCTTTTTGAGGACTTACATAGTAAAGGGCAGAGCTGGCTACGATCCAACTACATTTCTTGGCAAGGTTAGAACACCATTTCGTAGTTTGTTGTACGGAATTAGAAAGCCATTCAAGTTGAAGTGTATTCTGTCATGTGCATTCACGAGGAGGAACAACCAGGATAATCGTGTTATTGAGCGGAGTCAGGGTCATTTCCATTCACTGATGGAGACAGTGACAGCTTCAACAGACACACTCGCTTTGTTTGATAGCATCAAAGCTGGACTTGTTGAATTGGTGCAGAAATACGAGAATGAGCACTCTGGATGGGTGTTTGAAAGTGTGATTGATTTTCGTATCCATTTGAACCCGTTTCAACCGTTTTCTGGAAGTTCGTATATTAAATTACCACCCAAATTGGCCACTAAGAAGGCAATCATCAATGTCAAGAATGAAGACCAGGAGTGCTTCAAATGGGCAGTGACATCCGCTGTGTTCCCAAGGGAGAATCATCCGGAGAGATTGAACAAAGAGATGAGAGAAAACTCAGAGAAGCTAGACTGGTCAGGAATAGAGTTCCCAGTGGCAGCACTCAGTACAACCCAGATAGATAGATTTGAAAGGCAGAACCCGTATGGGATCAACATCCTTGGATATGAGAATGGTGAGCCAACTTTAATCAGGCGCAGTAAAAAGTCAGGGGTGGAAAAGATAAACCTACTCTTGATATCAAACGAAGAGACAAATCACTACTGTTGGATCAAAAACATGTCAAGATTTGTCGAGTATAATAAACATCATGGCACTCGTTTCTATTGTGACAACTGCTTAAACTCGTTCAATTCTCAAAAGTCGCTGGACGACCATATGGAGTACTGCCTAAATAACGAATCAGTCAAAGTCCAGATGCCCATGGAAGAGGATGGCAGCCCAAAGTACATTACTTTCACGAACCACAGACGAAAGATGCAAGTGCCATTTGTGATCTATGCTGATTTTGAGTGTTTCACAGAGAAGTTGGACACTTGTTTCCCGGATGACAGGGATAGCTTCACAAATCAGTATCAGAAGCACAAGCCATCAGGTTTCTGTTACCTTATCAAGTGTTTCGATGATAGTATCTTTGAGCCCAAGTTGGTGATGCGAACAGCCAACTCACCGGAGGATGACATACCACAAATGTTCCAGGAAAGCTTGGAGGAGGACAT
Organism: Ricordea florida; assembly: GCA_949710005.1. Classification (NCBI taxonomy): domain Eukaryota; kingdom Metazoa; phylum Cnidaria; class Anthozoa; order Corallimorpharia; family Ricordeidae; genus Ricordea; species Ricordea florida. The sequence continues at coordinate 33,349,826 of OX453278.1, read as the reverse complement.
CAAGAAGATCTATGATCAATTCAAGTTTGAAAAGAAGCTCAAAATGACGATTATCGATAACATGCATTATAGAAAGGCTACTCATTGCCATATTTGTGAAGGCAAATTGGGTAGAGATAAGGTGGTCGACCACTGTCATTTTACAGGTAGGTACAGAGGAGCGGCTTACAAGAAATGTAACCTGGAATTTACCACCCCAAAGTTCTTCCCAGTCATCTTCCACAACTTGTCTGGATATGACAGTCACTTGTTTATCAAGAAGATGGGAGTGTCAGAGGGTAAGATTGATTGTATTCCACTCAACGATGAAAAGTACATCTCATTCACCAAAGAGGTTGTGGTTGAAAAGTTCATGGAGAAGGAGGATGGCAATGAGAAGGAGGTTCAGATTAAACGCACCATTAGATTTATAGACAGTTTTAGGTTCATGGCAAGTGGTTTGGCTAGATTGGCTGACAACTTACCGAGAGAGTCTTTGGCAAACCTCTCGAGATACTATGAAGGGGCAAACTTTGATCTTTTGGCTAGGAAGGGAGTGTTTCCATATGATTGGTTTGATGGCTTTGACAAGTTACAAGTGTCCAGCCTACCACCCAAGGATGAGTTCTATTCGATATTATACGACACTGACATATCAGATGACGATTATCAACATGCCGGAAACGTGTGGGAGACCTTTGGTATGAGAAGTTTTAGGGATTACCATCATTTGTATCTCAAAACGGATGTGATTCTGTTGGCTGATGTCTTTGAGAACTTCAGAGGGGTTTGTATGAAGAATTACGGGTTGGATCCAGCATGGCATTATACTGCGCCTGGACTGGCTTGGGATGCTACGTTGAAGATCACTAAGGTTGAGTTGGAGCTTTTGAGGGATCCCGATATGCTGATTATGGTAGAGAATGGTATCAGAGGTGGAATCTCAACGATCTCTACCAGGCATGGGAAGGCCAATAATCGATACATGAAGAACTATAATCCCAGGTTGCCTACAAAGTTCATCACATATTTGGATGCGAATGGACTCTATGGCTATGCAATGACAAAGGCTTTACCAACCCATGGTTTTGAGTGGATGAGTGATCAAGAGTTGGCAGACTGGAGGAACTATCCATGCATATTAGAGGTGGACTTGGAGTACCCGTTGGAGTTACACGATCTTCACAATGATTATCCATTGGCTCCAGAGAGGTTGGATGTTAATGGGGTTGTTAAGTTGGTTCCCAATTTGAGGGACAAGAAGAAGTACATTCTACACCACGAATCTCTGAAACAGTATTTGTCGTTGGGTTTGAAGTTAACCAAGGTTCACAGAGGGATCAAGTTCGAGGAGTCGGAATGGCTGAGGTCCTACATTGACTTCAATAACAGTTTGAGAGCCAGGGCTGAGAATGATTTCGAAAAGGACTTCTTCAAGTTGATGAACAACTCAGTGTTTGGCAAGACCATGGAGAACATTAGGAAGAGGGTGGATATCCAGTTGGTCACTGATGAGAATAAACCGCGCAAGTTGATTGTGAAGCCAAACTTCCATCATAGGAACATCTTTTGCGAGGATCTGACCGCCTTCCACATGAAGAGAACGAGATTGGTCTTTGATAAGCCCATTTACTTGGGGTTGTCCATTCTGGATCTTTGTATTGGATTATTTGTATTGTATTGTCTTGGATGGTTGTGCATTCTGTATGTACGATTTCCATTACAGGTACATAAAGCCCAAGTATGGGGAGAAGGCCAAGTTGCTGTTCACAGACACGGATTCTTTAGCTTATGTGATAGAGACTGAGGACTTTTACAGGGACATCAGTCCAGATGTGAGGGCTAAATTTGACACCAGCAATTACCCCAGGGAGCATCCATCCGGGATTGAGACCGGAGTGAACAAAAAGGTCGGAGGGATGTTCAAAGACGAGGCTGGCGGTGAACAAATCACGGAATTTGTGGGTCTGAGGGCTAAACTGTATGCTTTCAAGACGGACAAGGAGAAGGAAGTCAAGAAGTGTAAGGGTGTTAACAAGGCAGTGGTCAGCAAAAGCATAAGTTTCCAGGATTACAAGACTTGTCTTTTCAGCGGTCAATCCCAGAGACGGAAGATGAACACCATAAGGAGTCATAGCCATGACATCTATACTGAAACAATTAACAAGATTGCATTATCACGCGAGGACGATAAACGTGTGATAATGGATGACGGGATAAACACTTATGCACATGGTCACTTCAGGACGCTGGAAGGTGGTGATTCAGTGTCTTGAGGTACAAATTGAAGCTCTTCGCGAACGAATCCTCGTTTTGGACCTCCACTCAAATAATACAAGACTGGTTGACCCGGTTCGATTATAGTTCGAGCCAAATCATAGACTTCAAGACTCCATATGGGATCAGTAGCCCTTCGTTTGTCCCCACCCTCATCTTCACCGGGGGCATAAAGATATCTGACTTGAACATCTGGAGGTAACCTCTTCTCATCCAATCCCACAGGTCGCTTGTAGTCTGGAGTTTTGGTGCCAATCGAGTCCATTTTCAAAGCTTCGTCGGGCTCTTTTCCAGTAATACGGGTGGGTTCACTGTTGAGGGTCTTCATGATGGCGGGCAATCTATTCACCCAAACTGTGGATCGGGTATCACTAATCATCTCTTGAGCGTATTGATGGCTGAATAGCTTCTCACCGAGAGTCCTGTTGGCCCTCTCCACAAAAGCTTGAGCTCTATGATTCCCAGCTTCACTACGCTGGATTGTGACTTGATGCTTACTCATAAGAGTTGTTACATCACCCTTGAATTCTGTTCCCGAATCCACCATTAATGTTTGTGGCCACTTCAACTTACGGGAATAAATCCGTTGAAAGGCATTGGCAACTTCACCACTCTCCTTTGAGGTCAATGGTTCGGCATCCTTGTATCTTGACGCGATATCAATCACGACTAAGGCATAGCGGTATGTTTTTCTTCTCACTGTATCGTGAGGAAGAAACAACAAGTCCGCCTGATGAATTTGATTAGGCTTATTCACACTCCAATGTGGCCTGGGTATATACTTGGGGGCTGGGAGATAAATTTGCCACAAGGCTTGCTTTTCCAACCACTCTTTAGCGACCTTTTCACTAACTTTGGCTGCTTTGGCCAATTTGGGTATGGCTGAGTATCCTTTCCAGTATCCATCAGTAGAGTAATATAATCGATTTAAAACGTTGGAATCAGTCATTTACAAAAAGAATATAAGCATTTTAAATGGCTTCTATACCAAGCATTCTTGATATCAATCGCGTTCCAAGGACTCGTGAAGGGTTGAAGGCTATGACGTCATTAAATAGGGTCACACTAAACCCATCATCAGCCGAACCTGGTGAGACACTATACATTGAAATACCAAGATTGAGTGAAAATCTTGTGATTGTGCCCGGTAGCGTCTACATAACCTTTGATATGGTTGTAACCGGGCACAAAGACAACACTCTTGTTAATAATTTGGGAAGGAATCTAATTTCACAGTATAAGGTTCTATTTGGTGGTGAAGTCGTAGAGGATCTTAGTAGATTTGATTTGTTCAAGACTTATCATGATTTGTTTTTGACAACTGAAGATCGTGAGAATAGATTGAGACAGGGCATATCTGATGTTAACATAAGGAGGATTAGGACCAATGCGGGGAACAAAGATACATCAAAAGCAAAGCATAATACTTTAGCCTCGATTCACAACACTAGATATGCCATTCCATTAGATCACACAATCCTCAAAGATCATGGAGTATTTTATCCAATAGGATTACCACATCCACTTAGATTTGAATTGACTTTGGCCAAAGTTTCTGATGTTGTGGTTTATTCAAACCGTGAAGCACCACCTGATTATAAATTAATAAACATGGAGATGGAGTATCAGTGCATATCAAATGATTTTTTAGTAAGACAGGCTGTTGCGTCCTACAGAAATGGGAAAGGGTTCACGTATGAAAAGGTACTTCTTCACAAAACCTTTACAATCTCTGAGGCTAATGATGTTGTGATAAATCAGCATGTTAATGTGCCGAGGAGATCTATGACTGGTATACTATGTCTTTTCACTGCCCCTCATACAGAAGGTCTTAGGGATTCTGAGATTTTTGCAAACCCAAAGATCACATCAGTCAAGATTGACATAGATGGAGTGCCCAACCAAGTTTATTTGAAAGGTATGATGGCGACTGATTTGTGGCAATCCATAATTAAGCGAGTTGGCCTTAGTGATTCAATTAAGGAAGCTGATTTCTATACAGATAAGTTCGCTTTGTGGATTGATTTGAGGACTTATCCAGATAATGATATCCATGGAAGTGGTTTGTACATTCATGCTACTCGTGATGGTGTGACTTTGGAAATTAAGAGAGAAAAGGTAGGAACCAGAGTTCTTACATGTCACATGTTTGTTATTGCTGACGCTATCATGAGCATTGTTAATGGTGGCCTAAAGGAGATTAGATATTAGGCTGCTGTATGGTTTTCTTCTCACGTTGTCATGAGAAGAAACATCAATCTAAAGGGGTTAATGTAGTGAGTAATGATGAACGAACTCAAAGATATGATTCCATTCAATTGCATCATCACTGGTCCCACGAATTGCGGAAAGACCCAATACATAGTGGAACAGCTTCGAGGGCACTATAGGCAAGTGTTTGATTATATTGTGTTGATTTGCCCAACATATGCCCATAACAAGACTTATAGAGGCTTTGCCAAGGGGGACGAACGATTCACTGTACTGTCGCCAGATGCCAGTGATCATGACGAAATCAACAATCTGTTGATGGACTGTGAATCGTTATTCTCGGGTACCAATACGCTCCTAATATTGGACGATTGTGCCGTTTCCAAGGATATGAAGAATAGGTCCAACAAATTCATCGGTTTGGCCTTCTCTGGGAGACATGTAGGGATATCGGTCTGGGTTCTCACTCAGCAACTGACATCTATAGCCAAACCATTCCGTGAAAATGTAGCTTGTGTGGTCTCATTCCACAATCCATCACAAACGGCGATGAAGATGCTTTTCGAGGAGTATGGCGGGGACCTGGATGCTGAAACGTGGAAGAAACTCAAGAAGCATCTTATGAATGAAAAATATGCCAGGCTGTGCTTCTCCCTTAGACATCCATTCCAAAATTATTTAGAGATACCGGCTCTAACGGCACAACCATGACAACTATCGAAGAAATTATGAATGGTGAAACTGTGGTGGAACAATCACCACCAACCATTAGCGATGATGATGTGAAAGCTAAAAGAGAAGAGCTGTCAATACTAGCTTGCCTAGGCTCGACCAAGGAGTATCTTGGCGTTCAAATGGCTCTAGGTGATGTCCACAGATTGTCGGATAAGGACGTCGAGAAGTACTACAAGAGGTACAAGATGGTGTCGGGTAAGAATGTGGCTGACGGACTAATTGATCCTCCTTTACATCTATTGGCCAGACTAGTCAACTGGTGTCTTAGTAGTTACGGCGGAATAGATGAGCCAGATGCTTTGGTAAAGAATTGGAAGAACAATCAGTTGATCAAGCAGTGGCTGTCAGAACATTCTGGTTCAATAGTGGTACATGGTGGTGCGATTGCTACGTTATTGATAATAGCCATTACTGCTCTCAAGCATTTCAGACTAAAAGAGCCTAGTCCCCCAGCTACATTGTACGACATGGCTAACACGGATGAAATAGGGGTTGACACTGTTCGGTGAAAAAATTGAAATTGGACGTGAAACTTTTACGTTTGAAAGCATACTCGAAAGAGATCGAAAACATGTCACAGAGAACAAACTCAACTTCCTCAACTGGTTCTTCTTTGGATTCAGGTCCACCTCTGCCAAATCGATTTGTGCCAATTGATGAGACTGATTTTGATTGGAACTCTATTATTATGGAGGATCCTGTCAGATCAAGGTCTGGGTTCAAATCAAAGGTATTTGTGATGGAGGATGGTGTAAAGAAGACTCTATCATTTCAATTGGCAGACCAAAATGTGTTTGGAATTAACCATGAATATGGTCACAAGCCGGGTGACAAACTCAAAAAATTGCAGATCAATTACCCTATGACGTCATTCTACACTCAAGATTGCCCAACTGAAGAAGAGGAAGAAACGTTCAAAAGGATTGAGTTGATAAGTGCGATTACGGCTAAACACATGGTTAAATTCTACAATGAAGGGAAAGACATGCCTAAATTGACCAAAGATGGCCCGAAGTATGCATTGATGAAACAAAAATCGGCAATCAATTTGGTGAAGCCTCTATACTCAAAACCACAAGAAGATGATTCCAAATCCAAACCCAAATCCAAACCCAAATCCACTTATTCAAAACCATTTCGAATGTACATTAAACTAAACAGCAGTGGAACTGGTGAAAACTTCAAGTTACACTCATCATTTATAGGACGTAAAAGAAACCAGACTTTCCATGACTTTATAATTGATCCTAATCAACCTTTTAATCCCACAAATAAGATAGGCTTGCAAATTTCAGTCAAGTTTGAGAGTGTATTCTTTTCAACAAAGAGTGAATACATTGCCCTTCTGGGCGAAGGTATTATTGTGAAATCACTTAGGTTCACAAAACCATTTGAGGAGGTTGAACCACAAGAAGACAAACATGATGATGATAATGATTTCAAGGATGTTGAATATGAAGACGATTCAGATGAAGACGATTCAGATGAAGATGAGTATGTTATTGAGCATAACTAGGTTGGGTGGGATCTGACAGTTTCCTAGTATGCAACTTACTAGGAGACTTAAAGATAGTGGTAGTTTACATCACAACATGACTAAACAAATTCAAACCAATGAAGACATTGCTAAAGTATTAATGGTCACAGCCGCATTGTCAGCCATGGAAATCTTAACAGTTGCAACTGTTACGTCCATAGTTGGATTAGAAGCAGTAGCAGCTGCTACTATAAGTTTGGTAACAGTTACAGCTGTGATAGGGTTAAATTTACTGATCAGGGACTAATGCGGAAAATCTTTTACTCTCCTAGTATATCACTTACTAGGAGACTTAAAGCTTAGAACGGATTAACTCACAACAACATGTCTGAAGAAACAAGTCAGGTTGAGCAAATCACTAGAGAGCCTTCTGTCAAAACAAAGGTCAAAGACCCCAAACGAGTTCAAGCTGGTAAAACGTTATCGGAAAGAACAAGAGGGCCAGAGAGGCTTTGAAACGTGAAGAGGAAAGGGAGAAGAAAGAAAGGGAAGAGAGTGAAAAGGAAGAGAATAAGGGTAGTTCTGTTGGTGGAAGAGGTGATTGGATACCAAAATATATGCCGTCCCAAACTATTTTTCTAGCCATAGGTGCAATTGGCCTCGCCGCCTATAGCCTATGGACCAACTATCGAGACAGGATACCTGATTTGCATTTTCCACCCATTACATTAAAATCGAAACCATCACAGTCCAGAGTCACAGAAAGTCAGCCCGCCACAGATGAAACCGATTTAAAAGATGATCTGTTGTGATTCAAAATGGCTGAGAATAAGCTTGTAAAGACAGTTACTGGCTCTGCAGTGCTCATTGGATTGTCAGCTGGGATGGGCTGGCTTGGCAAAAAGGCCCTTCGGGAGTCGTTCATCGGCGACCCATCGACCAATATCATGAACTATGGCAAATGGGTGCTTGTGCTGACTATAGCTATGTATGTCAAAACCTATTTAGAGGATCAGAAGATACTACCCACAAGTCTTTGAGTATGAGTGAAGAGATTGAAGTTTTTGATAAGCTTGCCAAATATGAGTATCTGTATGCGTTAAAAGGACATATTCAAAATGCAGTGATTAATACATTTAGGAACAATAGAGAACTTAAACCTGGCGATGTTCCAGATACTGTTGAAGATTTATTCAGATGGTATTTCACGGGAGACAATCGATACCATAACAGTTATGGCGAGCCTGAATTGGAAGACTTCGTTTCTAAATACAAAGATATTGCTATAAAATGTGGAAGACCTCAACCCCAACGGCGGGGCACACACCCATTGGTGTCATTCTCGGTTGGAATTTTGACAGGGGTTGGATTGGTATTTGGATATGCATTATCACGTACTATATATGACCATAAAAAAGCACAGGATGTTGACCCGTCCCGTGACTGAAATTGTTTAAGAATAGTGTACAAAATGCTTAAATGGCGACTATAGCAATCATGCTTGGAGGGGCAGTCCTCAATGCAACAGCCTTCATTGGTGGAAATTATTTAGCAAAGGTCATTAGCGGCTCGTCTTCGGCCGATCTCCAACTTGAAAGAGAAAGGCATGACAAAGCCATGGAGAAGTACCAGAAAGACTATGCTGCTTATCAAGAGAAACGAATGGCTTATATTGACTTTGAAAATCGTAGGAAGGGTGATGAGAATCAAGCCTCTGAGAACATATCAAAGACGGATGAAGCGCTGAGATTGTACAATCAAATGGGCAATCCCCCTAAATTCTCTGACTATTACCGACCCAATTCAGATCAAAAGACTGGGGAAATGGTCTACGTTTCTGGTGGGATGTTAGCCTTGGGATACATTGCCAGCAAGTGGATATAAAATAATTTAGAAGTTTCCATATTCAACTTCAAATATGGCAACTGCTTATGATCCCGATTTGGATCCGACTACACTAAATGAGCCAGGTGATGGTGATGATGGGGATGATACACTTTACTTGAGCCCAATCACAAAGACATCAACCACTCTTCCAATTGACCCTGAAGAAGAGGATGAAACCTCGTTCGGTGGTATTGATGAAACTCGACCCTTATTGATGGAGGAGATGGAAATAGAACAAGATGAAGCCTGGGCCAAAATTAGATCAAGATTCCCTAAAGTTGATACGTCCAAGTTTACAGCTAGGCTGAATCAATTCAAACAAGTAGTCGTCAAATTGCTTAGGAAAGGATCAAAACCTTATGTGTTATTCAAAGGTGATGATGAATTGAATGATGGATTGCCGGACACCATCAAAAATAGTCTAGGCCCAATGGCAGAAGAAGTTGTGGAAGCCAATGATGGTGAGATAGCCAAGAGAAAGACCATGATATCCAAACTCAAGGACAAACTAAAATTCCACAGGGACAAGCCGCTGAAGACCCCAGAGGAAAGTAGCCAAATAGAGACTCTCGCGAGGGAAATCGTTGAGCAGGAGGAGGAGATAGCTAACCTGGAGGGTGAGAATGAAGAGATACAGGAACGAATGTCATTGCGGGATCGTGTGAAGGCCATCTTCAAGAAATACGGATTCACAGTCTTTGCTGTCATGAGTGCCGTTGGAGTGGTCATTGGTGTCATAGTCTCCAGCCTATCCAAAGGGCTCTCAAGATTGGGCAAAGGCGTTGGTGATGGGCTAAAAACCCTTGGGAAGAAACTTGGCGAATTGCTGCCTGGGATGGTGGGCGCTATTGTAAGCTTTTTGTTCAAGACTGCTGGAGAGGTCATTTCATTCCTGGGTAAACATGCTTGGCTGTTAATAATGGCAGTTGTGCTTTACTTCATAGAAGAGTTAAAAAGGAAACGTAAATGAATCAAATGAAGACTTATTGTGTCAAAGAGAAAAAGCTGACTGATTATGTACCTGGTAGTGAAACCTTTGCCAAACCGTCCAAAGGAAGGCCGATGATGAAGTGTAAATGTTCCAGCTGTGGCATCATCAAAACTCGTTTCCTCTCAGATTCCGACTATAGAAATTTAAAGATGACTAAGAAGTAACCAAACAACATGTTGAGCATTACTATGTACGAGTCTGAAGCTAGGGTGTATTTGGATCCCCCACTGGAAAAGATTCGGGAGATCCAACTCCTCGACTGTATTATACCCAAACGATTGGTCAACTTCAAAGATCGACAGGGCTTTCTCAAGGAGGATAATCGACCCATCTTAATACTTCAACCCGGTACATACTCTCTACGTGACATACACAAAATCTTTCTGAATGATACGGATAATGCCAAGCTATCAATCATTGAGACTGACACTGTTGACTACCTGTATTCCAACAAGAGTTTCAACATTAAACTCACAAGAGGCCTCCAAGTTGGTCTTGGGGTACCTGAAACCGTAACCCCTGGAAAGTTATACCCCATAAACATACAGATTAAGGAGCCGCTGAGACTTATGTGTAGTATAGTGGACAATAAGTCGTCATATGTGAATAAGACTCAATCTGGAGAACCCGTGAAACTCTCGCCCTCCCACCTCCTTGCCAACATACCATCACAGGATTACCCAGCCATTCCAGCTCAAAAACATAAGAGCCCCATAAACCACTTCGACGTAAGCATCCTCGACATTGGATGGAAGAAACTTGATCTGACGGGTTCTCCCATCACATTCAGTTTACGATTCAGATAACATCTTAAAAGTAAGTGATATTCATTCCAAAATGGATGCATATAAGACGATTTATCCCAACTTAGAGGCTACTGCACCTCCTCCGACCCCCACGGATGGACCATCATTCAGACTTCAACAATGTTGTGATGCCTTGAACAAGCTAAAGTCTGAATTAAACCACTATGAGACAGTACTCAAAAAATACAACCGATCCAAAGGTGTACTCATGAATGCAAGCTCTACCTGTGGTATAATGTCTTGCATTTTGGCAGCTGGTGGATTGGGCACATCGCTTAGTGGTATCGGAATTGTCGCATCTGTGCCATTGGGTGTAGTGAGTGGTGTATTTGTGTGCGCATCCATAGCATGTCAACAAATATCCAAGAACCTGTCCAAGAAAGCTGTGAAGCATCAAAACACCATCACACTGGCCAGATCCAAGATAAACAACATTGAAGACCTGGTTTCCAAAGCCCTTCGTGACAATAAGATCTCCGATGAGCAGTTCTCGTTGATCATAGAAGAACTCAAGAAATTCGAAAAGCTCAAGGCTGAGATACGGGCTAAGGCTCAAAAAAATGTGAGTGGAGAGGGCCCATTGGTATTGAGGCAGAGAGTGCGCAACGAAATCCTCAAAGAACTAAAAGGAGGACCATAACTTTAGTTTATGAGCAACACATCTACTAGACCAAATAGACTTAAAAGGTTGATATACTAGTAACACAACCATGGCTAATACACAGCTCAATGAAGAAGAAAATGAACGCTTACAAAATTACACTGAATACATCGAAGATTTCATGAAATGTAAACATCCTAACAAATGTGCAAATCAACGTCTAGTTCATTGGATTTATTCAAGGTGTTTAGAGGTAGAAGAAAAATTAGAGAAAGTAAAAAAATTTAGTAAGGTAGCTTTCATAACATTCTGTTTGACATATTGGCTTTGGAGATAAAAAAACTAGTGGCTTAAAAGTTTGAACTCTTCTACCCAAATTCTGGATAGAAGATGGGCTTACTCGATGACTTCAGAAACAAGTATCCAAAGGCTGACCTTGACCAATTCAAATTTGTGACCGATCAATATGGGGGTTACATTAGATGGAAACATAACGGTATGACAGTCATGTCCTATGATGACCCCACTGGCAAGACATGGACTGATGGGATGCGACCAGGTTTGAAATTACTACTCTGGATTGATCTTGGATTGGCCGATGATGACACACTGAACTCATTCCCACCAAGCCTAACCATGACCAAACGATACTACCCGATACCCGCCGTTGACTTTGATAACCCCACCAGTAACACCACAAGCATGTTGACCTCACTGGACATATACGTGTCCAATACGAAGAAATTCACCGCCAAGATGCGTAACATATTCACCTCCCAAGTTGTAACTTTCAAGTTTGGTAAACAAAGTCGAAAGTGGTTGAACGCCCCCGACATGAACTACTGGCCACAACAGCTGAACTTTGCAGTGTGGTGTGCGACCTCTGGTTGTGGGATAAGCCCCTTTGAAAGCCTCAACTACCCCAAAGTCGTGAGTAGCTTCATCAAGTTTCATGTGTACTTCACCATAAGACGAATATTGTATGAACTGAGTCTTCCACTACCTGATGAACAACCCTTTGTAATCAACAACAACCCTTACAGCAAGGTCGCATACCAACGATTATGCGCTGAATTTGGCATCTCAAACAACTCTGACTTTAGATGGAAAGGTGGACGAAACGGGGGTTTGGGTGACATATTCATCGATTATGGGGCTGGATACCATGGAGTAGGTGGAGGATACCAAAATGTTCATATGGTAAGAAACTATGACGATGGAGCTGATCAGTGGCCTGGTGAAGGTGGTAAATTTGCCGATGATGGGGGTAAGACAGGAAAAGGGTGACCTCATCTCATTCATCCGTAATGATGACTTTGCCGATTACAAATATGCTTGGTTTATACCAACTAGTGGCTATGGACTCACTAAAGCTGGACTTGGCAGATTGAATCGATCTGCTGAAGCCTTTGTTTACTGCGTATTGGGAGCTCAAGTCAACACTAGAAACTCGATTGTAGGCACGGGTGGTGGAGCAATCGAGACTCAACAAGAATTCTTAGCCCTGTTTGAGAGTAGTGTGATCGAGAATGACATTTCGAGTTCGATCCAAAGGTATCAACTGGCCACTCAAGAGGCTAAATTAAGACTTGATTTGGCCATTGCTCCTGGAGTGTGGTTGATGCCCAGTAACATGATCATAAACACGGAGAGTGTGATCGGGTATAACAACAACCTCATGAAGGCCACTGATGAGATGAAATTTGGTGTCAACACAAACATAAACCTGGAGACTAAGACTGTGGGAATCAGCCATAATCTAGGATCCTCAAAGGTCAAATTGCCACATGCAACTGTAGAGACTAAACGATCACCACCAACACCAACGATTGATCCTCAGCCTGAAATCAAAGAAGAAACAAATACTAATCATGAAACCAACCTGATACTATTTATCGTTGGAGGTGCAATCATAGCTTTGCTGCTCTTTAGATAAAAATTGAAATGGACAATCCATAGATCATGGCTTCGTAAATCATGACATCATTGGCAATCGTTGGCAGTAGATACTTCGATGACATGTTCTTCTTGAAAGAGCAAATAAGTAAAGCCCTCAAGAAATGGAAGCTGGATCTCTCAGACATACAATTGATTGTGTCTGGAGGTGCAGAAGGGGTTGATAAACTGGCCAGAAATTTTGCCATTGAAAAGGAGATCCCATTCAAAGCGTTTGAACCTCAATGGGACTATTATGGCAAGGCGGCTGGGCACATTCACAATAGAGCGATTATGGAGTGTGCAACGCATGTATTGGCCTTACCTTCTCGTTATTACTCACCAGGTACCAAATTCGCTATTAAGATGGCTAGAAAATACAAGAGAGAGGTTATAGTCGTTTATGTCTAATGATTAAGTGAACTTTTGTAACGTGAAACGCGTTACAAATGTCTTTTGGTAGCTCACAAAGGCCCACACTTTTCACAATCCCTTCGTAGCTTAACATGAAGGCAAATATACTCTCCACTACACATATGACACATCCATTTCTTATTATTAGTCTTAATTCTACCATGTTTACAATAACGATGAGGGCTACACACTTTACAATGATATCTATGTCTATCATGTAGGCAGATACCTGCACCGGGACATTCTTTACAATAATATTTATGTATGCCATGTTGACAGATACCTGCACCGCCACACTCTTTACAATGATATCTCTGTCGACCATGTAGGCAGATACCTGAACCACCGCACTCTTTACAAGTTGATTTTTGTCGACCATGTTGACAGATACCTGCACCGCCACACTCTTTACAACAATATTTTGTTCTGCCATGTGGACAAAGACCTGCACCGCCACACTCTTTACAATAATATTTTGTTTTACCATGTGGACAGATACCTGCACCAGGACAATCTTTACAATAATATTTACGTCTGCCATGTTGACAACGTTTTCTTGGTTTAGCTTGAGCACAATCCATTGTGTATATACCACTACAGTACAACCATCGACTATCAGTTACACTTTTGTAACACGATCCATGTTACAAAAACAAATCCTCTACGATTACCAATGAGTCCCCCAACGCTCCTTCACCTCTTGGAACTCTTCCAAATCAAGACACCAATATACAAACCTACTTGGATGCCATGTTACAGACATTAGCTCTCCCCAAATATCATTCCGGAAAATACGTCTGTATATACCCTTACAGGCCTCATGTAGCACCTCGTCTTTGAAACTTATGTACACCTTAACTGAAAGATCTCCGATAAGAAGGTCGTCGACAGAATATGGCCGTTCGAGATCAGAATGCATCATCCCAAACAGAGTTAAATCTGCAGCACCCTTACATAAGTTCTCAGCGATGTCATTGATACACAACTTGTCAAAGTCTTTGGAATATTCATATACTATCTCGTTATCGTCAATAGGAAAATAGGCCATGGTAAATACGAGACGAACCTTCTCAACAAAACACTGGTTGAAACTAGAGACTGTATATAATATGCCTGGTTTGTACTCTTCCATGAAATCATAAACTCCTAAACGATCCACGTTGTCATAGAGAAAGTGAAATGATGTTGGCATTCTCATCTCGTCCATGTAAGGCATTTTCACAAGTCACATGCCAATCCCTACCAACCCCAAACCTAAATATCAATCTTATACTTTTGTGACACGATCCATGTCACAAATGTGTGCCCTTAACATAACTACTCAAGAAATTCATTCAAAAGGCTTTTCTCGTCTTCGTCAAAACACCAATCAACCGCCCGACTTGGATGCCAAGCTACACGCATCAACTCCAAATGAAGAGATTTGAGAGTAAAAACGTCCAATACAGGCTTATTATCATTAACAAACCTAACGAAAACGGTTTTCTTTGTTAAATTACTTGTTTTAAGATGTAAAGCTTCATTGAAAAGCCCATCATCAATCAAACCATTTAATGGCTTTTCAAGAAGGATTGACATTCCTTTGTCAAGACACAAACTTTGTTTTTGTCTTCAAACTTTTGTCTTTGTTGAACACCACAACAACCAAACGCGTTGCTCTTGTAACATCACACCAATAACGTATTATTGGTCTTAATGTAAACAAACATTGTGCAAAAGTATCCTTGCCTGAATAAACACTTATTTCAGTCTCATAGTTGTCGTTTATCTTTGGATGACAAAATGTATAATCAACCTTGGACCCTCGTCTATATGGATCACAACCTGGATGGTCCAAAACCATTTTATAAAAGACAAATTCAAATTGATCTTCAAATTCAATCTCATCCTCAAATCTCATGTCAAGCCTCAGATCGTTCATGTTTGCCATTTCGCAAAGCTGTACCCGATGGTGCAAACCTCGACCCAAAATCCCACTTTAACAACTCGACCCCCACCCCACCCCCCAAAGGACATCGACGATCCAAACGAAAAAATTGGCACTTGACGAAAAAAGTCATCGATCAAAAATCAACCAAGTCGAGAGGCAAACTTTTTGACCACACCCATCTGACAAAATCGACCACACCCAAAACATCGATTTCGCAAAAAAATCGTAACATTCAAAAATCGACCACACCCAAAACCACGAATTCGCAAAAAAATCGATCAAAATGAAATTGGCCCAGAATGCCCAGAATCCAACTACTACCGAAGATGGAGCTACAGAGTTAAAACGTCTAACGGAAAAGCCATTGACTATTGAAGGCGTACAAGACACGAAAGGCCAGAAAAAACACATAGTAATGAGACAATTGAGGCGCACCTTTTATTAACAACTGAATGAGGACAGAGTTGTATTGAGTTGTCTATAAATTTAATAAACATTTGCTGGATTTAAGTTAGATATACGCTTCATCGCATTAAACAGCTTTTAAGTGTTACTACATCTACGACACTTAAATGAAAATGTTTCTTTCTGGAATTTGTAACGTGACCTTCATAACACTTTTAAAAGCACAGCAACACACGAGGGTATTACATCTGACATACCATTCATTTTATTGCATAGTTGTGCTACTCCGATCACCTCTGCAATGAATAACGTACAAATCTAATAAGGTAACAGGGACGGAAATCAACTAAATTATTTAGCCAAACAACAACTTATTACAGAGAATGATTCGTTAAGTTAGGTTAAAAACGGCCAGACAAGTTATGGAGCTTATCTAGGTTTCTGTGGCATAAAACGCATGGGAGAACAATGACCACCACGCCAACCTATCCCGCACGCCAACCTATCCCGCACGCCAACCTATCCCGGTTACAAAGCTCCCAGAGAAGTAGTTGGTTCTCTTCTAATAAATAAGAGACAAATGGCTGTGAAAAAGATCTTCCGCTGCCACAAGCCCTTTGACTGCACATGATGCATGTACAATCAATCAGACTGCCAAAACAAGAATGCTCCTATTCCACACCACCCCTGCAGGTAAATTTCAAACCCCTTCCTCGTTCCACTGGGTGTTTTGTCACATACGAGGCCACTTCAAGAAACAAGTGTTTTACAAACCAATGTTGAAATCAAACCTTAGTATGACAAAATAATCGTGAGCAAAAGAGGTTTCATTATTTGGGCGAGAGAACACTAACCTTCTTCATCCTTTATAGGAAAGCACAAGATGTTTCTGAAAAATTAGAAAAACAAAAATATTCTCAGTGTAAACAACGCGTCCCTCAAAAAAAGCAATTGTACTGTACTGTACATGTTTTCTTACTTTGTCTCTTATTGAAAGACGGTAAGTAAGATAAATCTCTCTGTCCCGGCCAGTTAGATTACTAGGTGGTATTACATCAAAATAGTATCCAGTGAACAGCTTACCTTGTCCTAAAGCCGGTTTTTTCATCAAGTCCCTTATAAAATAACGGATGACTGTAGGCATCTTTAATGTTTAACATCTTGCCTGTCAATAGAGAAAATGAGGAACCCAATAAAACCCAGTACCAGTGAAAATAATTAATACAAATCTTATAACGCAGCCTTCTAGCTGAAGTTCTGTATTTAGTACTGAGTAAACCTTATACAAATGTGGTTATAAATTTTCTAAAATAAACACTAAACCATCTTTGGTATTTTATGGACGTGTCGCCAGATTCCCTATTAACTTTCCCAGCCTTGGTAGAATCTTTCAATTGACCCGCGGTACTCTTTCTGCAACAAATTTTTGCAACTTGCAACAACTGGTCCTGTTGCGTGACAAGTAGGGGTGTTGGGCTGTAAAACGGAACATCGTTCACACCTGCCCCAAAACAATTTTGTGCGGAAAGGTTTGATGAACTTTATCCACTTGTGGGCGATCGATCCTGGACATATTTCTAGCTTCTTTCCGATTTAATTCGATCTTTTTTTATACATTGAATTTTCGGTACTACTGTTCACTTTTATCAGAGTTAAATATCCTCAATGTGCCTAAATGCTGGTCAGCGGTCAGCACTAGTCCATAAGTGGGGAGTTCCAGGGCCACAACCATACTTTGTCTGCTTTGCCTTCACACGCTGGTTATTTGACCCTCCCTCCTCTCCCTGGTAAGTATTCCATGGTACGTATTGCATGGTAAGTATATTTCCACACACTGTCTCCTCAGTGCTGTGTGACAGGTGCCAGAGGTGGGCTGTGACCGGGTTGCCATGGAAACCTCCTTTCTCCGAGATTACAGCTCTCCTCATTTGCTACCTATTAAGGCAACTTTCCTCCGACAGCTTCATTGGTGAAGAGTTTAACGTCATATTTTTAATGAACGTTTTCTCGTATCCATTACCAAACTTTACGCACCCGTCATCGCAACATGACCAACTATTCCCTGACTGACAGGAATCCTCACTTCAGGCTCCTATAATAAATATAATAACATACATGCAAAAATTACAACGCGCTGATTGGCTGAAAGCATGTCAATTAATCCCAAACAGTGCAGAAAGTTGAAATTGAGTGCAGAAAGATGAAATTGAGAACAGAAATCTGAAATTAAAGTTTTGCACGTATATAATTAACAAGTGATCAAATGGTTACCAGGAACCGTAGAGACCATTCTAAAGTGGTAGGGCTAAAATACCTGGCCTATGCAAGCATAAATTATTATGTTAATGTTAGTTTTAAGCCACTTATCTTGCTCCGAAAAAAAAAAAATTCCAAGCAAAAAAGAGGTGGGGCTATAGTCCTACCAGCCCCTCCCCTCCGCTCGTAACCATTTGATTACCTATACAAATAATACTGAAATGACATAACCAATTTACCAGTTTTCATGAATCTATAAATTTAGCGGGAATTAAGTTTGACTGTTCGACATAAATATGAATATACAAATCGATTATTAATAATTCTTTCCTCAGTCACCTTCACTTTGTCGCCCTAGAGCTGCCGGAACAGGCCATACAATATCACAATCCTTACGCCACATTCTTGTATAAAGGCACTTAATCGATTATAATAGAGAGTCGCACAAAATTCCTGCTACAATCTTAATCCAAATCTGAGGAGCTGATTCCATCCCGCTTAGCTGTACACACAGACTTCTTCAAGGTAATAGACTAAAAGTGCAGCCTTTGGCAAGGCTGGCACGCTCTGACAAAATGGAAACACAACACCTTTGAGGAAAGCCGTCGAACGAGATGCCCAAGCAAGAAGAACGGCTACTGCCAGGGTAGTTCCCTTGGGAACACCCATACTACTCAAAGATAGGACACCACCGTCACGTGTGAGTTTACAACAGATGACCTGCACAGTCACATGAAATGATGGACTACCGACACATACAGGCTAAAAGAATGACTAAACTCAAGTTGAAATGCACCTTGGTACTGTCACCTTCAGAAGGAATTTCACCATCAAACACTTTAGCTACAAGTTCATCTCTCTCTCTGTCCCACAAGAACAACGAACACCTACACAACAAACGACATAAGTCTAGTAAACTAGGAGTATGCCAGGAATAAGAGAGTTTGGCCGACATAATTGTCAGCTGTTGAACAAATGAAGGAGTGTAAGTGCACTAAGGGGGGAGGGGTTGGCAAGGGGAGCACTTGGTAAGTGGATAACCGAAAAACGATGATATAGGGTACACGTGCTAAAAAGCAAACATTGCCGTTTGCATGAAAACATATTAAATGCTATCGTCCGGTCTTGATCGGTCCTTATTTGAAGAAAAACTGTTGCACAATTCGTCCTTCGGTTTACGGCCTCGAGTCTTTCTTACTATGCATGTAAGCACACTTATTCTCAATACGGACCTACCGCCGGGCAAATAACATGAATGTATCAACACAACATTAAAACAAAATGTTTTCAAACTAAATTCAGTTGAGGGCCCACCTTTCAGCATTTGTTAAGTTCCTGGCTTCAGTCATAATTTCACTGAGTAGAACAGTAACATCATCTACAACAATATAATTAAACAACCATAAGTATCGAGGAGTTAGGGACCGTTCATTTTTTAAGGGTTAGGGGGGCCTGGTGGGATTTGGGGGAGTGTCAGTGGGAAATTGAGTGACCCCCCCTCAGCTTGCCAATTTTTTCACATGACCCCCCCCTCAAAAGGAATTTTTGTTGGGATGACCCCCCCCCTTGGCCACCTCGAAAATATGTTTATATTTCGTGAATAAAGCAAGAGAATATCTCCTCAATTTATGAAAACTTCATACCACTTTTTTTCGCTTTTTTTTCGTTTGTCCCCCGTTTTTCTTCATTTTTTGGGGGGTGGCCCCCCCTTTGAAGCCATTTTTTTTCGCGTGGCCCCCCCCCTCAAATCCCACCAGCCCCCCCCCCCCCCATCCCTTAAAAAATGAATAGTCCCTTAGTTTCTAAAGAAGCTGGAGCTGCGTTGGTGGGAAAATGAAACACACAAAAACGAAAAAATCTGATAAACATCAAGTAAGACTTATGGGGTGCTGCTGTTTCGAGAGTTAATCCTTCGTCAAGCGAGTGGTGCCACTGTGTTGAGTCAGGTAACGTCTGTATAAGAAATGTTGGAGCTGTGTTATTGGTAGAGCCACGGCAACTTTTAAATGGAAGTAAATGAACGAAAACCGTTTTTAAATGCCCGGTGGATTAGCATCACTACCATTACCATCATCAGAGTGAACAAGGTTTAAACTCATAAGTAACAATAGTAATTTTTTTTTCTCAAGCATCTGAGCGGGCCCCAATCCTAAGTCCTCGAATTTGATTGGCTAATCACGCGCAGGTAACCGGTCTAGCTTTTTACAATACGGCCCACAGGCTGGATTTTTTCCCCGGTGTAGCGATTATGGGTCTCTTTTTCCACCTTAAAAAGAAGACATCCAAAAAAAAATAAGTTATTTACGGGGCTAGGTTGGTACGTATGGGATAAAACTGTGCCCGAGGTCTCGAGTACGGCACAGGCACATTTTTTTTTTCCCATACGGACCTCCCACTCGGTAAATAACATATGTCTTTCAGGTCTGCTCTAAAAAGAACTGCGGTTGATGTTCACTGATATTTTAAAGACCTGAACGGAAGTCATCATCAGGTAGGTAATGTGTCCACGCATGTTGTTAGGCGGTAGTACAGTACAGTACCACTCAAATATTGATCAACGTAAGTTACCACTCTCGTCACGTTTCTCTCGACACGAGTCTCGCTTCTCGCGAGAATCACTCAGAAGCGTTTAGTATGGCATAAATTACTCATAAGAAACCGCATCACATTTATCGAAGGTTTCGGCTCCGCATTTTTCTAAATCGATAACACTGAAAGCAATCAACGGTATCTACTTCTCTGGTCGGCGCTGTGGTTGGTAGGCCAAGTATCATAATCATTGTCATATGGAACTTTTTAACAAGAAAGAAACTACTGTTTTGTTCCTGAATGTACAGTACTAATTTAGTAGTCTGCAAGTGCTGAATAAGCGCAAAACACAGAGACTAACTAGCAATACTGTTCTGACATAAATCGATCAGTGGTAACATGATCTTACCTACTAGGGTAAACAGTTTCTTGGCAACTTTCAACAAATGCTAACAAAGAAATTTAGAGTATGGTAGATGTTAGTACTTCACTGCACAGTTCAGTGCTCAAGGGTGTGGCTATACGGCCAAACTTAGTTATAACTTCCAAACAAACTCAAAAAGCACAACACAGCACAGAAAATGGTCAAGAAATTAAATTTGGCCACTGAAACTTGACGCTCGCACATGATTTGCATTTTTAAAAATAAAATCAGGCGTTTTTCTGGGCATACAGAAGCAGACTTGAGTTCAGAGGAACATTGTACTTCCACATACTATTGATTGCAGTAACATGACTGGAATCCTGTACACTTAACTGTACCTCTTGTTGCCTCCTGACAACCATCTCTTTTTCCCATTCTAGCGTGTTCTCTAACTGTGCAGCAACGTTTTCACAGCAAAACTGGACGTTGTCCTCATCAAGGTCAGAAAATCTGATAGTAAATTTACTTTGTTACTATTGCCAGCAAACAAACCAATTGGCATTAATCAGTTTTCATCTATTTCCAACGATAATCTGATTGAAAGCCATGTAATGCGATGACTTGAACTCGTTATCAAAGCACTAATGTTAAATGTCACAAACTGCATGACTGAGGTATGAACAGAATTTATGTAGTGTACATGCAAAAAGTCTGCAAAAACACACAAGCTAACAACCGCTGACAAAACTGAGACGCAAGCTGCGACAAGTGCAAAACTGATGCCTCCCTTTCGCATTTTGTTCACAGGAAAATGTAATCGCAAGAAGTTAAAAATCTAGCCTTGCAAAGTAACAAATCTAGGTGCAGAAAAAAACTTGCTTATTTGAAAGAGGCTCCGGGCCAACAGCAAGTACACTGCAAATACGGCTAGCGTTGCATTTGCGATGGACAGGATGTACAGTATTTTCCAAAACCACACACAATACTGTGAAGGGCCACACACCTGTCACAAATCGTGCGACAGCACTTAATTGCGTTCGACGAAGGAGAACGCACCCTAATCCAGGCGAATTTGTAATATTTGTGATTATGTATGTATGCATGCGTTCATGTATGTAGGTATGTATGTATGCATGCGTGTATGTATGTACAGACACGCTTTTCGCCACCCGCGAATCTGGGGAAGGACTGGTTGTTAGGGTTGTTGTTCATCCCAAGAGGAGCGAATCTTACGAAGAATAAATTATGCGACGGCCTGAAGATCAAAGAGGGAACGTACTGGCGCATCGTTTCATCATGACCAATTCGCCTGAGGCATAAATTAAAATTGACCGGACTCGCCGACATCGCCCCATGGTTTGACTACCTTTT
The DNA here is from genome assembly GCA_949710005.1 of Ricordea florida. Taxonomy (NCBI): domain Eukaryota; kingdom Metazoa; phylum Cnidaria; class Anthozoa; order Corallimorpharia; family Ricordeidae; genus Ricordea; species Ricordea florida. Next base: position 33,327,658 of record OX453278.1, on the reverse strand, counting down.
CAAATTATATTTTGACTTCGATGATCGAACACATGTGATCCAAAAGATTTATACGTTTAGTACTAGAAGTAATCACAGGCTACTACAAGTATCTGTTTTGAGGAAGGCTGTGGGTGCAACGCTTATCTATGGACTTGGATCACGTCCGCAAGAATATATTGTTGGCAACTTGGCCGATTAGACGACAAATAAAAGAAGAGCTCAAAATGCACGAATGGAACAGGATTTTAAAATCTACACAAGATCACTGCAAGCGTAGGTATCCCGAAGGTGCTGTTCCATTTAGTCTCCTTCGCAGCCGTTCTTATAGGAGGAGCGTTGCGTGACGAGACTAAAAACGGCTGCGAGGAGACAAACGGCCAATGGTAATTTTGAAATATCAGGCCTGAATGTTTGTTGAATGGAAAGCGCCCGTACTGCGCACTCATACTAACTTTCCGTGACATCCCTGTAGTTATGAAAACAGAAGCTGCCTGCCTCAAACTGATTTACGGAAAAAAAAAACAACTGGAGCAGTAGACCAGTTAGACGGCTAATGGAGTATGGGATATTAAGCCTCTCACTCCCAGAAGTGATCAATACGTAACTTTCACAATACAGGAATTTTATTGGGGGTCAAATCTAAAAACCTACGATGAAAAGGACAGTTGGTTTGAAAATCATTACAATTTTTGACAAATGACCAACCCCCACCCCCCCTCTTAAGGTCATAAACGACCACCCCCCAACAGCCAAACCACTGCTTGACACAAAAACATTACTGCATAATTTACACTCTCTTCACTAAGTCAAAAATTCATGTCGAACGCACTTTTAATGATTCATTACATTACTAGTTTAATGCTGTCTTGGGTGTGCTATTGTACCAGTCAGTCTGATAATACTTGTATTATAATATACTGCACACAACTACATCTAGTGAAAGAAAATGTGTACATTGCAACCAGGTGAACAATCGGACAGTTTGATGCTACACTGGTTTAAAATAATGAATGTAACTTTAAATGTTACAATTCACCAACCCAAGTTTCGACGCTCCTGTCTGGTGTCTTCATACAGGGCGATTGGACAAGACTGTGAAGCTTCTTTTATAGCCGTGATGAATGGTGTTGATTACAAGGTGTCAATAAGCGTCGGATAATAACCCGCCATCGTCGCGGATGAATGGAGCGTGGGCGCTATTAAATCGGTGAATTGCAACTTTTTGAATTACGTTATTTCAAACCATGTACATCTGGCTACTTATAAGATATTTTCTGTTTGACTGTTCAGGTTATTCGCTAGTCTAAGTGCGCATACAACAAACCTCTTGTCTGAAAGATCCTTGTTGAAAACGCATGCCACAGCTATAACACTTGCTGTCTCATGACTGACAACTGGGACGCACAACAGCGACTGGACATAGCAATCTAAAACATGAAAGAAAAAGATTTTTTACCATAGAATTACAAAACCTAGACTCCTTACTTAAATTCCAACAAACCTCTTTTTAAACGGCTGTTGCAAAACCAAAGTAATACTAGAAATACGACTCCCGCAAAACCTCGCGAAGCTAGTTTTTGAAGAAGTCACAATGGTTTAAGCTATCAGCCAAATCCCCATTATTTTATTCGTTATTTCATGTTTGGTACTCAATTAGTGACACCTTGTGCAAATTACATGATCAGTATACCGCTGAACACAATGCTTATAAATTACACTGATACAGTCTAATAAACCAATCACGTTTCATAGCATGTTGTCAGTTTCATGCTATAACTGCATACTGTATATTATACACGTTTGCAGGACCATGCCCAGAAAAATGTGTGCAAGCCCGTCACGATTGGTTCACTGTCTTCTAAGGGTTTATGTTCTAAATGAGTGGAAACAGCCCATCATCTATCATGGGGATTCAAAACCAAAACCAAACCAAAACCAAACCAATCACGTTACTTACCACAGTGGATTGAAAACCACTTTGAGCACTAAATGTATGTATGATATTCAGAAGAACCATGTTAGTGGGAACTTTTTTTCACTGATGTTTGTCCCTGGAAATTACTTTCAAAAACATTTTTCCTTGGTTGTTTTTTTCTTCATTTCTTCTTGTTATTTATTTAATTATTTTTCGGTGGGGGAGGGACTGGTTGAACGTTGCCATCTGTGGTCTTGAGTTCTGCCATGTCCAGCAAATTCGATTTAAGCAATTCAATCCCCTCTACCCACCTGTTATCCTCTCCAAGTCAAAGCGGTACTTAGAATCCTACCAAAAGGGAAGGAATAAACTCAAATCGGAAAATTAAACACATTAAACAGAATATATCAAAATAATTATCTTTTCATATGATCAATACCGCTTTTCAGTTGTCTAAAAAACTAGTACTAGAAATTTCCTTTAAAATATATCTTATTCTGTGGGGTTGGATTGCTCATGCAATGCACCAAATGCAAGAGAGACAAATAAAAATCAATCCCTTGTAGGAATAATGTGAGGGTTCTAAACAATGAACTAAACAAGTAACAATTACAGTAATTTATTTATATATTATAATATTTTTGTTTAACAATGGAAAAAATAAAAGGGTTCACAAATGTTTACATATCATTAGGAGTAGTAAAGGTATGTAAAAAAAAATTTAACCTTGTCTCCTTTTACAATCATGCAAATATGGTGGAATTCAGTCTTAAAAATAAGAGCATAACGGAACTATAATTATCATACTATATAAAGAACACTTGGCAGTACTCTTCACTGACCTTGGTTATATCAGACACATTCAGCTTCTTTTTTGAATAAATTAAATCCTCAAAAATGCTACCAGCAACCTGAACAAAGTTAAATTGCATTGTTGGCTTCTATTTATTTGAACTACTTTTTACAGTACATGTATGAACTCAAGAGTGCAGGCTATGAAATCAATTGAATACAAACTGGCCAGATTTAGTGGATTGCAATCTGTAGATTTTGGGTGGACAACCATTACCGGGACTCAGAGACAGCTGTTTGCTGTATTATGTTTCAAACAATACCTCAATTCTCTTTTCATCAATACAACCTTTATTTTCTTGCTGTGGAAGAAAGGAATAAAAAAATTACAGTGTACAAGTCTAAACTGGATAATATTATTGTCAAAAAGGTGCTCTTTATGATTATTATTGTACTAAAACTCAGCTACAGTTTATGACTGTATTACGTTATGTACTACTCACCTTGTTGTACAGTTCACCAGCTGTATGGTCCCGTATCAAAATAGCACTAGCTTCTGCTTTGGTCTCTGCCTGAAGCTAACAGAAGGTTCAAACACTAACAGTTCATAAAACTGCATTTAACCTTTTCCTTCCCCAATGAGAATCAGAGAAATTTACCGGTATTAGTTTGAAGAATTTTGTGTTAAGTCAAAACATTATCGTTAAGTTAATGATTGTATATCAGTGGATCAATTTTCATAATATAATTACAGGGATGGCAGAGCATATTGTAAAGTGGAGGGGCTTAAAAACTAGTGCCAAAGGTGCAAGCTTGTAGGGAGGTCTGGGGGCATCCTCTCCCAGAAAAGTTTGAAATCTAGAGGCTTGGAAATGGTATTTTCAACATTCTCCATGAGATATTTCTTAAAAAAAGAGAACCTGGATAACTGTAAAATGTCATCATCACAAAAAATGGGGGGAGGGCTTCCCCCCCCCCCGGCTCCGCCACCCTGAATTATGTATGTTTGAGTGACAAGGTACATGTATTTGTTTGAAGATGTTACATATTGACTACTTGCATGATAAGGAGTGTTGAAGAAAGTAAAACAGCTTAGGGCAAAAATGACTTTACATAGTATAATACTATTGTTCAATTTTCCTCACAAAACGAAATTTGACACAACACTAATATTAAACGAAAATATGTTTCATTCATTTTCTCAATTTCACAACCCACTAATATTAACATCATTATTATTCTTACCCTATTACACTAATGGAAGGTTGAAATCATTGCTAAGTAATGTTTGCTCCCTCCTTTTAAACCTATTATTATACTTACTAAACTTTCCCTAATGCACACACTCTTCCTTCCCTGAACAGTGGTGATTTGGGAGCCAATAAAGTTGATGATCCCATTGCATACAACACCATAAAATGCCACAAGGTTGCCAGTAAATCTACTATTTATCTCTCTTTCATTGCAACAACAAATATGACTTTACATACATATTGTTCAATTTTCCTTGAGAGTGGTACTACTTCCTTCTCACAGTACTTTCCTAAAAGATGTAATATATTTGTATCATATACACATCTAGCAACCACAGCTAAATAAAACTAAAATGTACTGTAATGTTTTTCACTGGAATACACATGGGGAAATTATTGATAAGAGCAAGAGACTTACCAAAGAATTCCAGAAATGTTTTCTGCCATTGAAATTTGTGAACATATTTGCATCGTTCAGTTAAGTGGAGATAGCTTGGTAGAATCTGCAATTCAAAGGTCCCAAGTACAAAAAGCATTCTTCAACCTTGCTTATAAAGTTTTGCTATTCCAATCTTATTTTGCAACTGAATTTTAGGTAACCACTGAAGCTGTTGAAACCTCAGTACTGTAGTTACTTTAGAATTGAATAAAAAAACTTCAGCAAACTCACAAAATGTAGACAAGAGTTGACACTATAATACAGGTCAAGGAAAGGGGGCAACCTATTGGGTATTTCACTTGGGATCGTGTGTATTCAAGAACACCAGGATCCTCTGTCAATACAAAACCATGTACATGTATCTGTTTTTCAAACCATTTCCATACAGCCACAAGCTACTATAGCAGACATAACTGGCAACAAAGTTTATGCTAAATTATATATAACTTGTCATTCATATTTACATTTTCATTTTTGGCCACAGTCACTCAACCTTCCATGATCCCGTATCTACTAGTCATTATCAATATAATCCTCATTATTATTGTTACTTGTAATGATTAATTTTAATAATGAAGTATTCTACCTGTTGTTCAGCCAAGTCAAGATAAGAATGCGCATCTTCTAGCCATGCACATATGACCTGCAGGAGTGCATCAGTGTAAAAGATCGAGTGAGAGAATGTTCAAGTACTGTCCACACGATAAATATGTAACACTGTTCTACAAAACGCATTCTTGGTACTGCATACAGCGCAAATACCAAATTCACACAAATTGTCCAAAATTCAGTCTTGTTCAATGCTTCATTGTTGTCATCTTGGGTAACCTTGACCAATGAAAGAGAACCACATGTACTAAAATAACAATAAATTAAGGTACTGTTTTGTTATGCAAATATCATACCATAATAAATGCAATTAGTTTGCCTTCTTTATCTTCCAGGGGTGAGAATGTCACTAAAACGAAAAAAACAATAACTTAAATGAAAAGACATGTAGGCATCCACATCACTAATTCAGAGGAATTTGCTATTTTCCCAGTGCCAGTAAATGGGACGAACACTTAACAGAAGGACATGTTTGATGGGAACAGAATGGTAGCCGCAAGATAACGGACTAACAACCACAACAATAATATATGCGTGCCCACTAAGCGCACGCATAACTAACTAACATGTGTCCACAGGCGCTAGGAGTCTGCTGTCACAGCTTCAAATCACAGAACACATGTTGTTAACCATTGGCACATTCACACATGTAACAGACTGATTCTTATAACCATGGAAAATCATTTCAGCAACATGATTTACTGAACACAATCCAGGCTACACCTTACTAACACATGTAAAACTGGTAAGGGACAGTAAAGTACTAAAACAGGTGTATGGTACTCTCTGACCACTACGAATTCTCACCTCTTTGATCACTTGTTAGGCGTCCTTCAGCTGATGGAAGAAATGCCCCTGAAGGATCATGCGATGGAATTCCACACACAGTGATCCTTTTTCTACCTGCTACTGCTTCCCTATACAGTCAAATACAACCATCACAACCTGTGCACACCCTCATGATCAGAAAGAGCTTACACTGAGTGAAAGTTAAATTCACTTGACTTAATTTTGCCTGTATCCACTTATGTCAGGTGTGGAAACAACAACAGCAACGGCAAATTACTGTGGACGTCCCTTTAGAATTTCCGCATTGAATTGAAACTTAGAGGTGTTGGTTTTAAAGGAGGGAGGAAAACTGGAAAGCCCAGAGAAAAACCCTCAGAGCAGGGAGAGAACCAACAACAAACTAAAGCCACATGAAACTTTGTTTGAATCAGGCTACGTAAATACCTCTACATACATGTACATAACATAAGTATCACCACATTCTTCCCTCATTTTAAAAGAAATAGAAAAAGGCTGATTTTCACTTGCACAAGCTGCTTCAAACATGCAACATAGTTGGCAGAAGGTGATTGCAAAGTACTAAAAGGGTAGATATATAAACCTATAATTCCTACAGTTCAGGTTTACATAAGCTTTGTAATTCTCTCCAACTGCCTTTCATGTTTGCAAAACTTTTGTGAACATGCATGCCATTCAGGGTTGACAACAAAGAGCCTTTGAGCAGCAATATTGCTGGCTACTTTCACATTTGTGTTAGCTGCAGTTCATCAGGTTCACTGCTTTCTCATAAAAAAAAAGTAAAAACACAAGGGAGTACTGCTCCCCAACTACCATCTACTCTCTTACATTCTCCTGGTATGGAAAATCCTTATGACAACCTGTCACAGCTTGTAACATGCAGTTTCTTAAATAACAGCAAACCTGGTTAACCCTGCCTGAGGTAACTTTGGTTTATTGACACCAGACTTTGCAAGAGCCTCTAATTCATCAGACTCCGGATTTCGCACAAACACCAATACATCTAACTGCAGTTTACAAAATAACAAGATGCAGTTATTTAAGTATCTATTAACACTATGGCTGTATCTGTAAGCTTGTTTACAATGCCAACATGCAGCTTCCAAATTACAGGTATAATACCAAATTAAAAGAATTGATTTACATATACATTTAGTTCTTTCCACTTTACAGGAATAGACTGCAAAACTGTTTACACTCGACTATAAAGCAGAAAAGTAAATATCCTTGCATGCACAGTTTCAAATGTGAGAATAGTACATGTAATTGATAGAATCGCATCTATCAAAGAAAAATTGCATTCTGCATAAAACTGTGATAATTAATGCATAATTTCACACAGAATAAACAGACTGATAGGATAACAATTTTCTTTGATATATCTGACTCAAGAAAAGTTCATTTAACCAGACTAACAAATTCCATGTTAAATTTCACCTGAAAACCAATACCACTATCATCACTTTTGGCAATGTCGTTTTTTGTGTGAAATTTAACGTGGAATTCACTCGTCAGACAATGAATTTTTCTTTAGTACAATGTACATCAAGTTCCAGATCAGCCACATGTGCAGTACAGTATATAATAAATTAATAGTACTGTAGACAAAAGAATGATTTCACAAACAGTTGGATGTATGTTATTTTTCCTTTTTTTTTTTTGTTTAGTTTTTGGAGGGGGCTGGGTTCCCATGTTTTCATTAAGTACCAGCACATACAGTATAGTTGAATTCATATATTCAGTAATTATTAACAAACTACAACAAACCAGTGAGAAAAACTGAATAAATTTAGAATATGTTTCAGTTGAAACATTATTACACCATTAACTTCAGTTAGCCAATACAATAAAATAACATTTTAGTAGCAGATAATAATAAATATGAAAGTTTAAAAAGAACATGATAATTAATGGACAGGTTGCACCTTGTATAACCATTTATCCTGAACTTGAATTATTAGCAAAAGTTTCTGTACAGGTAAATCATTTGTTTCATTTCCAAGTTTGTTGGTATTGTACTTAATCAAATAGAGTAACAGAAAAAACAACCGATCAATACATTTTAGGAGTTATTACTATCCTTTCAATTATTTACAGTAAAAGCACAGATTTTTAATACCTGGCTAGAGCTCACAATTGCAAACGTAATGAAATGGACAAAGGTTGATTTTTGAACACAACATGCAAAATTGGTTTCTATGGCCAAAATGAACATGTAATGATTTTTTTATTAAAACAAATGTGGAACTAAAAACAATTTATTTTTGGTCTGCAGCAATTTAGAGTAATTTGCATGATTCTTAATGTATTCCTATAACCTACTACAAGACCTAGATTTTCGTTCGGTTTTCTTTCTATTTCTCGCTTAAATTAACAAGAAAAAAAAAAACAGTAGGACAACATTTACATGTAACTCAGGGCTCCTGAAATAACATGCTGTTAATAATTGTAACCACGAACATGGAACCGGGTGGGAATATTAAATTTATTACTGTCTTCAAAAGAAAACGACAATTAGCGACAGGACCACAAAAATTCCTTTCGAGTTGACAATTAACGCTTCCCGTCATTTTTCCCAAACAGTTTGTGTTGCTTAGCTCTGAGAATCGTTCTAAATCCGCACTAGACAAATAGCCGTGGGGTTTAAAAAACTTTAATGACACGCTTCATTTTCATAAACCTTTGAAAACCAGACTGTCGGTCGACATCACTAAGTAATTTAATCCGCATCTGAGATTTGTAAAGTAAACTCTGCGCCAAGAACGTTTCCAAAACCAAAAGCTACCCAAACAAAAATACGCGTCCTACCTAATCGGGAAAGTACATATTACTCGCCGAGCGATTGTTCAGTTTCTGGTGTGGTGCATTGGATAAACTGACCAAAAATTATTATTGTCCGTTTATTTTATAAAATGTAATTGAAATTTTTTTAAACATCTATCCCTCCTTTTTTTTCCTCGAGATCCAGGGGGACTTTTTCACTACTAACGACGCGACATGTCAACATGCGTGGTTCACGCATAAAGTCAGACTCGACTATGCATTATTAGTATTTAAATAAATTAAACCAATCGTGTTTGTGGCATAAAAGATGAACATCAACGAAAGCCAACCAGAACAAAGAAAATTCTGTATTCAGGTGTACGCTATTTTGAGGCCGGTGATGTCAACAACTCCTGAGCTCGCGTGCGTGAGTTGAACACGGCCGCCGTAACAAAATCCAGTGGGGAATTCAATACAGCGATATTACTGGCGGTAAACTAATGCAAAAAATACACACTCCAGCTTAAGAAATGAAAATAATAAGAATTCAGCGAAGACCGTAATGCATGTGAGATTATAAACAACGATACAAATTACAATTCACCTTAAGTGCAAGGAGGCTCGTTTGGCCGGTTAATTTGCGACAGGTCACATTAAAATTTGTTTGAAGTGACACGGCGACATTTCCTCGTTCTCGCATTTCTTCTTTTCCTTTTATTCTGAGGCACCTTTATGTATATAAAAGACATCTACATGGCACACTTTTTCTGATGTAAGCTTACCACAGAAACCACTCTCAAAGGTGCATTTTGCTAACAGCTCAACGACATACACAGGTCTATAAACAGAAGAGTTTCAATCAAAACGATTTCTTTCTGACATGCGTCTGTTTCAAGTGCCCGCTCTACGAAGAGTGAAAAATGTATGAAGTATTCACCAGAATCTTTTTAACGATGCTGGCTTTTGCCGGAAGACGAATTTATTTCGGTACGGTAATTTTAATATTCCTCGCTACTTACCACTTGGGGCAATAGCAGATGTATCGCTCTCTCGGCACAATCTGTCAAGGCTTTCAGATCGTTCGCCCATGTCAAGGAAGAAAGGATATCCTTCAAAAACAAACAAAGGATGAAAAAATTTAGCCCACACATTTATAATGATATTTCGACTGTTGTAAAATACGGGGTCCGTGCCCAAGGAGCAATGACACCGCTAAGTCCGAAAATAGAAGCTCTCATTTAACATTTTTCCTGTTCAAACCAAAACTTTGGTACTGTTTATCTCAATGAAAACGGGTTTAGCCCCACATGCTCCTTTGCTATATAATCCAAACCGATGGCGATCTTAAAACATCTGTGTTGTTATATATTCAACGACTACTTTGCATTCAAAAACAAGTCAAAATGTGTATTCTTGATGCTTACTTGCGCAGATGCGGACAGATGTACCGAACGTCGTTTTTTTTCAGCCTTGCCATCTTGCGCCTCTGTTTTTAACATATTCACCAGCGATAACGTCGCTGAAACTAGTGTGTGTTAAAGTACGACAACCATACTTGGCCCATGGTAAAAGACGAATGGAATCTGAAGAGCCGCATCGTTTCCCACACTTCAGGAGCGTATCAAGTTAACAATCCATATGTAAATCTTTTTCAGCTCTCAGTCAGCCATGCCACAGTGCAAGTCCAAATATGGAACACAACTTTCCAAAACAGCCAAGTTCATTGGTTTATAAATTTCGCGCTAAATTTTCCTGTCAAATCTCGCCCCTGTTGTTGCCTGGCTCCAAAAATCTTTTACCTTTTGCTGAGTTTACCTTATCATAGCAGCAATCGAAGAAAACGATTAACTTAGTTGAGGCAGTTCATATAGAAGCAATCTAAGGTCAACGAATTATACTTATATCGAGCGAATAGAAAAATGAGCCATTAGCAACAGTTGACGCATTTTGAAAAATTTAAAAAGTCAAATTAACATTTGCACTGAACTAGCCACGTCGCACGTAAACGGGATTTGTATTTTCATATATTCATCTACTTTTATTTTGTACTGTTTATATATCTTTCCATTTCATTGAGTATATATTTTTTTCTTTTTTCAGCAATTGCATTGGCACGGGCATATCACACGAGATCAGACATGTAGGGTACAAAAGGAAATGCAGATAGTCGACTGAAAACAAGGAAATGAACAACTCAGGCCATAGGCCCTGCTCAGATGAGGAAAACCAAGTAACGTCCCGTGGCCTGAGGGGTCAGGAAACAACACATAATGACGTTGACCACAAATCCAACATAAACTGCACTTTATCTGCCATAAGTCTGGCTTTTAAGTACATGTACCTCACTTTCGAAATATAGACATAGTTGTTGGAATATCGTATGAATGTTGACCCTACATATGAAAAGTAAGTCCTTACATATGAAAATTCAAAACTTGATAATTCGTTACGTAAAATAATCCATCGAGAAGAGAAACCTCTTTCCTTTATTATGTAAATTGAGCAAGGTTCAGTAAAAGCAATTGGTGATTTCTATTGGTAATGCTTTCTTTTGCTTTTTTAGTCGATCTCGACAGCCATAACATTTATGCGGAGACCGAATCCTTGAAATGACCAGTTTCACAAACATTTCAATCCATGATCTCAAATGCTTTTATACAGTGTTGCTTATATTACACACCAATGAATAATTTAGATTTAACCTTTGTCTAAGCGGGAGAGGGCAATCGATAGAGTTGAGCAGATGCCTTCGACAAATACAAAACCAAATGGTGGAATAAAAAACAGAGACCAAAAGAAATCCCGTCTGCGGAAGTGTTTTGAATAAGGTGACCATGATAAACAGCTGTACCAGGATAAATTGCTTTGTAGGTTTTATAGTGTGGACTAAGTTGCTTATGCTAAAATTATGATTAAATATTAAGTGCCTCGACAAAGACGTTGAATTTTAACAGTATTTGAATTAATGCATTAATACATATACCTTTTTTTCAAAGTGCTATATTCGCACTTATTTCTATATGTTTTTTTTTCCGTCTGACATGCTATCTTTACATAACGCAACTTAAGTAAGTCCTTAAAATCTTCAGACAAAGGTAAAACATGATCCGAACATTTTAACACTTTTAATATACACAGTGCTAACAATAAGTTAGTCTTTTGTATTAGAATTTAGCAAAAAATTCCATTTGAGAGTAAACTTTGTTAAAGTCTCAAAGAGAGTGAGGAACTAACATCCGTTTGTTGTTGGGCTTCCAACTTGAGTACCTTCTTGGTTGGACGTAAACGTGTCGCGTGCTATATGCCAAAACAGCGTTGACCCCTACCAGGAGCAACCTCACTAGCCCCTCTAGGGAACAGCAGCCTTAACATTTTCCAATAAAATAAAACTTTTATTATGAAACAAATCGGCAGTTTTATGGCTCTCTGCCGCCAGGGATGAAACATGCATATTTGGCGAGGTTGATATAAGGCAATCATAGTACAAGGTCTAGACAAATTGATGATTTGTCAACTTCAAGTTGATCAATTATTTCCCAATGCGGAGGGCAGAGGTAACTTATTGATTTGCTGGACACTGGCAAACTAAGGAAAAACTCGTTCTAATCAGTAATTGCGAAGGGCTAACGCTCGAAATGCCAGCTTCTTTATCATCTTACAGTGACCCAAATATAACCTCCCTTCAGTCAACTCGTTTCACAAACCTCAACTTTTTGCGGATAAGCATAACAGAAAGTCCACTTCCGAGGTCTCTGCATCAGCATAGTGAACATGAATCTGGTTCGACACCGTTCGAGTGAGCCCTTGTCTCTTATGTGTATGACACTCTGTACGGGTCTAGTGGTGCAATGACCAATGTGCTCATTGGCTGAGAGACTAGTGATATTTTAGCGCATATCCACTCCACCTACAGCTAGAACATCGAGCAAAACTCTCAATCTAGTAAATAAGATGGCAGCCTGATGAAAATTATACGGGTTTATAATATAAGTTTATAATATGGGCCATTTAAGCAGTTGCGTCGGCACCATTTTTCAATTAAAATTGCTAATTCTGTCCAATGCGGTTTGTAAAACGGTATTTAAGGTTGACGGGCGTTAGACCTTGGGCGCGGCGGAGACCCCTCGTTAAAGGAATTTGTTAACCCTCACCTCTTCACCTTCTTCACCGCTCAATTTCCAGCGTCCGGAATCGTGAGTATAACTGGATTCACAATGAGTTGAAAAGTTACTTTTAATGCATAATTTCGTTATGTAATATGTTTCTAGAGTGAGTGTAATTTATTATCAATATTTTAAATTTATTTCATTATCATTTTTTCCTTGCAATAAGTTCCTGATGGACTTTGATCTCCGATGAGCTAATAAACTAGTATCAAGACCACATCAAGCCCACGAGGAATTAAACCACAACATACACACTTCTCATTATTACTCTTCCTACACAATTTCAGAGTTGATCATTCCGCTTCAAACCCTGGACCTTCTATTGAAGTGATAGTATCCCAGCGTCTGAAGAGTTCTTCACTTGAAACTTTATGCTTGCTTGTTTCTTTGTTCATTTGATTGCTCTGTCAGTTTTCGTTTGATAACGTTCCCATACCGTAGAACCTTTAAGTCGTCCTATACAATATCCTAACTTCTGTATATCGTGAGTTTTGGGTTGATGTCTTAATGCCGGTTTGTTCATAATTTGCTGGAATTTAGAACGATTTGCGCTGTTTTACAAAAGTCATTACAAAACGTAGTTTGATTATATAAATTCCTCTTTTGTCACACGATGTAGTCACTGGATGTTGATCGCCACGTTTCGACTGCTTACTGCTAGTCTTCTTCAGGCGATGGGGTCGACTGATTCCGGTTCACCATTATGTAGCTGTGTGGTCTGCTCTGATTGGTGAGCCGGAATCAGTCGACCCCATCGCCTGAAGAAGACTATCAGTAAGCAGTCGAAACGTCGCGATCAACATCCAGTGACTATATCGTGTGACAAAAGAAAAATCTATATTATCATCACATTTTCCACGATGAACAACAACCTATTCCTTAACAAAACGTAGTTTCTTTGGCGATTTTAGGTGATCCAGCTCCAGACAGTTTTTCGAGGTAGCCTAAATAACGGTCATTGCACTACCGGCATTACGGCAATCTCCCCAAAATAAACCAGTTACTTTAGGGGAACTTTTTTGCTGCAGATAAACTGCAAAAAGGGTATGCAACGTATCGCTATGAACATGCGTTTATGTAGAATTCATAGCGCGCGTGATATTCAAGCTAGTTCTCCTTCATCCCAGATAATGAGAAACGGTATCCCATGAACTGCTATTATCCCACAGTTTCTTTGCTTTAAGCATGCACGGTTCCATTTTCTGCACATTGGGCAGAAGCATGGCGGCGTTGAAGGGAGAAAGCTATCTCGATGATTCATCGTGGCTCTTGTGAGGCCTTTCATTGTAAATGTTATAAACATGTCACCTTCCATCTACTCTTGCCACTCGTCCCTTTTTCATGGCTGCAACTGGTTCCCCCTGATTGCGTAGCGGATTCTTCCAATATACGTGGCATGGTTGAAGTGCGAGGACTCACAACACCACGGTTTCGGTGAGAATTTCCGTTCAAGATACCCACATGGGTTACCGAGCCCAGGCGATCCTTGAGATACCTTTGCGACTTACTCGTGCATCGTAGCAATGTTCTAATAGCATTTGCATAGTGCTCGTCCAGTGCGCCGTAACATATTGGATTTATCGCGTTTGGAAACCACATGAGCAGGTAAATGTAGTGGTACAATATTTTCATGTATTTCCATTCTAAGAGGTCCTCTTTGTAAGCTACTATGAGAAAGAGGGTAGAATAAGGAACATAACAAATCACGAATATTAAAACTACTACAGCTAGCATTCTCAAGAATTTTCTTTCTAGCTCGTTTCGTTTTCTTGCAGAGAAGTCATCGATACTCCTTTTCCTTCTTTGGCTGTTGAGAGAAGGTTGACTTTCCTGGCTTCCGTGAGCTTTTTCTTTTGTAAGGGAATCACGTCCCAAAGATAGCGCCATCTTTCGCAGGTTACGAGCAATAGCGATGTACAGAATCACTATAATAATAATAGGCAAGGCAATATTTATTGTGTATTGGAAGGTGCTATAAATGTTCAGGTAATATGTCTGCTCTTCTTCAGTTTTTCCAGGAAATATCTCCCAGCAATAGTACGTTATTTCTCCATTCTCGTTTGGGAATGGAATAAGTTGACGTGCACCAACTGAGGGAAGAACACAAAGAAAAGCAACCAGCCACGTCAATAATATGATCAAACAGGCCTTGGTTTTACCGAACTTGGATCGAAAAGGAAACACCAACACCAAGAAACGATTCACTGCGATGGCAACAAGAGTGTTTGTGGTGACAAGGTAGAACATGGTCAAACTTGGATTCACGAGTTTACACATTACTGCACCCACTGACCATGAGTTGTCGTGCCATTCCATGACAAGGATGTACGGCAAGCATAACATGGTGCCGATGTCTGATACTGCTAAGTTCGTAATCAGAAAGTAGGTACACGTCCGCATGCGTTTGTGGCGACAAGGAATAAGACAGACTGTGACGTTGCCACATATTGCAGCGAGGAACAGTACAACGAAGACAACATATCGGATAATTTGTGAAAACTTTGGTTCTTCGATATGAATAACCTCTTCGTCTGCTAATGAGCCGGGTGTCTGGGTTGAGTTAAAGGGCAAAGATGCATTTAATCCATTGCCGTCCATTCCTGTGAGGCGAAGTGTAATAAACCATACGTAAACCCTGCTTTCTCTAATTTGGTTTCTTTTAAGTGTTCTGATGAGGTCATATAAATGCGACAAGAATTTCGGAGTCGTCAATGCAGTTGCCTCCGGGCATTAACCTGTCGAAACAAAACGATATGTGTTAGCAGTGTCTAGGAAAATGGCTGTATGCAATCAGAACAGTTTAGCTGCAATACATGAAAACGTTGTCTTATTTGAGAGATGGCGGTTGTACCCAGTGTGCCCTTGATTATGATGTTATCGTGTAACTCCGCAGATAGCGCTCGCATCTGTTAAATTATCGCAACCGTCAATTTGAAATGCATTCATGCTGTACAAATTAAAAGTCTATTGATAGTTCTCAGTCAGGTTTAGAAGTTTCTTTCACTACAACAACCAAAGTATTACAAATATCATATTTACATGTAATGGTTTTGGCGATCTGTTCCAAAAACCTTGTTAGACGACGTGTTAATTTGAATAAGTTATTCAAACAGCCTTGAGTTGCAGAATACTCGATAATCGAGCAAAAGACATTTTTTAAATCGTAAAGGCAAATAAATGCACATTTTTGTGTTCACATTAAAAATCAAGAAGCAAAATACACTTAATTTTCTATTGTACTAAACTCGAGGAGGCTGGAGGTCCAAACTTATCCTTGTTGTCGAACTTTGATGAACTAGTAACTTATCATTGGCAGGGAGCCAATTCTGTACTTATCCAATTAAAGATTCAATCAAAATGAGAAATAATAATGTTAACCTGATTTGAGAACCCTCTTGGTTCAGAATGAAAGCTTTGTCTAATCGTCCTATAACTCTGCGAGACGGACCGGCGAACGGCTCTGATGTCGGCTATGATTTGGCGATAATTACAAAGGCATCTTCGCCAACGCCTGTAATGACGTTTCATATATTAGTTTGGAGTGTGATAACGCCTACAATACAAAAAGGTCGTGGCCCAAACTCCGTCATAGTACATTTGCCGTACTTAATTGCAAATTTGCCTAACGCTGCTGAATTACAGTGTGACGGAAAGCACAAATGGGACCCGTTCATATAAAAGCAATCTGTGTCTGATATTTTTTCAGGAACGTCATACTTATAACAGACTGCATAAAAATGCCCGAAGTTAAACTTGGTCTGAACAGATTTTATAGCGCATTAGATATGTGCATTGGATATGCTCATTGGAATGAATATGATGCATATTCCTAACTTCCTTACTCACTGACCTAACGGGAAGCTTAACCTATAGTAATCAGTGTGGCATTATACACATTTTCAAAGAAAATTGTTCCGCATAAAAGGTTAGCTGATAGTGCTGACGGTCACGTCCCTAGAACGATGAAAACCATGAACATACTCAGCATGGTGGTCACAATGTTCCTGTCTCAGCACAAAGACGCTAAGTCCGGTACAAGACCTCAAGTCACGTGAAGGCTGTATAACAATTATTTTATTTCTCATTTTTTTTTCTACCACAATTTTCAGGATAAAATTAAAGTGCACAGTCGTGCACAAGTGCGTCGGAGAAACCTACGAATTTGGATTTTACACATGCAGTTTCATTGTGTAGTTCGTGAGAGCTATTGTTTCAGAGACGTGACAATACTATGTAGGTCTCTTTAAACTAGAAGTATCTTAATAGCTTTCTAAAAATGTTAAGATTGTAGCTTCAGTTGACATTGCATTAGGTGGAGCACCAGTTAAACGTGTGTAACAAACTAGTGTCATTGTCAAGCTAGATTCCTAAGAGGCGTAAAACTAAGTTAAATCAAACGGTTTTATTCAAACGCTCTAATCTGATTCAGGCTCCTGTCTAATTTTACTAAAACCTAATCCCTTTCTTAAAGCGCGCACTTCACGCTTTCGTCAGCTAGTATCAAAGGAAGAGTCGGAACACGCTATCAATACGTTGTCATTCTGATTCGATACACACTGGGAATATTTCGCCTAA
Source organism: Ricordea florida (assembly GCA_949710005.1). Lineage (NCBI taxonomy): Eukaryota > Metazoa > Cnidaria > Anthozoa > Corallimorpharia > Ricordeidae > Ricordea > Ricordea florida. The sequence continues at coordinate 33,310,357 of OX453278.1, read as the reverse complement.
AGGCATAACCTTCTACGTTCAGTACTGGTCTTTACGAAGGTCAAATGACTAATTTTACTGTGTTGCAAACAAACATAAATGGTCATGTGCAAAGATGCACGGGAGCACAACGAGTGAACATTCAGTGTAAATGGTTTACCGGCACAAAGCTCCGTCTGCAATAAAAGCACTGAAAGACTGACTTCCCTGTGTGGGTAATGACATTTCTCACAATTAAGCCGAGCAGCTGTTTTAATCCCCTATTTTTCAGACTGTAAATGGTGACTGTCTATCAGACCACATATAAGCCAGTGCAAAGGACTGACTTACTAAGAGTTTTTGAGTGCATGTCTATCAGTCTAAACGCACAGATAGTAAACATGACCTTGGCTTCAGTGAACGGAAGGAAACTGAGAAAAGTGAGATCAATGAAATAATTTGGTTGTGAAAAGACAGACTTATGAAATGAAAAATGAAGATCGTGTGCTAGCTGTTGTATTTTTTTTTTCTTTTTGACGCTTTACGCTACAAGAGCAAAATATACCCGGCAGCCCTCAGTGTGCACTTACGGCAGTGAATCAAAGTTTGTTGGACTCCAATGTATGGAGTTCTCTCTTTAGCTTTAGTACAGTATTGATATCAGTGGTATTAGAATATTAACTGCGGATAATCCTTTTCAAGGCGATTATGCATTTAAAATCGACAGGCTTAGTGCATTTTAAGAATAACGTTTAACTGGCTATGACTAGAGTTACACTGCGACCAATGAAACAAAACCACAAAGCGAAATGAATATGTGAGTAGGATACTAATCGCCACTTCAAGACCCTACAATTCTGCTGTCGCTCGTACGTCGTGGCCAGACTCTGAGAAAACAACCAAACATATGCACCAGCCATTTATAATATTTGAACTCTCGCTTTTTAAACTGGTGGGAGAGGATAGGTGCACTAAGTTGTTTGCAACATGGATAGCCCATCAAATTTAAACTATTGAACAAAAAATACCACTGAGAAGTTAACAGAAGCTGCACAGTGAAGAATACTTAGTCGCGATTCACAGCAGCTGATTTCTACTTGCTTTGATGGTCCATGGATAGAGTTGCCGCCGGAAATAAACAGCAGATATTATTAACAATTATTTATAAAGAAGACCGAAAGGAGCCACCGAACGTCTAACTATTATGGCAGTCAATTATGATTGCTGAAGTTCTTTGACGTAAAATCATCAGCAAAATCACAGGTCAAGGAAGGCTACAAACATTTTTGCAGAAGCAATGGGGCTTAAGAGCTACCAGAAAACCGAGAAAGGACGCACAGCACACAAGTTAAAGGTTTTAATTAGGGCGCTCTCATGGCAAGTTTTGTTTCTGTTCTAGATCGCACAATGTGAACAGAATTACCAACAATGTTGCCAACCGTGGTTTTGTCATCTATATAGAAATAAGAGGGCCCTATTAAAATGCAATCTGCAAAGATCTGAAAAGTTTGATTGTTTGAAATCCAGAACTGTATGCATCTAGGACGAAGTGACTTGATCGCTTAGATCAATTGATTTGTTCCATGTAAATGAAAGCAGATGAAAGCTCTAGATTTACATAAAAACCTTGGCCGGACGTTTGTATCTATACAATATCTCACTCTTACTTACCGCTAGCTTCACTGTTCAACTGAAAATCCCTTGAAAAACTCAATAAAGCATCGACAGGAAAATTACTGAGTGCATTTCACGGGTGGGGCAATCGATTAACTGGCAGTTGCGAACACGGCAACTTTCAGTGACAGCAGCGACTAGTAAATAGCTGGGTGAAATTGCATTCACAGAAAGAGGACCTCCCGGGGAGACAGGCATCTTATTACAATGCCATGCATTTCCTGAGTAACCTGCTACTGTATAGCTAAATAAAGATGGTCATGTTAACAAGAACGAATGAAAATAGGAAATGGTAATGATAATAATCCAACTTGTTATTTATAGTCATCGGGTTTTTGTTTATGAAAGAGTAATTGTGGCTAGTTTCCTATCAGAAGTGGTTGTTTTCAAAAGCCGAAATTAATTAATTGTGATAAATACCCTTTGTTGTTTATGCCGTGTTAAGTCTCTTGGGAGAACAACAAAGGACAGCTATAAATTGGAAAAGCTTTGGCGCGAGACCTACGCCAATCTTGCTGTGCAATGTTTTTACTAAATTCTTGTTGGCTGCGCGGTATCCGTTCAATGCTATGTCCATACTCAGTTAAAGTATTCACTTTTCAAATAGAAAAGAGAATGACCGCATAGTAATTTAACGAATGTTTTAAAGCCTTTCACCTGCTTTCAATTATAGAATAGACAGATCCTCTGTATAGACTTCATCTTAACTGATCGAGGCACCCAGAACTATAATTTCACGAACTACGGCTTGAGTCAGTAGAGTGATTTGATGTTATTACCATCCGATGTTTGCTCCGTTTTCTCCGCTTTTCCGTCTAAACAACTAATGATAGCTGAATTAAGGCTTTAAGAGATTTCTGTTTAATTCACGACCATTTGTCACATGTCAGTCTGTGTACACCTCTGCCTCTTTGTACAAAAGGTAGAAACGGCGTTGAAATGTTGGAGGCGGATACTGCACAAGCTGTGTTATCCATCCCTTTTGACAGGGAAAGGCACAATAGATTTCAAAATTGACTTTCTATTGAACTTCATAACTCCCTGGCTTGTTTTTAGTGACGATTGTTATGTTATAGCTTTCATGGTGTCTTAAATTAATCCTTATTAAATTCTTAAAGAGGGCTCAGTCTAAAGCTGACTCAGTGATATACAGTTATCGCTTAAATATCCGACAAAAAAGAGTTAATCAACGCGCCATAATAGCGGTCTGTTTTCATCTTCTTTCAGATATCTGTCAGTTATGATCGATAACAAGGAGTTTTCACAAACTGTTACAACGCAGTTTAAAGTTTTCTCTCTTCATTAAGGTTCCCTAAGCTTCAAAGCACGAGCTCGATCCTGTTTGAAGGTTGCCAAAATATTAAGGTAAAAAAATCAATACGATTTTCAGACAAAATAAAAACCGATTTTAATGGCAATAAGTTAGTTTATCCGCCTTCCACTTGTATCGAAATTGCTCAAAGTAACATAAAAAGTTGTTCTTTTTAGTCACTTTTTTATCATATTAGTAAACACTTTTTACTTTAAGAAAAAGCAGGATCCCTGCCTCCTCATTATTAATTCTTTTCTCCTAAATTTACAGAAAACTTTCCAAACACTTTGCAGAACAAGGGTCACATTTCATCATTGCTGGGCGTAATTATTGATTGTTATCAATTTGTCCTCAAGTCCTTTTAATTTGCTCGCTTGGCTTCCATCAGGTCTCCCCTGGAGGTAAATTATATTTTGCATAATGATTAAAGCAAATTTTCTCCGAAGTGCTCAAAATGACAGCTTTTAAGAAAGAGTGGTTGCTCACCAGAATTATGTTTTCATATCATGTTGCAAGACGAGATGTTTCTATGTGTGCCAACAAGTAACCCAACAATGTAAATTACAAGAGCTTGAGAGATAATAAAACTACGTTAGTAGTGAAAGGCTTTAATAACCGTGTTTACATCCATATTAACCTTGATCAAGAGCGGCATTTTCGATACGTTTTCTTCTCTCAGGTAGTAAAATTCAACGAAATTGATCGGAAGGCCCGCGATTAAGTAAAACTGAGCAATTGGCCAATATAAAGTTTGAAATTAAAAATACGCTATTAACTGATACTGCGCTGGGGTACCTGACCCAGATAACGAAAACCAATGCTAACAAAAGAGACGTAACTGAATAATCTGCGCACGATGAAACAATGGCTAATCATCTTTGTCCGGTGAAAGAAGTAATGAAATTTGGACCCGACCTCGTGACAGCTGATTCGCAGACAGAACAACGAATTCCACGCATAAACGGCTGATCTCGCCTTGTTAGGTAGGAAGCTTTAGACACCGGAGTAGAGAAACCTGTTACTTAACAATTAGACCCGTAGCCCTTGAGGGCGAAGGGTCTAATTGTTTTAGTATCATTCAACTAGTCGGACAGAAAAAGCAATAATAAAGTTAGCAAATGCAAGTTGAAGAAAGATTTATTTGGGAATAAAACAAAAGAAAGCGCCACGAATTTCGCTACTCGAGGACTATTAATACTAATAGTCCTCTAGTAGCGTAGCCAATCAGATTGCGGCATTTGCATTAGTCCACTGGTTGGGTGAATAATGTTAGTTTGTAGAATAGTCTCGAGCATGCGTAATCGGGATTGGAGACGGCCATACAATAAATATTGTGAACCCACTACGTACTTTCACATGGTGTCAGAAGCGGGATTGAAAAAACAAGAACTCCTACGGTTCAGGTGGACCAGAATAGAATCTAGAACACTGGTGTAAGTCTACAGAGATTTACCGAGCGAGTGTACTTGTTACAAACAACATGGCGACCGCTTTCTTCATCGATAAAGGTCCTTCAATCGACTGGAGCACAGACGAGAACTTATATAGCCGCTTTGAAATGTGCAAACAGAGATGTGAATTGTTGTTAGCGGCGCCAATGGGGAAAATTGCCGAAGAAGTCAAATGTAAACATTTTTGCTGTACTGGTCGGGAGAGTTAGACATCGAGCTGTTCAACAGCTGGGATCTGTCCGCAGAGCAACAGAAAAAGTTCGACAACTACTGGGAAATATTTGAAAATTTCGTGAAGCCGCACTCAAATACGTTGATAGCAGCATGGGGGCTTCACAACCTTCGACAAGGCTCTCTCTCATTCAACCCAATCCAGTGCACCCCCTAATATGCAAGAACCATAGATGATGTGATACCCAAGGTCAGTGATGCCCGCAGTGCCTTCTGGCAAGTAGAACTAGACGATGAAAGCAGCAAAATGTGCACCTTCAGTACCCCATGGGGAAAATACAGGTGGAAACGATTGCCATTCGGACTTATCTGCAGTGAGGAAGTGTTCTAAGAGAAAATGGACACTGTATTCGGAAAAATTTGATGGCCTGAGAGGAATTGCTGACGATACTCTTGTCTATGACAAGAGTGAAGTGGAGCATGATAGCACGGGATAACAACATACGGTTCAATCCAGACAAGTTCCAGTTTAAAGTCAGTAGACCAAACGTCATTTTTCGGATATACGTGAACCCCGGATGGATTAAGTGTCGCTGATCTCAAGATCAAACACAATACGTACTTTTACAACACCTAACTCGAGTGTAACTCCTTAATTAAGCAGTTAGCAAAAAGTTGTGTGCCACCGTTAGAACACTAAGACTCCTATCAAACTCCAAAATGTTGTGACAAGTTCAGTCGCTAAAGATGCGGTACGGAAAAATTCTAGAATTTAATAATGGTCATTTAAATTAGTCGGAAAATCATGGTAGGTTTGACCCTGCTTCATACATTTACAAGCTCACTTACCTGCGATCACTTTCATACTAAATTTATTATAATATTTCACAAAATTATGTCGGGCTCAACCACACTGCTTTCTCAAAAATAACAGTGTCCTCTTAAATCTATCCGTGACTCTCAATTTTTTATTGAATTGCAGTTTGAGGCCTCGGCGTTTTCTAAAGGGTATTTATCATGCCAAGTATCATGCCAAAATTATGACAAATGAATAAGGTTCCTGTTTACAATTTATTCCCAGTGACATTGATTCCAACCACCTCTTTTGGCACATACCCTCTGAGATTAAAACAAGATAGTGAGGGAATATTTCAAAAGAATCCCAAAAATAAAAACCAGCCACCCCTCCCCAACTCCCCATTAAAATTGCCTTTTGGTCGAACGTACCTTCCTATTCACTGATTATTACTAGTTTATATAAACTCTCATCACGTCCGAAGGGTCACGAAGTCCTTTTTATAGAAAAGATAAAAATGAAAAAGGGGTATCCTTAAAAAAGAGATAGAAAGTAAATAGAGTGATATAAGTAGATCATTATCACGCCATGGATGTGCTTTAATTATCATGTTACGTGGAACTGAGTTCCAAAACAGTGTTGAATGTTAAGATCACTTTTTGATCTGACAAGAAAAGTGTTCCTTCAACTCTATCATTGAGCTGATCAATATTTTCGTTCTATCAAAGACCACACTTCCATTAGCTCAAAACTAGTAAGTTCGCTGTTTTCAGGTTAAATAAAACAAACTGCAAAGGAACTCTGGTCACGTTTTTAGGATGTTACGCACTGTACGTTTCAAACAAACTGGGTTCTTAACAAAAAAAAATTATCATTCCCTGTAAAAAGTCCAGAAAGCTGGAATTACACACTTAACAAGGACTTGGGCACGTTTATTGAAAGTTCCAAAAACTTTGCGGGCGCGAAGTTCCAATTAAATGAGAATCTGTATTGAAAATGTTTGTGCAGTCAGTGAAAGTACAAAACAGCTAAACGAGTAAGTTGACTTAGAATTACATGGCATAAACCTGAAAACCTACAAAACTGTAATTCCTGTTTTAAATGTTGCGATCATTATTGAATGAGTCTTGAATAGCTTTCCTGGCCAGGTAAGTTTCCGTGCCTCTCGAAAACAGGCTCCTGGAGAGAGTTCGACACCCCCCCTCCCCCTCCCCTCAGTCTTATCAACTCGTTTGCATAATTATTTCTCTACTTCTATAATGTCCGCGAGGAGGATCAAGGTAAAAAAAGACAGAAATATTCGAAATCTATCCCCTTACTTTTGTAGTGACATCAGGTGTAACGACGTAATCAGTTCTAGCCAACTACTACATCGTTGGCTCTAACTGATTGGAAAATGTATTTGTGTGTAAAGTGCAACTTTTGGAAAGCTAAAATATTTTGGCGGCTATACCATAAGAAAAACATGCGAGCTACTAAAAAAGCTTTCGAGTCCGGAAATTTAGAAGCCAACAGTTCCTGAGATCATAGTTGGTTTAATTCAATTTTGATGTAAGTTCCGATCCGATAACTTGAAATACCCATTCTAAGCCACTGGGTATCGCACAAAATGTTTGCTTTTCAAGAGCGCCACGTAGTTGTGTCATGTTCCTCACGTCACCAAGTGCGTACGCGAATAAATTTGAAGACAACTGCGAAATTTAAATTATCAAGTTTTGCATGTTACTTAGACGCGACATATGACAACGCTCTCCAAATTAGAAAAGTAGTATAACTCACTGGGCGAAAACACCGCCTAGTAAAGGATGATAGTCTGAAGGGATCCTACTGTCACGTTTATTTTCAGTATCATCGTGTACTATATAATGAGTAACAATTTTAAGTTAATCTAGAAAGACTGTCGACGGCTTTATCAGAATATCGCAGCTTTAAATAAAGGTCAAAATCAATTGATCAAGCACGCGTTTATGCAAATGAGGAAGAGTGCTTAGCAAACCTCCCAAGTGCGTCCATAACTCGATGGTTGCACAGCTGCTACGTTTACCATTTCTTTTATAACATGAATAAGACTTCACAACTTCACAACATGCAATATATGGGCAAATCATTGTGGATCACGCGTATCAGCCAATCATGGCGCGCGCTTTCCCAAAGAGTCCTTTCAAATAGAACACGCCAGGGGGGGATGTTTGATAACTGCTTTCTCCTTTATCAATGAAAGTTTGGTGAAACATTCGATGAAGTAATTTTTGAGAGAACCTCAGCTGGCAATATTTTAGCACTTCTTATCGATAATATTGATGACAATTTAAGCTAGCTTAGTGCTGCAAAAGGCCAGAAGAGAATTGAATCGAGCACTTGATCAACATAAGGGCCGCCAATAAAAGATGTCTAGGCCAAAAAGGAACTTTTCTGATTCTCACCACACCTACATGAAAATCTACGAAAAACCGCACGTACAGTTGCTGTACTTACAAATTTACGTGCTCTCAGTGCAATACCTGACTCAATGTCTAACGTTCCATGCCTGCAGCACCAATGTGTTCGATATGTGAACCAAATTAAGATAAGAGAAAGAAATACTGACACTTTTTATGATGTTCCGTTGGAAGCTTCGAGTAAGGAACCTTCGTTGGAATCTTCGTGTCAACTTTCCAAACCCTTCGGAGGAAAGGGTTTGGAAAGTTGACATTAAGGTGCTTTTAACACAGGGATACCCAGGGAATAAAATTCACTTCAGTATGCTAGTGTGCTTGGTCTCTCAATATGTTCTGTGCATCAGTAAACCAGTTGATTGAAAATTCATGAGAACGACACTTTACAAACTACACTCGGAGTGAGGACAAGAGGAAAAAACAAAATCAAACAAAACAATTAAGTCTGACAATCATAACACCGTGACACTGCTATGAAGAATCCACATTAGCTGAGGTTGGGACCAGTTCCAATTTACCTGAACGTTGTGTATACCAAAAAAATTTCATGCGTAAAGAGTTCCCACACAGTATACACTTACGTTTTCTCAGTCAATTTTCAATGTCACCAATCCTTGATAAACAGCTCTGATCCGCAAGCAAAACGTATCTACAAGCTAAAAATTAATGCAAGCGAGCGTAATTATATCTCAAGGATAAAGAGCAGGATTTAGTATGAAAGGTAAAACAGTCTTCGTGCCCCTTTTTCTACCAGAGTTATGTTTCTGATTAAAGCTCATTAAAAGCGATAATCAGTTATGAAAACAAGATTGTCTACGGCGCAGCCTACGCCTCTCGAGTCTGGGTTTTGGTCGAGTGTCGAGTGTCGAGGGTGACATGTCGAGTGTCGAGTGTAACATGTCGAGTGTCGAGGGTCCCATGTCGAGGGTATAATAATAAAAGGAACCAAATAATAATAAATAAAATATTAATTCTTTAAAAAAAATAAAAATAACTATGAAAATAGAATATTTTAAATAAAAAAACGCGCGCTCCCCGATAGAGGCTGTAGCGACGGCAGCGAATCACCCTGGTTGCGATCAATGCATCTGAAAAAGCGTTGACAGATCCGTAACAACAATTACCACTGCATCTGCATCAGTCTCATGGAGAAAAACAAGACAAACTTAAAGAGAATTATTTGATAGCAACCTTCCACCGGTGGTACGTTTAGTGACTGTGTTCAATTCGAGGTTACTTGACCGTGGTTTGTGCGGAAATAATCCAGGAAATCAACCACGGCGTGCGGCCCGTTGTGCAATGAAACCTAAGATAAGATATTCTATTATTTTGACAACTATCTTTGGAAAGTGGTCTCAGATTTTAAAACAAAAAGCCTTTCAAAAGTGTGCGGTTACTCCCACACGTACTCTCAAGTTCGATCAACACGTGTTTTCATTTTACTTGTGCTTGAGTATTTTCGGTGTATTCCGGTCAAACTGGAACACAAATGGCAAATGGGTCGTGAAACGGGAAACTTACCAGGCGTCCAACAAATTATAAGGTCTGCGTCTCGTGCTCTGAGATTACAGAATTTAAAATTCTGTAAAATACGGTTGGAAAGTGATAACAACGGGGTGACAGGCCTGCACAACTCCCATCCACGTGTAATAGCCGGTTATAGCTTTGCTCTTACGAGTATATCCTTTAGGGATCTGCCCCTTTTGTACGAGACAATAGGGGGATCTTTGAATATTCTTCTAAGCAATGGTTGTTGTTGAATCAAATGGCAGTTCTGCATAAGTATTTGCTTTAAGTTAGGCACTGATGGGCGATATTGCGTGACAAAAGGCAAGATTCGCGTGTCTTGTTTACGTTTCTGTTGTAGGGCAGCTTTTCTCTCCTCAAATGTAATTTCTGCGAGAGTTGTTGAAACAAGAGTTTCAGGATACTCTCTTTCGATGAGGTTTGTTTTGAATTGTGACATAGCGGTTTTGAATGCTGTTTCAGAGGAGTTAGTCAGTCGGAGAAGTCTGAATGCTTCGCCCTTAATGAAGCCCTTTTTGACCCCTGGTGGGTGGCAACTCGAGAAATGCGTGTACCGAAATGTTTCAGAAGCTTTGCAATGAGTTTTAACGTTCAGTATAGACTTTTGTGCAAATCTTTTGCCTTTGTAAACTTTTGTGTCGAGGAACGTTGTTTCCGTGTCAGAAACTTCAGCCGTGAACTTGAAGTGTGGGATGGTGGCTATTTGTTAGTTCAATGAACTGCGTGACTTCGTCTTTGTTTATATTCCAGATAGAGAATATACCGTCAATATACCTTTTCCAGGCGAGTGGTTTTTGAGCGCTTAGATTTAAAATTTGTGATTCTGCCTTTCCCATAAAGATGTTGGCAAAAGCGACTGCTATTTTAGTACCCATGGCTGTTCCATGTGTTTGGAGGTAGTTTTTTTTTTGGGCTTCATCAAGGGCGAAGCATTCAGACTTCTCCGTATTAACTCCTCTGGAACAGCATTCAAAACTGCTGTGTCACAATTCAAAACAAACCTCATCGAAAGAGAATATCCTGAAACTCTTGTTTCAACAACTCTCGCAGAAATTACATTTGAGGAGAGAAAAGCTGCCCTACAACAGAAACGTAAACAAGCCCGCGAATCTTGCCTTTTGTCATACAATATCGCCCATCAGTGCCTAACTTAAAACAAATACTTATGCAGAACTGGCATTTAATTCAACAACAACCATTGCTTAGAAGAATATTCAAAGATCCCCCTATTGTCTCGTACGAAAGGGGCAGATCCCTAAAGGATATACACGTTAGAGCAAAGCTATAACCGGCTATTACACGTGGATGGGAGTTGTGCAGGCCTGTCACCCCATTGTTATCGCTACAGCGTGGAGCGTACGTTCTTTATTTCTATTAATATTCTATTTTCATAGTTATTTTTATTTTTTTTTTAAAGAATTAATATTTTATTTATTATTATTTGGTTCCTTTTATTATTATGCCCTCGACATGGGACCCTCGACACTCGACATGTTACACTCGACACTCGACATGTCACCCTCGACACTCGACACTCGACCAAAACCCAGACTCGAGTTGTGCAGGCCTGTCACCCCATTGTTATCGCTACAGCGTGGAGCGTACGTTCTTTATTTCTATTAATATTCTATTTTCATAGTTATTTTTATTTTTTTTAAAGAATTAATATTTTATTTATTATTATTTGGTTCCTTTTATTATTATACCCTCGTGATGTGTAAAAATGGGGATCCTGGCACATTTTTCAATATGATTTAATTACGATTTAATTATGATTGAGATCCTGGCACATTTTCATTAAAATTTAGAATTCTGGCAAAACGGCTAAGTCTATGCAAAGTCTACCCCAAGCCCGGCCGACAGGCGGAGCGAGCGGAGCGAGCGGAGGGCGAATCCATCTTTGAGGCCAAGTCTCTGCAAAGTCTATGTGAAATCAGAGAGGATCCTGGCACATTTTCATTAAAACGGCTAAGTTTCTGCAAAGTCTACCCCAAGCCCGGCCGACAGGCGGAGCGAGCGGAGCGGGCGGAGGGCGAATCCATCTTTGAGGCCAAGTCTCTGCAAAGTTTCGGACAAGCCGATACAAAGCCGATACAAAGTTGATATAAAAACTATATGAAATTTGCTGGGCTGGGATCTGGCACATTTTGTGAAACTGATACTAAGTCTATGCGAAACCAATAAAATTTGATGATGAGGATCTGGCACATTTCGAAAAAAATGATTTTCAAAAGAAATAAAATACCTATTTAAAAAGAAGAATCATTACACAAAATGGAACAAGAATTACGAAGATTAAATGTACCGCAACTAAAATTTATTGCAAGAGAGTTGGAAATTAAAGGAAGGTCTAGAATGTTTAAATATAATCTAGTTAATGAGTTGGAAAAATTTACAGATGTGGATATTGATAAGTTAATTACAAAAGCTATTGAAATGTATAATTACCCTTGTGTGCATGGAATTAAAAAATATTTTTGTAAAGAATGTGAGGGATCACAAATATGCATTCATGAAAAAATAAAGTATCAATGTAAAGAATGCGGTGGATCACAAATATGCGTTCATAGGAAAAGAAAGTCTTACTGTGTATTATGTGATGGTTCACAAATATGTTTTCACAACAAGCAAAAAAGTTTTTGTAAAGAATGCGGTGGATCACAAATATGTAAACATAATAAACAAAAGTATCATTGTAAGGAATGTTGAAAATTATGTTATGAAACCTTTATTTTGGTTTAATAACAAAAATTGATATTTAAAAAGAAAAAAATATAAAAGAAAAAAGTTGTGAAAGTATGGCAGTGGCAGGATTATGCTATAAAGATTTTATATATACTAATTTACGTTTTGAATATTCTATTGAAAAAGGAATGAATTTTTACGATTTTATTAAATCATGTAATAAAAATTTTTTACCATATATTTCAAAAAATAGAGGATTTATTAAAGAAAAAGAAGAAATAAAAGAAGAAATAAGAGAAAAAGATGGAATTTTTAAAAGAAAAGGATATAATTATCAGTACACTTATGTTTATTATGAAATTAGCTTTTCTACTACCAAGGATGATAATATACAATATTCTAGTGAATTTTTACAAATAGATTTTGATAAAGGGTTTTCATTATGTGAAGAATATCTTAATGGTATAATTTGCAATATAAATGATGAATATATTCCTTATTTTTATCGTGACCATGGAGTCCCAGGGGATGAAAGAGATATAAATGATATTAATGATGTAATTATTCATTCAATAATTATTTATTTACCTGAAAATGTTTATAAGTTATTTCATAAACGTAAATTCTACAAAGACTTGCATGATGAATTAATGGTTGTAACATGGCATCCATCTAGATATTTAGATTGGTGTCTTGATTTTGAAGAGTTAAGGTTTTTGGAAGAAGAGGTATTTGGCGAAGAAGATTGATGTTATATAACCCAAAAATGGTTACATAACAAAAAATTTATCTAAATCTTAAACTAAAAGTTATGGGAGAACCCTTAAGATCAAGTTTTTTTCCATTCATTGTCTAAGATAGTTAAATCGAAGTGGTTTATGGGGCTCTCATATTTTCTAACTGGAATTGTCGGATAATCTTGTGAAGGAATGTTTGCTAGTAATTGGGATGGTTGTATTTTTACAAGATCTCCAGTTTTACCTTTATTAGTGTATGACATTCTATTATCGACTATGCTGCATAAAAGTCTCAAAGGTTCTTTTATAGTTATATTTATTTGACTTATTTTAAATAAAACCTCTGGCACTCCCAAAGAATTTTGCAAACCCTGGGTAAATTTAATGTTAAATGACTTATTGTTGATTATGTATGCAAAATTATCCCCAATGATTATTGTTATATTTTTGCCCTTTTCGCTGAGCTCAATTAATATTTTTATATCATTTATGGAATATGTTCCTGGTTTTAGTATTACTAAAGGCCCGCCTTGTTCATCAGTTATTTTTTCTTGATCTTTTAGGGTTATAATTCTTTTGAATTTTATATCACAATCTAAAAGTTGTATCTCACGAAGATTTTTCAGAGGCGGATCTAAATAAATTCTAGTTTCTGAATCGCACATTGTAATACTGAACATTTTTGTTTTGATTACATTAAACTCATCTTTAAATTGATCATTAACGAAATAAAAACCAAGATAATAACCCCCCAGCAAATATTAAAACAATAAGATTATTTTGATGAGAAGATGTTTCTATATCATCTGTTTTGTCTGATTTATCGTTATTGCTTAATTTAGGTTTCTTTGGTTGAGGATTGGTATTTAATAAAACCTTTGACGCTCCTAAGCTATTAGGTATTCCGACATTTTTTGTTTCGACATTTATTGAATTATTTACCCCAAATTTCATATCTTCTGTTGCTATTTTCAGATTATTATTATACCCAACCACACTTTCTGTATTTATAATCATATTACTTGGCATCAACCAAACTCCAGGAGCAACAGCCAAATCAAGCCGTAATTTAGTTTCCTGTACAGATTGTTGGTAATTTTGAACAGATTTAGAAATATCATTTACTCTAACAGAACTTTCAAATAAGGCTTTGAATTCATTTTGTGTTTCTATTGCTCCACCGCCGGCGCCAACAATAGAATTTCTGGTATTAACTTGAGCCCCCAATATGCAATAAACAAAAGCCTCAACTGATCTATTTATTCTCCCCAATCCGGCTTTTGTTAATCCATAACCAGATTCTGGTATAAACCACGCATATTGAAAATCTACAAAATGATCATTTCGAAGCATAGATATTAAAGTCCCACCAAATTTTTTTCCGCCATAATCGGCAAATTTATTTATTTCACTGGGCCAAATATTTACATCAGGATCATTAGGATGAATAATTCTTACGTTTTGATTTCCTCCTCCTACTGCTTGTGAACTACCGCCGCCAGGAGGGATGTATCCTTTTCCATAATCAATGAATACATCTCCAGCCCCATGGTTTGCACCACCCCTAAATCTAAAATCAGCTAAAGGTTTATTCCATCCTTTAAAATCTTGATTATTGCTTAACCCAAATTCTGCGCACAATCTATTATAAACATTTTTGTCGTACGGATTATTTTTTGAAGAAAAAGTTTGTTCGCCGGGTAATGGTACATTTAATTCATATATTATTCTTCTTATTGTAAAGTATATGTGAAATATAAAAAAACTTCTAATAACTCTTGGATAATTTAAAATTTCAATTAAACTAACACCGCAGCCAGATGTTGCGCACCAAACCGCCATGTTTAATTGCTGAGGCCAATGATTAATATTTGGTTTACTCAACCAAGCTCTAGCTTCTTTTCCACTAGTAAGCCCCACAGTTTGATTTTTAAAAACATTTGTCATTGCCGCAGTGAAATGATATTTTTCTGAAATATATATATCTAAATTAGTTAAAGTTTTTGTTACATCATTAGCAAATTCATCAAATTTAACCCCGGGTATTGGATATTTTTCTTTTGTAAATGTTAAACTTTTTGGAAAAGAACTTACCTTAACTTTATTTTCTACCCCCAAATCTTCCCATAATAATGTTTTCAAATTATTAGAAAGATTTGCAGTCCAAGTTTCCCCAGAAGGATCATCATCGGACATAATTGTTGTCTCATTAACTTTCCATTTAATATACCCACCAAATGGATCATTTACAAATGTAAATTTTTCAAGGTTCGCGTTTGGGTATCGAGTTCTGAAATCATCAAATAACATCTTATTCTTTGTGTTACAAATAATGTGATCTTTAGATCTTTTAAGAATAAGATGTAAAATCAATTAATGCCCGCAAAACAATTGCAACCAACTTCTGTTCTCTCATATACCAGTTTTAATGTCCTTTCCCTCCTGTAAGTTCTTTTAATAGTTTTTCGCGGACTTCCCTCCTTAACGCACCCATGTCCAAGTTTTTTTTTCTGTATCTCTCCGAACTTCTTGTTTTAGTTTTTGAAACTTTTCCAACTCTGCCAAAATTATGGAAAATTCTTGGTCGGATATAACATTATCTTTCAGAGCTTTTGAAACTAAATCGTTAATGGTGTTTAATTTTGATTTTGCAATTGCGGCGGTTTGTTCGTGTTTACTAACTTTACCAGAAAGTCTTTTTGATGCATAACCGAATCCAACCGATAATCCGCCAAAAACTCCACCGACAACACCCAAAGGCACACCGACAATAGCTCCAAAACCAGTAAGAGAAGTTCCGAGACCGCTTGCAGATAGAATAACTGAAATCAAACCACCAGAAACACTAATTTTTGTACATATTCCTCTCGCTCTATTGTATTTTTTCCTTACTTCTTCGTAATGTTTAATTTCTTTCTCTAGATTTTGTAATACCTCGCTTGATTTTTGCAGTCTGAAATTAACCGACTGAAGGGAGGAACTAGGATCTGTATTATTAAGGTCGGTCGGTAATTGAGGATAAATTTTATTGTAGTCATCCATATTGTATTTTACTGATCACCGTGATATCTTTAAATTTGTTACTTACTCTTCTTTTTTATACTTTCCACAAAATATAGAACTACAGCCATTATCAAAAGCCAAGCATTCTTGCCTAAAAACCCAATAACTTCACCGGCTGTTTTGAATAAAAAGCTAACAATAGCACCAACCATTCCGGGTAATATTTCGCCTAATTTTTTACCTATAGTTTTTAATCCATTTCCTAAACCTTTACCTAATGTTGTTAAACCTTTAGAAAGATTAGAAATTATAACTCCAATTACTAAACCAGCCGCGCTTAAAATAGCAAATACTGTAAATCCATACTTTTTGAAGATGTACTTTATTCGCTCTCGTAATGGTAAATTTTTAAGTATTTCATCTTTTCTGCTCTCAATGTCCGACAATTGTTCGCCTATTTGCTCTTTCAATTTGTCGTTCTCTGCTTTTAGACGATCCCTGCTCTTTTCTAGCTTTTGTAAATTTAACTTATCCTTCTTATATTTATCAATCTCCTCTTTGTACAATTTTACTTCCTCTAAAATTTTCTCCGCTTGTGTTTTTAATTCTATGTTCTGTTTTATGGTTTGGTCAAAAAGGGATTTATTCTCTGCCTTTTTTTTTCCTGTTGTTTCTCAATGAATAATCGAAGCTCTTTTTCTCTCTCCACATATCCTTCAATCTCCTCCGTTCGTGTTGCCAAAAGCGCGTCTATTCCCTGCACTGCGGATCGCAATTCATTATGTTTTTCTTTTTCTTCATTTAAAATATTCAACATGGTTTCATAATCAACTCCGAGGAATTTTCTCATTGTTTTTGGTAAATCTTCTATTTTGATATTTGAATCTTTATCGATTATTGTGTGCCACTTGTTATCCTCCCTATTACTCATTTTTCCCTCTATAATACCATCTTTACCAAATCTTATAATAAGTTCGCTATTATTTGGATCATAATTTGGAAGATAGCGTTTTAGTTGCTGTCTTGCATCTGTCATTCTGTTGTATTCCTCATACCTCTCTGTAAAAATATTTTTTGGCGCTCCCTCTTGCCATTTATTCCTTTTTGTTTCTTCCATATATTCTGAATAACCAGGATAGTCCTGATCAAAAGATGTGTTTGTTTTTGGTATTTCATAATTTTCACCATCCCAATCATATTCATCGTCATCTTCATCCTCATCAACATCATCGTCATTATCTCCTGATAAATCTTTTAATGGTATATATTCTGCCATGATTTTTTTACTCAAAAGTACGAAATCTTTAGATCCCTTTGAGCTGATTAAAAGATAAAAATTGATTTAAAAGATAAAAGGATTATAAAAAAAGAAATAAAATGAGCAAAGAAGAACAAAAATATCATACTAATACAATTAGTAATATGGATTTTGTAAAATACGCAAAAAAATTTGGAATAAATGTGCGCCCTCAAGATGCTTGTAAAATATTAAGTGAAATGAAAAGAGAACTTGAGTCAGATAGAGACTTTGAAGAATATAAAAGAGAAATTAGAACAAAAGTAACAGAAAAATATGGAATAGAAAATGATCCTATTATTAATGACGAAGAAATGACGAAAAAAGTGGCTTCGAAAATAACTAAAAAATAAATCATTTATGTTATATAACTTATTTTAATTGATGTATTACAAGTTATATAATAATTTATAATATTTTACTGACCGCGTAACCTAAACCTAACATTCCAGCCCCGACATATGCCATTTCTCCTGTCTTTTGACTATCGCTTGGTCTGTAATAATCAGAGAATTTTGGCTCGTTCATTTGATCGTACAATTCAAAAGCCTGATTTGTTGCCGAAATATTTTTTTGATGCTTGATATTTTTCATCTTTTCTTTTCATTTTCCAATCAAGCATTTTTTGTCTTTTTTCCTGATATTCTGCGTAATCTCTTTGATATTTTTCCATTGCTTTGTCGTGTCGTATTTTTTCTGTATCCTCATTGCGCCCAGATAAATATTTTGCAAGATAATTTCCGCCAGTAAATGCCGTTGCATTCAATATAGCCCCACCAATCATCATCGCTATTGCTGCCATTTTATTTTGGTAAAATCTTTTGATCCTCTAAATATGTTTTAAGATACATGCTTCCGGATAATACAGCTACCCACTTTGCATAATTTGTAATACTTGAGGATGGATCGCTCAAAAATGATTCTTTCATCATCTTTTTAGCTACATACCCAACTCCAGCCCCTAATCCAATAAGCACCGCAGAATCAGTTACAGTTTTCACAAGTTTGTTTTCGCTTGACATGATTTTTTACTGTATCATTAAGAAACTTTTAAATGACTTTATTCCATTCCTAAAGATTTTGGGGTTAAATGCAATGGAATTTTTGAGGGTTGTGATAAATCAGGTATCCTATTAGAATATTCAACCCTAGCTTTTTCCTTATATCTCATAAAAAGATCAAATGCTGTAAACCCCAATCCAATAACGGATAAAACAGTAGTAAAAGATAACTCTGGAAGCCACGATTTCGCTTCACTATATGTATTCTCATTTTGCTCCTCTTCTTCGCGTTTCATCTCCCTAGTTAATGCATCTTTTGCTTTTTTATTATATTCAGCTAATTTCTTTCCAGCCGCGACTTTTTTAGGGTCTTTCTCCCGTTTTTTAGTATCTCTGTTTTCAGGTTTGGGATCGGCTGTAATTTGCTCCGCATCTCCTCCTCTTTGTTCAGTTTGTTCAGACATTGTTATTTAGATGCTGAAAATAAGTTTTTAGATCTGTTTAATATACTGTATCAACACCTTCAGTAGATTGCTTAGTATTATACTCAGTTGCGCTATCATTAACTGGTTCTTCTCTTGAAAATTGTTGATTTTTGTTGAATTTTATGTGTTTAGCTACTTGAAATATACCGCTAGCAAGTGCTGCCAGTCTTCCTGATTTCAATGCTAAGAGACCCACAATGTTTGATAGTTCTCGATTTACCAAATCGTCATTTTTCAGATCATCGCAAAGAGATTCTATATCATCAACCGGAACTAAATAAGAAATAAGTTTGGAAACTAATTGAAGGGATGAATCTACCAATCCTCCGTTAATTTTTTTACCCATTACCGCTTGATACCGATTAAAATATTTTTCTACATCTTTTCCCGGTAATTTTTTTACATCACCCAGGCTCATATCAACCCCCATATATTCCTTTGTTGTCCCAAGCACTGCGAGAATGGCAAGTGATTCTTGTTTGATTTCAAGATCCTCACTTTTTCCCGATCCTCCCTGCGGTCGGTCTGCCTCTTCTTCAATGTAATCTTCAACTTTTGTCATCTTTTGTTAAATCACTTCGGGTATCTCTAAATAGCAATTAAATGGATATCGCAAAGATAAACAAAGTCTAGAATATTTTTCGGTTTTCAGTAGATGCATAAACTTTTTGCCCAATTCATAATCCAAATCACCGCCGTAATCCTCGAAAAACATTTTCATACCTTTCTGCGAAGGATTATGGAAAGTAACAACGCAGGCTACATTTTCACGGAATGGTTTTGCTATTGAAGTTAATTGCTGAGTGAGGACCCACATTGATAATCCATGATGCCTTCCGGAAAAGGCCAAATCTATGAACTTATTTGATCTTTTCTTCAGATCAGTGGATACGGCGCAATCATCTAAAATTATTAATGTATTTGTTCCGGAGAATAAAGTTTGACAATCATTTAACAATTCATTAATCTCGTCAACGTTACTTGCATCCGGCGATAATTTATAGAAATGTTTATCCCCTAGGGCAAAATTATGATAGGTTTTATTTTTAGCATAAGTTGGACAAATTAACACAATATATTCAAAAACTTTTCGGAATGACCCTCGGAGCTGTTCAATTAAGTACTTTGTTTTTCCACAATTTGTGGGTCCTGTTATAATACAATGGAATGGTATTTTATCTCGTAAATCTTCCATGATTTTTGTATCATAACATTATGTTTTTAGATTCTCAGTACTTAATTGATCTCAAACTTGAATTCATAATCTCCAGCATTGCATCAGCTACGACAAACATATGACAAGTTATTGTCCCTGATCCGCTTTGTTTCCTTTTAATTTCTATTTTTACGCCATCATGCGTATTATTTAGAGCTAGTCCTCCACCATGAATACCATTATCTGGATGCGTTCTAGTATCAACCCAAAGAGCAAACTTATCCGCGTAAAATTCTTTTTCTTTCAACGAAATTTGTTCCCTATGAAAGCGTTTTTTTCACGGATTCCCAAAGATCAGACGGAATCATTCCCCTAGAATATATTCTATTTGGTACGCCATCGACATCAATTTCAACGGAAGATATACCAGGATTATAAAAATTTTCAGAATCCCTTGATCCTGCAGCTTGAGGCAATAAAAACAAAAACAATATTCCTGTCATTGATCTTCTCGGTAAATTAATATGCTGATTAATAACACCATCACCGCCAATTGAAAATGTAAAAGTTTTGTGTAAGGTAATATTTTCGTAAAAGAATCCTTTGCCAACTTGATATGTTGCTTGCGCCTCGCGAGCTAAGTATTCGCTTGAAATTGAAGAATATTCTAACTCTAAGTTTTTGATTGAATAAGATGGTGCTTTAGTTGTGTCAGAAAAAATAAGAATATTATTGATTGGTGCAAGTGTAATCTCAAATATTAGATGATTTTCCAACGCCTTCGGATAAAAAACTCCATGATTGTTTAAAATTGGGTGATTTATTGGTATTCTATACTTTGAACCGTGAACATTAGCGAGAGCAACTTCTTTTGCATCTTGTGTTTTTGCATCGCCGGCTTTTGTTCTAAGTTTTCTAATATTTAACGAAGAAATACCTTGTTTTAATTTATCTTCGCGCTCTTCTTCGGTTAAGAATAAATCGTGATATGTTTGAAATAAATCATATCTTTGGGTATCTTGCAATGTTTCTCCTCCAAAAAGAACTTTTAGTCTGGTTACAAGATTACGACCCACATTATTCACGACTGTATTATTCGCATGGCCCTCAACATCTAAATCAAATAGAAGAGATACACTTCCGGGCACGATCACCAAATTCTCGGCGAGTTTTGGAATATTTATATATAATGTTTCCCCGGGGCTGGCTGTGGATGGATTTAGAGTAATTCTATTCAAGGTTGATTCTGCCTTCAAACCAAATGGTTCCTTTGGAATTCTGTTTGGATTAATTTTTTCAGACGTCATTGTAATTTATAAGATACTTTGGTTAACCTTTAAACCTTTTCTAACTCGCTAATATGTTTTAATAAACCTTCTCTTGCCTCGGGAATTAAAATCATAATATTAAAAATTTTCTCGCCATCTTCCATATATAGAATTTTTTTTCTAATAATTTTTTTCATGAGATTAATTTGGTTTTCGCTAAAATTTATTTTTTCTTCCTCAGCTACCATTTTAATTTATAAGATAATTGTTTATTTTTAAATGATGTCAAAAATATATTATTCGACCGAGGGGTATTGGAAAGGATATTCTGCAATTCCTAAATTAGCTGAGAAGGCTAAAGTAAGTGAAAATGAGGCAAAACAATGGTTACAGAAACAGGCAATATGGCAAATCTATCTTCCTTCGCCTAAATATATACCTAGACCGCACTGGACTGTGGATAAACCCAATCAGATTCACCAAGCGGATTTATTATTTTTACCGCGCGATAGAGTTGGAAGAAAAACATATAAATACGCGTTAGTTGTGGTTGATATCGCCTCGAGATATAAAGATGCTGAGCCATTAACCTCAAAAGAAAGTCGAGAGATATCAGAAGCTTTTACAAAAATATATTCTAGAAGATTAAAATACCCAAAAACTTTAATGGTTGATCCTGGGAAAGAATTTATGGGTGAAGTTAGTAAACTCATGAATTACCATAATGTGAGGATACAAAGAAGTGAAGCTGGTAATCATAGAGCCCAAGCATTTGTGGAAAACGCAAACAGAATATTGGGAGAAAGATTATTTAGTCATCAATATGCGCAAGAAATGATCAGTGATGATCGATCAAGAGTATGGGTGAAAAGATTACCAGCTATTCTAAAAACCTTGAATAATACAAAAACAAGAATAACCGGTAAAGAGCCTGATAAGGCTATAAAAATGAAAGAGGTTGATATTGAACCTAAAAATTATCAGCGAGTTGTTGGGCTTGAAGAGGTTAGATTGCCTCCAATGGTTAAAGTTAGATATCTATTATCTCCGGGCGAACTCGAAGGCGGCGAAAAAAGGCGGGCTACTGATCCTATTTGGAGCATAAAAATTTATAATATTTCTAAAAGTATTATTTCGCCCAATCAGCCAGTTTTATATTATTTAATTGGCGGGCCGCGGCGAGGATTTGTAAGGGAAGAATTACAAGTTATTCCTTATGATACTGAGTTGCCGCCCAATTCTGTTTTGACAAGATAATGACCATATGGAAGAGTATGTTTTCCATCTTTACAAATGATTCTCTTATCATCATCAGCAGATAGTGCAACTTTATTAACCGTTTCAGTATAAACAAAATGTTTGTAACTTCTTATTACTTGCATCTCCCTCATCTGTTTTACTTTATTTTCTAAACATTCCTTGTAATCATTAAATCTTATACTTTTTTCAACAACCGATTTCTTTATTCCTTTATCCTTTTTTATCTCTTCACCCCCTTCCATCTTGAAAGAGTATAGCTTGGCCCGTAAACCAACAAATTCAGTTATTATTTTACCGCCGACTTCATCTTTAAACTTGCCAATTGCTTTTTTGTTTTTGTCATCCCAAATACCAGATTTATGGTTTTTAGGATAGTTGCTAGTGTCAAACTTTTCCTCCACATCGGGTTTTATATCATTATAGAAATCCTCAGTTTCTATATCATATACAAGACTATCTGTATCCGTCATAAGTAATTTAGCTTTATCACCATATTTTGGTTTAATATAATTATAATGAAAGTCATACATCATTGACTTGCTTAAATCTAAAATACACATTCCTAAGTAAATAGGTTTATTGTATTTTATATGTGTTCTATTCATATGTACGGCCATAAGATTTTCAGAAAAAATAGTTCTACGATTATAGTTAGCTTTTGATATTAATTTTCTTGCTTCTTTCTCATTAGTAACCAATCTTATATCCACCCTTTTTCTAAGATTTTCCATTGTTTTCCCAAATACAGAGTTGTTCATAAGTTTGAAAAAATCTTTTTTCAAAATCGTTTTTCGCTTCTTTTCTCAATTCAGTATTCCGATCAATGTAGGGTTTTAGCCATGCAGACTCTTTAAATTTAATTCCTCTATGAATCTTTGTTACTTCTAGTCCAAGACTTTCATAAAGTTTTAGTGTTTCATAGTGAACAACATAATTTTTCTTATTGTTGAGATTTGGTATTAATTTCTCAACCCTATTAACTTTAATTCTTTCCGGTGCAAGCGGGTAGTCACTATGTAAATCATGAAGATGCCGCGGATATTTTAAATCAACCTCTACTATACATGGCATATTTCTCCAATTTGGTAGTTCTTTTTCATTCATCCATTTTAAATCATGAGTGGGGAGTTTTTTTTACTCATTGCCCCGCCATATAAGTTGTTCGCATCGAGATATTGTATATAATTTGCAACCATTTTAGGATCATATTCTTTCATATATTTGTTGTTGGCTTTAGCATATCTGTTTGATATTTGTGATATACCCCCTCTAACACCTTTCTCAATCATAATTAGCATATCAATGTCATTTATCATCTCTAATTCAATTTTGGTTAGCCTTAACATTGCATCCCAAGCAAGACCTGGTGCTGTATAATACCAAGCGGGGTCCAAACTATAATTTGTTTGACAAAGATCTCTAAAGTTTTCAAAAACATCGGCTAATAATAACACATCAGACTTGAGATATAGATTAAGGTAATCTCTCATTGTTTTCATATTAAATGTTTTCCATACATTTTTAGCATGTTCGTAATCTTCGTCTGAAATATCTTTACCGTTAAGTTTTGAGTAAAACGCTTCCTTTGGCGGAAGTTTGGTTTCATTTAGTTTCTCAAAATCATCAAGATAATCATATGGGAAAACCCCCTTTCTCAATAATAACTTTAATTCTTCACCTTCAAAATACTTTGTAATTTCATGTAGGTTTTTATCTGTGGGATTAAGGCACCTGCCTTTTATTGCACCTTTACAAACATCACACTTTCCACATTTAGTAAGATTACTAGACAAATTATCAAGACTGGACGACATAAATTTTAATGAATCTATGAACCTTATATCCCTGGTAACATCTATCATCTCACCACTTTCTTCATCTTTATAGCTATCAACCACAATCTCTTTTGAAAAAGAAATATACTTTTCCTCATTATTAGGTATAAGTTTTATTTTACCTTCTGTTTTTGCAAGATTGTTAATAAATAGATGCGCATCATATCCTGATAAATTGTGAATAATTACAGGAAAGAATTTTGGCAACTTATAATTTAAATTGCATTCCTTATGTGCAGCGCCTCTGTACTTTCCTGTAAGATGACAATGATCTATTACCTTATCATCTCCCAATTCTTTCTCGCAAATATGACAATGAGTTGCATTTTCATAATTTATTTCGTCAACTTCAGTCATATTCTTCTTATTAAATTTTTTGAATCTTTTTTAGATTATAACTGATACATTTTTTATAAATTTCCTTAAATTCTTTCTCCAGATATTCAACAAATTTCTGCGCCACATCATCTTCGGGTGATTTAGCAGTATACCTATAAAATCTAGATTTACATATTTTTTCATTAAAACTCTTAATATAACAAGCAAAAGCAACCGGTTTGTGCGACTGATATTTATTGGTATAACTTTTATTTTTATCTAGCAGACCCATTTGTTTTATTTTATTCAAAATACACTCAAAGTCGGCGTATGCCGCAAAATGTACTCTCATTTTTTTCACAAAATTTCTAAAAGAAATAAAACATGGACTGCCATCTTTATTTTTTAACAAATCAATCCTTGCTTCATTGTATAAATAACAATATCCCTCGTGCTTTTCTAATGTTCTTTTTAAATGAAAATGGTGAAAACAATTATCACAAAAGTACAACTTACATTTACGATTAGTAACTTGCCTGCGTATAAGCGCACTAACATTCTTTATTAAAACGAAGTGTTTTTTTGGTTCTTCATCTTCAGTTTCTTCTGTTAATAAAAGTAATCTAATCAATTTAAACCCCCGTTTACTACTTCTTTTTATGGGATATACCCCTATTTTCTCATCATATCCATATATAGCAATATCATAATCATTTTGGTTTTCAAAATTAACAATATCTTGAATTGCGCTTGGAAAATTAATTCCATCCCAATTAAAATTCTTAGATTGTTCTTTCAATTCTTTAGTTATTCTTTTGTGGATTTTTATCGGTTGGATATAAAGCCCGTGTTACACACCACTTAAAACATTCATCATCATTATAATTCTGTGGATTAATAATCGCATTCCTGTTTAACAATTCTTTTGGTAACGGAATATAAGATCCGCCTAAAAGTGGGACAAAACGATCAATGAAAATGTCAAAAAATAGTACGCGTTCGAATACCCAACCAGACCCATTATTTATAAAATTTTCAAATAATATAAGTTGTTGATTTGTTAATCTATCAAATAATTCTGATAAATCTGTTGCCTCAAGAACAATTTCTGATTTTTCAGAAGGAAATGATGCGTTACAATATTCAATTTCCCCTGTGATAAGATTTTTTTTCTTGAACATACATGAAAATATGAATTTGGTCTTCAATGATTTTTTTAATTCAACTCTCTTTCTAATTAAATCCATAACTTTTGGTTTTATTTTGTGTAAGAATGTCTTTTCATCATTCTTTTCATTTCCTTCAATCCTATAGCTTATATAATTACCATTAATTGCTGATTCATATTCTCTTGGTGTAAAATCTTCCACATTCTCATTTCTTTTTGTTTTTGGTCTTGCCCCCTCTCTTTTTGATTTTGTTTGATTTTTCGGCGGTTTGATTTTATTTGCTCTTTTATATCTTTCAATAAAATTTTTAGCTACTTCTTCTACTTTATTTTTTACTTTTTCTGGAATGTGTGGTTTTACAAAATCCCAAAACTTGTTTAATACATTTCCTAAAAAAGGAGTTTGTTTGGTATTTTTAACCGATTCATTTTTTATTACTTGTTTTTTAGGTTTTGTTGGAATGGGGGGTGGTGGCCGCGTTGGTTTGGGAGGAGAAGGTCTTTTTGATTTAGTTTTATTAATATTTATTGTGGGTTGATTTGGCGGCGGGGTTCCTGGTGGTGTGCCTGGCCTATATCTATCCGGTGAACCTGGTGGTGTTCTTGGTATAAATATTTCATTATTTGGTTGAGGAATATTCAAAGGCGTCAAATTTGGGCGGTTTATCGGTCTTATTTGTGGAATTGGAAGAGGTAAATTTGGTTGGTCTCTTGGCCTCCTTGGTGTATTACGTAGCTCCCCAACAATTCCTGCAATATTATTAATTATTTCTTGAATATTATTAGTTATTTCGGGTATATTAATCAATGCATTAATAAGTTCTGCTTTATTAAACGCAGATCGCCCTTGAATATTATACCATCTAACTAATGATTTTAATTCTGGTACATGTAATCTTCGTAATTCTTGTTCCATTTTGTGTAATGATTCTTCTTTTTAAATAGGTATTTTATTTCTTTTGAAAATCATTTTTTTCGAAATGTGCCAGATCCTCATCATCAAATTTTATTGGTTTCGCATAGACTTAGTATCAGTTTCACAAAATGTGCCAGATCCCAGCCCAGCAAATTTCATATAGTTTTTATATCAACTTTGTATCGGCTTTGTATCGGCTTGTCCGAAACTTTGCAGAGACTTGGCCTCAAAGATGGATTCGCCCTCCGCCCGCTCCGCTCGCTCCGCCTGTCGGCCGGGCTTGGGGTAGACTTTGCAGAAACTTAGCCGTTTTAATGAAAATGTGCCAGGATCCTCTCTGATTTCACATAGACTTTGCAGAGACTTGGCCTCAAAGATGGATTCGCCCTCCGCTCGCTCCGCTCGCTCCGCCTGTCGGCCGGGCTTGGGGTAGACTTTGCATAGACTTAGCCGTTTTGCCAGAATTCTAAATTTTAATGAAAATGTGCCAGGATCTCAATCATAATTAAATCGTAATTAAATCATATTGAAAAATGTGCCAGGATCCCCATTTTTACACATCACCTCGACATGGGACCCTCGACACTCGACATGTTACACTCGACACTCGACATGTCACCCTCGACACTCGACACTCGACCAAAACCCAGACTCACGCCTCTCAGATACCCTGCAAACTAATCCTGAGTGACTAAATAAACACTTTGCCATTTCCTGGCATCTGCATATGATTTGGGATCCAACGGTCCGCGTTATCTTTTCAAAAAGGAAACAATTTTGGCCATTTAACCTTTAAAAATTTGATCAGTGTCTTAAAATACAGTTTTAACCTTTGAACATTTTACTCCTTCATCCACCACTGTTAATCGGAGGATGTGTCTCAAGTTCAGCAATTAGTCAGTTGACTCTAACCAAATAATAGTTTTTCTTGAACTTCAAATCAAGTTTACCTCATAAAATGTACGTCTTTACTCCTAGAGTCGAAACGCAGCCGCAACATGCATTTGATCGTCACCTGTCAATCTGCTTTCAACGTCAAATTTTAAATCACATATGTACAAAATGAGGTTCCTAAGGTTAACTTAAAGCTTTGACAGAGGGAAAACTTGACTTTGCCATACTGCGTGGTTCTAGATCTACAGGTTCTCTGTTTTAAATTCGGCGTCAAATTTCAAGTTGAGTTGTAAGTGGCTCTGAGTTGTAAGGCCCGCTCTACACAGTCAGTTTAACCATGCGTCCTCGTAGAGTTAATTTCAAAACTTAGACTTTCTTGTAACTCCTCAGTACACAGGTCTGTATACGGCTTTACTGATTTGGTTTCCATTTTATCCACTAAATGTTAATGTCCCTTGGACGTGAGAGAGTTCAGAACACTCCACATTCCTACTGCACGTATCTAAATAGTTTATTGTTTTAAGGCCTCTAATAATCTCTAATCATAACAAGACGAGAACATTGGTTTAGTAGATGTGTTCTGATGGAATCAGTCATTTAAATTTAACCACAACCCGGGCTTAGGCAAAAACTGTTGAGATTTGCCAATAGATTTATTTTTCACCGTTGTCAGATCATAGTGAAACTCAACTTCTGGGGGTTTCTATATCCATATGTCTCCGTTGGCTATCCTACTGAAAAGCCCGACAAACAAACTTGCTTTGAAATCATGCAGAGTGACAATTCTTTAGAAAGTTACTTATGCAACATCGCGTATTAACATACAATTTGGCTCCAACTTGAGAGTTCATCTGTGGATCAAACCATACCATTCTACTGAAGAAAGCTACTGAACAGCATTTACCGTGGCAGTGTTTGTTTTACTCAACAGTGTTTTTCCAAATTTGTCATCTGTGAGGGTCCCCAATAGGTTTTTCGGGATCCGGGATATGGCTTATTTGGAGACCGGGATTCGGGATTTTACAGGAAAAGCGAACTGAGATTCGGGATTGTTAGCTGTTCACGGGACACGGGATTTGGGAATTTTACAGGCCGGGATTCGGGAAATATCACTTTAAAGAACCGAGATGTGAGAAGTCCGGTGACAAAATTTACAAGAAAAATTAGCGTTCATCTCTCAGTAAAGTCGGAAGTAGCCGAGCAAAAGGCGGACATACACGTTTTTCGGCTTTATCACGCGACTATTGTGACATTTTACGGAGCTATTCTCGCCTGTAATTGTGTGTATATGTGAGTTTCTTATTATTATTTTTTTAAAGATAAACTAGGGAGCAGCACTTCTGCGAACAGTGAAGTTTAAGACTTCTTTATTTCCTGGACGCGTTTCGTCTATCTAACGTAGACTTCTTAAGCGGCGTTAATTAGTTTTACGAATTTTACAAACAGCGCATTTATTTAAGCCGAACTGGCGGCTATTTCGTGGGCCGAGAAACCACTGACAAAGGTTTTGCCGGATTTACGAAGGGAAACAGTTCAGGCTGTATGATATTGCGCTAGGCATAACGAGGTTTTTTGGGGGCCGCCGTTTACCGAGGTAGGAAAAGTTGACTTACCACGCAGTCAGAGGCAAAACAGAAAAATAATTAAAACTGTCTTCGTTTTGGTGGAAAGAGATGGAGCTAATTGCCAATGCTTGGCTGTGTTTAGACGAAATCTGGATCCACTGAATAGGCCTTTATTTGAGGTAAGGGACTTTAGAATATGTGACATATGGATCCGAGATCGGGATTAGCTGATAAAAACCGTCGGGATTACGGGATTGAGGGAAAATTTTGGTCGGGATGGCGGGATTGAAGAACCC
This sequence comes from Ricordea florida, assembly GCA_949710005.1. Lineage (NCBI taxonomy): Eukaryota > Metazoa > Cnidaria > Anthozoa > Corallimorpharia > Ricordeidae > Ricordea > Ricordea florida. Next base: position 33,281,149 of record OX453278.1, on the reverse strand, counting down.
TATTGGGGACCCTCATCTGTGGATCAAACCATGCAGTGTGACCAATCTTTAGAAAGTTGCTGAATAGTACTATACTGCGGCATCATTTTTACTATACATTGTGGTTCCAACGTTTTCTTCTGTAAATCAAACTATGCAGCGGTTTGACAGAGGATGATCAGTGTCACTCACTGGAACTGGTATTAAATTCCTTGTAGTCTTCCGCATTTCTTGTAATCCGGGACTGTAGCTCACCCGTGAGGTATCGTGAGGGGCGCACAATTCAAGTTCGGCCGTGTCTGATTTGCCTTTTATCTGTGTGTGCAGTAGCTTCGACATTTTACCACATTTGTTGTTTAGTCGGCCAAAAGAACAAGAACCCGGCATTGCCATAGCATTGGAGTCATTAGATGTTCCGTCTCCAGGGACGGCGGAGCCGGGGGGGCTGGGGGGGCCTTAGCCCCCCCACTTTTGAGGAGGATGACATTTTATTTTGTTTAAGCTACACCTTTATACAAGCCTCGTCGGAAACTTTTCGCGTTTACGTATTTTTAACATTTTCTCAGCGTGTGCTTCCTTCCCACAAACGGGAAGCTTGTGTCCAAAAACCGCAGGTTAGCCTTGTAAGCATTAAAAGTACCTTTCATTTTACGCTTTATCCGGGCTAATTATTTCAAGAAGTATGTCGCGGAGAATGTTGTAAATACGATTTCCGAGACTCTAGATTTCAAAATTTTCTGGGGGAGGATGCCCCCAGACCCCCCTACCAACTCGCGCCTCCCGCGCTCGTTTTCAGCCCCCCCACTTCAAAATACGCTCCGCCGTCCCTGGTCTCCTGATCCTGCTACTGCGCGCCGATCAAACATGAAATTTGATAACTCTTATTCCTCTTGTTGTCGTCCACAATTTTGTACCATGGATAAATAAATTAAATCTGAAAACACAATAATTAAGCTCAAACCCGTCCAAAAAACAAGCATACTGCGTTATCATTATATAATCAGCTATGGCATTCCTCCGTCATTTATATTAGTTTTGGTCGCGCATTCTACGAATATATATATTTTAACCACGTGATTGAACAAAACTAATGTATCATATTTCGGTTATGACGTACACTTTCGTAGATTTTCATTTCCCTTTATTCAAAAATATTCAGTAAAAATGAATTAGAAAGAGGTTTTGAGTTATAGCGATATACCAGCATATCACCTATGTTACACCCGAAGAGATTGCTCTTGTCAATCTTGTCACTATAAATATTTTCAGTTCCCCTTACATACGTGAAACCTCTTGACTGACTTCCCTTTCAGCTTAAATAATACATTCTGTTCCATGTAGATGTATAAATAGGTCAAACTCTTTATACACTTCGCCCGAGTCAATTTCATTTAAGTTATTGATCTAATTACTGAGTTGGTAGTTTCAAGCCCGCCTAAACTGTGCACTGATTCATGGTACGAACCAAAGAATACGGAGAATTCGACACCAACGGAGCGACCAACAGCAAAGTAGTCTAATCTGTCATCTTCTGACCGCGGAGACAATCATTATACAACGTTAAGCACTGCGATTTATTTCAAGGGGAATTTAAAACTGATTGAATGAGATTTCAGTGGATGTATAGCGGAAATTCTTCACTAGGAATGGCCAACTGTTTCCTTCCTGTCGAACCTTTAACAAATCTGAATTATATTTTTTAAATCCAAGCACAGTCAGAGCGGCATTGCATCAAATTTGGAGCTAGGATTATCAGTTTTCAGAATACACTACTAGGTAAAGTTGATTATGAAATGTATACGGAATGTTTGGTTTCTCATATCATTATTGTTTTTGTCTGGCGAGCATAGTTCGATAAAACCTTTCTTTGTTCTCTACATATCGCAACAAGAACACATTGCGACAACCAAAGTTGGTGCTGATTGCACTTGTAACACCTGCTGAAAAAGGGATTCACTCCTAATTAAAGGAATTTTCTTTGTATTTGTTGTTTAATCAAAACCACCTCCACCACTATTCCAAACATTTAACAATGCAGAGCGAGAAGTACAGCGCCGCATCCGAGTGATAGGACCGTCAGCTAGTCCCCTAGGAACTCACGAGCAGTAAATTTCTATCACTTACTGTGGAAACAGCGCTTAAGGGAAAATCTCATAACAGCTCAAAAGCATTTAAAGACGTTAATAAATAAACAACTGCAATATGTATTCGTTTGACCTTGGTTCTCTTCGTCACTCTCAAAACTGACAAAACAGAATTACTCTCAACTTTTTTAGATCTCTGTTGGCAATTTTGGCTTTTGGCCGAATACAAGTGCTAATCCCTAAAGAAATTGTGCAAAAAACAAAGTGTGACACATGATGATACCATTATCTGCACGTTAGCACTTGGTGAACTTCATGCAAAGGGCAATAAGTCAACATGTTGTTGACTTCAATTCATTCCAATACCCAACCTGTGACAATTCAATTGATTCTTGAAAAAATTCACCTCCGCAAGGTTTTTTCCTGACTGTTGCGTGAAATTTACAGTTTGCTTTGGTACTTTGTGGATAATTGGATTAAAAACTCCTCAAAGAAGTTCAGTTCGTAATAACTGCCGCTTGCTACTTGCAAAACCTCACGCGATGAAACTCTCCGAAACCAATTTTAAGAAACAATATATCTGATACTTTGTTACATGGACTAAGATATCTCCCAATTTCAGGAACAGTCTTTTGTTTCCCAGACAAAATCATCCCAACAATTTCAGTGCCTGAGTGTCTTGTCGCATAGGTTTACGATAATTAGAATGCAACGCTAAATAAGTTATGCCTTCATCTTGGGGTGCATGGCTTAAAGGCTACATTTGTCAAAGTCACTTACCATTTCGAAGATTTATCTTCAAGGCAGGTCTTAAAAGCTAGACATTGTGTTTCTAAATAAAGGCGACAGGGTTTTCTCACGTTTATCGTCATGAAGGTGTGGCGGTGCAACAGGACAAACGTCATTTCAATGCAACAATATAAGCAGTGCGGGTTCAATTACTCTGAGGGGAAATGCATTAGTTGTTTCTTCAAATCATCATATAGAGTCATATAACTGCATAGTTCATTTTTGAAGCTCCTAAATTAGTCCTACTGTAGAAGTTAGCCGTGATAATGCCGGGACTATCTCTTATTATCGATAGCGAAATGGAAAGGACACATTTCATCTACCCCTGAATCAAATACATAACAAGAAAACATCAGGAAAGAGTACGTTATACTTACCTATGATATTCCTCTCAATTGAAGATCGAACTGTATGCTTAAATTCTGGGTTCAACGTCCGTGAAGTATACAGAAACGATCAAACTATCATCGTTTCTGGTCAGTTGTAACACAATAACGTTCCTAACATGCTACCGGAGAATGAAGCAGGTTTGATGTAGTTGTTGAGGAGATAAACCAGGCTCATATCTGACACAGCTGTTTAGTTAAGAACTTACCTATCTAAGTTTCAATCGCTATTAATTGGCGCTTTCATTTCTCCAGAATTTTAATCGCATCTCGTTTTCAGTTACCATATTTTCTTCTGGTGCTGTACCTAACCTATAGTTATGTAAGAGTGACAATAATAACCCTAACACAATAATGATATTCATATCAATGTTATTAATATTGCTATTATAGCTATTATTATTATCATTATCATTATTGTTATTGTTAAGGGAGACAAAAGGAACTGGAGAGACAGAGATTCTACAAAGAACAACTGTCTAGTTTTTACCTTCCAAACTTATAAATCCATATGTAAGACGTATTTTTGTAATGTTTGGAAGCCAAAAAAGTTCAATCCATCTCGTTTCGACTACTGGTTGTAATTTAGATTATAAGATTAGAGTTTGGAAAAAGCTTAAACTGGATGAATAAGGCTGTGGCTCCCTCTTGAAAATTCATCACTCTTGCATATATATCTGTAGATCACCATCTCCTACATCTTGATTGGATTATTGGCTCAATGCAGTTAGCTTCCTTTGCAAAAACTTTATTAAGGTTGGACTCGAGTCCGGAATGCTATTTATAACCTAATTTGGTACATTTTTAGGTCCGTTAGGTATTTTGTCGTTCTGTTAATTGTGCGATGACCTTCCGTATCGCTTCCTTTATCAACTGGGACCCAGCTTCCACGGGTTGATAAGTTAAGGCTTACGATCACTTGGTTCGATATGTTATACAGGTTGATAACTTCAGTTAACAACTGAGAGTGGACCAATCAAATCATAGACCAATGTACAAAATTAATTCGTGTTACAAGATCGCGAGAAAAGTAAACCGAACGAAACCAGAAAACCACGTAAAACAATCTCAACAACTTGGTGCTCATAGAACAGCTAAGTGTCTCGCATCGTTTTACGGTATATCCTATGCTTATGCGCTGCATATACTGGTCACCGGCTCAACTACTCTCTTTTTAAAAGTTTTGTCGCCATGTAATCCTTTAATCTCAGAAATGTTTGTCGCGTGGTACATGTGCTACACGCAAAAGTTGAATAATGGAACAGATTGATTAACTCTGAGCGTAAATTTTAAAAAGCGCTACAGATTAGTTCCTTAAATTTCCACTGAGCATCAGCCCATGGCCTGATTGGGAATAATAAGAAACACGCGACGACCAAAAGACAAATCAATTTTTGCAGGTACTGCTTTGTTTTCTTCTATACTATTTTTGCCTCTTGCCAGTAGCATTCCAGGGAAAAGTAACAAGGCATCAGAAAATATTGTTTTCCTGTCTACATCAGTATAACACTTACTTAAAACAAGATCATAGGAGGCAATGACGTCTTTTGGTGGTCATGTGATCAATAACTTTCATTTACCTGCTCACCAGGTCTGTCGAAGCGTTATTTTAAAAGAAAATCTTGAATATTCGAATATTCGAGTGGCATTCCTTCAGATCTACTGGAGAAAGAAGAGTTCTTAATTACCCCAAATATTCACTGATATCGTTCTCGTGGGCGTTCCAGCTATGACGTCTTTTATTTTCAAAATGATGTGTTCCAAATGGAACAAAGCTGTCGTTTCCAAGTAGTGACTAACTGGAGTGTACGGATGGTCATGCATCAGAGACAACTCAGGGACTGACAAAGATTTATGAAGTAATGCTGCGTTGGTACTAAGATGGATTGTTGTAATGCCCTGTTTAAGAGGCTAACAGTCTATTAAAGCAAATCTACACATCTTTTAATTAGAGAATACGACTTTTCAAGAGTGGAAAACATGCCATTGAGTAGGCATCAGTAGATTTAGATCTGTGAGCACTGTTTAGGGAGGCCCTGTTAGGGGGGTTCTTTATGTAGCCCGTCTGAGTTTCAAACCTTTTCACGTCGTAATTTCGGAAGGTTCGCTGGTCGCTGTCGTAATTTCGCGTGAGCGGCTCGTCGTTCATCGTCATTTCAGCTCCTTCGTGTCGCCTTTTCAAGGCCATGTCTCTTGTCGGAATTTACCCCTAACGGGGCCTCTTTAGGGGACATGTAGCAGCCATTTAAAAGTCGAGAGATGGCTGGTGAAATGGCTGGTGAATATCTCAGACAAATGCTCTCTCAATATGCACATATTTCCAAGAACACAACCGACGACCAAAATTAACACAGTTTTGAAAAAGTTGAATGCATTGATCTTAAGGTTTGCACTGAGTTCTCTTCGGAGTGAAAAGTCTTCCGGGTATCAGTGTTCCCACTTTAAGATTTTTCTGCTGATTAAAATAATTAGGTGAGCCATCATGATGGCTGTACTAGTCAAATTCAACTTAATATTACTCTGTGAATAAAAAGTTCGGTTATGCGAATGTAGTGCAGTCCTTCTATTCTGTTCTATTCCCACTCATCTCCACGATGTATGATGCTCGAATCTAATTTTTTTGTTTCTAGTTTGGGTACCGGTATGATTCAAATGGTAATCTAACCATCAGAGATAGCCTGTCTGATGGCCATAAACTATATATGGAAAGCATGAGCATTGATTTAGAACTCGCCGCGGATAATTACCATTGTTTCAAAACATGCTGCAAGATAGACAGTTCATATTTGCACGTACAAGATCTTCAGCCTCTCAAAGTCGATGATTGGGTCAGTTTGCAGCAAACAAGCACTGAACAAGATGCTTGAATAAAACAAGAGTGAAACTGAATGACCTTAAACAGTTGTGGGGCAACTGCGTGTTCTTGGGGTCATATCATGTACAGTAAAACAAGAGCTCTAATGTTCTATCAGTATAAGCATCACGAGATACATGACATCCTTATCATGTTTTTATTCCTTAGATTTCCCTGATGGGTCTCTTTGGACTTACAGCACTGTGAATTCCACGTAGATGCAACGAGACTATTCAGACCTAGATCTCTTCCCTCTTCAGTTTCACGATCCGTTTTTGGCCGGAACCTATTTAGAGTTAGCCATAAGTGGGTGTTTGTTAGATGGCGATTTTCTTGATGATTGTTGCGTGGGATCCCCCTTAGTTGTCGGTATAGCAAATTATATGAAGCATTGAAACCAACAAGAAGCTGCACTTTGATGGTGAGCAGCGGTTTTCTTAAGACTGTGTCACATCACTGTTAAGTGCAAGCAGCTAGATATTTTAAGTAACTTTTATACTTAAAGCAATACCCCAACAACCAAGATAAAATCATGGAATGATTAGGCCTGCAGTTACGGCTGAAATTACAACTTCGCTCATGGGTAAATCTTTTAGTGGATAGATTTTCCATGTTTCTTAGCTTACCTCAGTTTACTAAAAGCCACCCCTCGTGCTGGACCGGCGCTCGTTGCAAACAGGGCCTTCGACTTTTGTTGTTCCAAAACAGTACTTACAGTAATGTAATCGTTTTCTTCAAATATATTTATCGAGTATATTTCGGCTAGTACATTGACATCACTTAATGTAAAGGCTGAAAGTACTAAAATATTTTATCACTTATACTCGACAGTGAACGTAAAACTAAGTTTGCGGCAACAGTTTTCGCGATCACAACACAACGAAAACCTTAACCTGACTGGTATTAGAACAAGTGACTTTAAAACCCGTCTGTCTATTCTGAATTATTGAAGTATTTTTGATTACCTTTTGATCAAAGTTTCTCGCCTCGTCTGTAGACTTCAACCGAACAAGACTCCTCAAGGTACTGAAAGTCGTTACATTGCATTTCGGGTTTATCACTCGTCGAAGGAACACTAGCCAAGATCAATTGATATTCCTATCTGTTATTAGAACTCATAATACTATTTTTATCTCTCATTATAATAATTGATGACACTTGATACACCAAAATGAATTTTACCGCCAAATCATGTAAGGCTACAAATAAATTGCCGCTTACCCTTTCGAGCCGCTTGCAATCGATACAATGAAAGGAACGAGCGTTTCAGTGCAAAGACAACCTAAAAGCACTCCATTGACAATTGACAATTGACAATCAGTGGTGGGAAGAATTATGGAGAAATAGAACGTCGATAACCTACGGTTCAATATAAGGAAGAACCTCCCCTTGAGATAATTACAACGACAGACACCGGCCAAAATTCATTTAATCTTTCAGGTAGCGGATATTGCTTGACTATTTATGTTTTGCTAGGCCTAAAAAGGTACGCACAGTATTTTATTTCCTGCGTGCAATTGTTGGTTTCACGCCTTGCGACGTGTTTGTTGTTGAACTCTCTTGGCCCAGTGTCCACTTAAATGGCCCTTCTGTTCATGCGAAAAAAACCTAAAGCGCGGTCTTCCTCCAGTTTTATGCTTATTAAATTCAGAAAACTATTAAACTTTAACAGCAAGTAAAAAAACAAATGTTTCATCTTTCTACTTATCCCACCCTTCCTGGTGCAGCGTTTATTTATCAGCAATTTCATGATCAATTTCTTAGTTTATCTTATCCTCGTAAGCTTTACTCCAGTCTAGCAGAATAATCTAAAATGCTTTATACCCCTGCGAAATTCCCCTGCGATACGCTTGCTCAAAAATGAAATCATTTGTAACTCTCACTTCCTTGCCGAGGATAGGTTACATCGGTGAACACCAAATACAGTGAGGTTCAGAAAAAAAGCTTAGAACTTCAATGGAAGGCGAAGCTTGCATGGTTTCCGGCAGTGTATCATAGTTAGGCTTAGAAAGGGCCATGCCCTGTGTAATATGATTTATTCATTTTCTTTATCAGTTAGGTTTAGGTGGATTGTTAAGAATGCTTTGTATCCTTTGTTTTAGGTCAGATGTGTGAATAAATTATATTACACCTCAGACGAGCCTTAGAAAGGTTAATTTGCTCCAGTTCGGAACTAATGAATTTTCTACTGTAATGACAGACATCGCGTAAGCCGGGTTTCAGGGCGGTTTGGCAGGATTCAATTTGATGCCGGAATATTGATTCAGGGCTCACGATGAATATAAACAAACAGGTACTACACGGGTTTAGTAGAGTATTGTTATAACTGAAACAGAATAGGCCATTTTACAGTTTTGTCCTTCGACCGAGTCTCTGAATAGAAGCGAGGCTGGAGGTGACCTTGCTTGGTTACAAACCTTCCCGCCTTTCATGTGCAAATCATATTATTTACATATGAAGAACAGGAAGGTTTGTAACAAAACAAGGTCACCTCCAGCCTCACTTCTATTGAAAGGCCAGGGTACTCACCACACAACTGTAAAATGGTCTATTGTTAGCAACCACTTTCAGTGGTGAAAACTCTCTCGAAATTGTTAATATTGCTAATTGATCAGCGAAAGGTTAGGTTTTATCTGACAAATTCCGTTGATGATATATGACGCGGTTGCAAATGGGCTTTGCACTCGCGAACCCGGCAATTGGAATTCTGAACAAGAAGAAATCTCGATCAGTTTTAGGATTTAACACCAGCCAGTTCTTTATTTGCAATTTGACTGTTATGTTTAAACTGCAGTGTTAAAGAGTTAAACTCTGTTCAGCTCCTTATAAGATGATTTTCTTAGCTTCATTGAGTTACAGCACTCTATCACCTCTGCGGCATCACAGAACTGGCGCTTTGACAACCACTCATCAATTCCACTCTGCATAAGAGAAACACATACAGTTTTATTTTAGTTTTAAAATGCATGCCTATAAACATAAGAAAAAATGAAAATCTTCTTCTAGCCGATCAAGACACGATAGGTTAGTCAGTACCCGCTATTGCCTTATGCTCACCAAAAGATGTTGCCTCGACTGCAGCAACTGATATTCCATGCACCAAGTAACACTTTATATCAAAGTATTTACTCTTAAGAAATTTGACATGCAGACTGTAAATATATAATAACTGATCTGAGGATTCAGTGGTTGTAAGATTCATTTAAAAAAAACACGGTTTCTTTGTTTCTATCACCAAGACACTGCTTCCAGTTCTTTCAGTACCTTGTCAGCCCACTCGACCGCAGCCAGCTCCGGTTCCGTTACCAATAGCGACAGATTCATGCAAAGAGGACATCAAAACCAGCACACAAGTTATGCCTAACAAGATCCTTGAAACCATTTTATTCTCTTAGTAAGTTCTTGTTGTCTTTTTTATTTGTCACCCAATATGCAGTTTCTTTCCTGGCGAGAGAGATTGACCTGGATGTTTGGAAACTTAAACCTCTGCTAAATTTAAAGAAAAGATAGGCATTTATAATAATGAGGCACAACGAATTGTTCTGATGTGTTTATATTAAAATCCATGAAATTCATATTCACTTATGGGGGTGAAAACGTCAACTATTAAGAAGAATGAGACACTTAAAACTCCTATTCACCGCAAATATTCCCAGCCAGTGCATCTTATCATTTCCATAGAACTTTCCGTTAACCATGCAGATCAGTTTTTGGTGAGGACACTTTATAATGGTGATTGTAAGGATTTTTGCTGCTTATATGTTCAACGCTGGACATATCTCGCTTAACGTTTGTAGGTCATAACTAGCCCCTATAACTGAGTCAATAGACCGCTGACTAGTGAGAATGTGAAAAGGAAATACTAAGGAACTGTTTGAAATGAAAATATCATCAAGGACCAGTCAAGAGTAAACTGTTTGGTCCGCGGTAAATGCAAAGGAAACCTGCTCTCTCAAAAAACGAATGATTTTTAATTACCTCATAAAACGTATATTTTGCATTAAAATAGAGCTCACCACGAGCTAAATTAACTGTGCTTTTGCACATTCATTAAAAAAATGAATTATGTCATGTGCAAGCAATAAAAAGTGGGCAGATCTAGAGTTATTTTATGCGTAACATTTTGGGAGTCCAAGAGACGTACTGATATGTTTTCATGTCGGCTTTTCTTTGTATCATTTAGAATAAAGCTACATCTTAGCGGTCTCATAATTAAACTAAACTTGTCAGTACATGAAATATAAGAAATGACAATGTCTTTGAGATTCACCTTTTTACTGCATGATTTGATCTAGTTTGATTCTCAGATGAAAAAGTTAGGACCACACTGTAGAGTAAAACAAACAGTACCACAGTATAGTACTCTTCAGTAGCTTTATATACAAAAAAATGATCACACTGCATGGTTTGATCCATAGATGAAAGGCTAGAACCACACTTAATACTAAAGGAAACAGCACCACATTTTAACAGTACCACATTATTTGGCCTTAATTGTTCAACTTTATCCAATCTGAATTTTCCTCGGTTTGAGATACATATTTTTCAATCACCTCCCTGGCGCTTTATTACTTCTAAAGAAATTCCTTTTTTTGTGGCTTACAATAACATATCGTGTCATATTCATTGTAGTATTGCAATGTTGTTGTTTTTTTAGATTTGAGGCCCATGGATTAGTTATAACGTAATAACAATTATAACCTTATTATTTATCTCAAAAAGAAAACCTTCACATTGTAAAAATAATATTGACTAATACCCTGCTAATCTGTATTATAGTCCTGTCTATAATTAACATATGACCACTATATTCAGTGGGGTATCCGGTCACTTCGTTCCATGACCACTTCGTTCCAAACCACTTCGTTCCACCCTTTGGTCACTTCGTTCTACCATATAGTCACTTCGTTCCAAAGAATAGTCACTTCGTTCCAAGTATAAACTAAGCGAAAAATCAAGAATAAACTAAGCGAAAAATCTTACAAAACTATAAAATGTTATCCGCTGTCTATGTCAACGGCCATTTTGAAACTTGTGAAGTACGCGTAGTACGCGTGGGATCTGGGACTACCGGAAACAACTTTACGTTGATCATAGCAACCAGACCTAACAAACACCTCGATGTCATCATTACAACACCGCTTAACTTTTTAATGAGACTTGAGTAAATGCGAACCGGCTTTGATATTACTAACCTTACTTAACTTTAGCTATTAGTTTTAGACTGATGAAGATGCGAAATCAGGTGTAGATTGAACACGAACGCGAGAAGACGTGAAACCACGCCTTGATCATAGCCACCAGAATAGAGAAGATGCAAAACCACGCCAACCAGACAGCAGGATAACGCCATTATATTTATATTTTTATATTTATATATTTCTATGTCTTATTTACTAGGTACAGGACCTCGGCCTGCAATCGGCTTACCGCCAAGACCGCGGAACTTACAGCTTCATCAGGAAGATGATGACCCTGCCGTTCCTTCCAGAACGTGAGATCCGTCCCATGTTCGAGGCACTACGAAACGAGGCGTCGGGGACTCTACTGGAGTTTGCGGAATACATATCGAGCAATTAGATCAACGGAACTACCTGGAGTCCAACAGACTGGACGTGCTTCAAGCAGGCCATCCGAACCAACAATGACATCGAGGGATGGCACCACGGCCTAAATCGGCTCGCTTCTGGACGAGCGCAACTGCCCATGTACCTCCTAATCCAGCTTCTTAACAGGCAATTCAGATCCGCCTGGTATCGGAAAGGAAGCTGCGACGAATCCAGCGACGGAAGTATAGAGAGCTCCAGCAGCGTATCTTCGAGCTGTGGGACCAGTACGACGCCGGGGAAAGGTCGGCAAGACGTCTATTGAAGGCCTGCTCGTATCTCAATGGACCAGTTGAAATGTAACAGTTAATAAAGTATACCCAAACCAACACTCAACGGCTCCTTTACGAGCCACCAAATTAATGAAAGCAATGACCAACAAGAGAATCGAAACCCACTTAAAGTAGATAATTAATAACAATTACTTATACACAAACACTCAAAATGCGAACGCGGGAAAGACTGGGTTCCACAAAAATTCAAGATGGCGGAGTTACTCGTTCGTCATGCAAATGCGAGCATTCATAAACTTCGAATTGTCTGAAAATCTAAGGTTATAAGATTTTTCGCTAACTTTATACTTAGAACGAAGTGACTATATGGTGGAGCGAAGTGACCAAAGGATGGAACGAAGTGGTTTGGAACGAAGTGGTCATGGAACGAAGTGACCGTAATTATCATTAGACTAAAATTTTGATGGAATAAAAGTATTAAAAAATCCTAAAATATCAATTTACAAGTTCACGCCACTATCACTTTCTAAAAACTAGCGGACATACGATTGGCTTGCGTTTAAGCGGAAGTCATCATCAACAAAATCCCCTTGTGAGATTTTGTGGAACGTTGCTTGCAGTGATTTTATTGGCTCAAATTTGTTAAATCCACCAAAACAATTTCAGGTTTATTTAGCAACTTAAACTTTTTATGTTTCATCTGCTTCAGTGCTGTTTAGAAAGAGGTGATTATTTGCGAGTAAGCGGATTTTTCTTTATGCGCACGCGCTGACTAGTGATGCCGGTTTTGGCAAAGGCAGCGGATTTGAAAAAGACCATAAGGAGCTAAACTCTTTTCACGTGGACTTCGAACTCTGTTCGAATTGTGGATCGGATCAGTAGTTTTCGGTCGGCCTTTGTTGGTGTTTTCGAATCAGGTAGTTTTGTATGCTACTTTTTTCAGCTTCTTTTTTTTGGAATAAAATGAGTAGAATTGTTACATGACTACGCACCTGAGAATAGAGAACTTGAATTGCTTGACGAGCGCACGTGCTTCTGGCTGGGAAGGAAGTTTGGATATGACGCAAGTTAACTCGGCCCGATCAGAAGATCTATTTTCAAGATTTGTTTGGTGTGGGCGGAATGAATCAATTCTTACAAAATAAATGCCTCTCGATATTGTCAGTGATTTTGCCACCACACTTTCTCAACGCACTGAGTTGTAAACAATTCTCCAGAGAATGATAGCGTAGATCGGCAGACGCGTCAGTTTCAACACCAGTGCAGTTAAAATCGGTAAGTGCCTGTCTCCCGACTTACACATTCAAGGTTTTAATGATTCTAAGTACAAATGCATTTGACACAAGGTTATAAACTGGCTGGGTCGACAACTCACCAATTCTGAAACTTCATGAAAACATTTTAATCCGAGAAAAAAACTATTTTTGCCACGCCTGAAACGCGCCAATTTCAATATCATATTTTACCGTATCTCATTGCCGGTTATTAATTTAGATTTGCTTAATTTACTGCAAAACATGTCAGCTTTTCATCAAATTTGAAAAAAATTAGAATTGTTTGTTCATCAAGCGTTGTCAATGTTTTTTTTAATAACGGCGTTACTCATGTAAATGTAATGTGTTGTCAAACGCCAGTCAGTTTAAAACTAAAGAAATTAACAGGTCGTAAGGGTGTTTTAATATGGCAAAGCTTCACTGATTACTACTCAACACTGCACCTTTGTCCCAAAGAGGTTTTCGCTTTTCTCAGTGTTAACGACAACAGAGTCAACTCTCATTAACTGCTACCGTGTCTTCTCATTTCTATTTTTGATTAGCAATAAGGAAAAAAGGTTTTCTAGGCGTCCATTGCCACTGCTTAGCCGTTTCTCGAAAGTCCCGATAATTGAATATATTTAGGTTGGAGTCTACCGAATGTTGTCGTAGTTCTTGGTGTACTGAAACCAGTTGAACATGCAATTTAAACTAGGATTTTATTGCTTAAGCTTGAAAACCTATAAAATTGTAACTTTCTTTGTACCATGGCGATCATAAAATAGCTTCAGACTGGGCAGAGCAAGTTACCGTGCTTTTCGAGAAAAAGGCCCCTGAGCTGACCTGAAAAACAAAGGACACAGTAAGTCAACACTTGCTCAGAAAGCTCGTCAACTGCGTCACTACAAAAAAAAAATTAAGAAATGGAAAGCACAACCGTCCTTATCCACTCAATGATCTGAAGAAGAGGCGGAAAAAAAACATATATTAATTACTTTTAGAGTAATGAAGACTGCTACAGATTTCAGAATTTATCGTTTATATTAATACCTTTTCGGGTGGTTTGGGAACCAGGTGATATTTCAGTAGAACTTCGGTGCATTCAATGTGTAATAAGAAGATAATAGCGCAAGACGTAAGCAGGTGGCTTTTTGTAAGTGTGGTCGTAGTGATTAATCGGAGCGCTGTTTGTTGTCGCTGTTTCCGACTCAGGTAGGTGTCTTCATAGCTTGCATGGTTGTTATGAAAGTCAATTGAAAAAAAAAAACGCAAAGAAGAGATTGAACTCATGGTATCGCGAAACAAAGACTGAAAATTTTTGCTCACTTCTTACCTAGAACCAAACCTTTAGACTTTAAATTAGAAGTACGTTACCACTGCAGCTTCAACTCAATCAGTGTTCGTTGTGGTTTTCATCGACTAAGAAAAGTTGTGATCCTTCTTTTTTCGGTTTCCTTATCAAATGTTCAGCGCTGTGACATTATAGTCAAAGTTTAAATATTAGGACAGAAAATTGTCATACAACAGAAAACGCTTCCGCCAGAGCAGAAAAGACCATAGCTTATCGCGAATTTGCCATCACCAACTTAATTATTAACAACGGCGGTCGAGACATTGTTCGTCATTTCATCAGCCGTTTTCAGGGAATTTTGCTTAGTATTGCAGAGTATTGAAACCAAGATATGAAAAAAAATTTATACGTTCTGACGAAAGCCTAATGCCATACATGAGGGGAACCCGAACACTGTAATCATGTGAAAACTGAGCTGACCACAGTTTTTAACTGAGGTCACGACGATTGCATTTAAGCCATGTAGCAGTTTGTTATACCGATTTAACACGATCAGCATGAGCATATAAATATCAAACTCCACCCTTTGCAGAAACATTAAACAATGAGACTTAAAAGAAGCCTTTAATGAAGGCCAAGTACACTGTGATATGGCCGGAGAACTTTACAAGTAACGGACAATGTGACGTAGCTCACGGTATTTTTAGCATGGCACAGGAAAGCTTGGAAAAACAAACAAGTTCTTCCAACAGGAGTTGAACTTGTGAATCTCTTATGACTTCTTCGGACGCTGTCTGCCCAGGATACTAGTGGACGTAAATTCATAGTTATTCCTAACTGGCTTATTATCTTTCTTTCCTATCTTCTATGCAGTGATGTTTAATAAAACGATTTTTAGTCCTTTAAGCCATCAGCATCAGGCTAACACTGTAAACGTTTGCTCTGATAAACGGCTGACGCTCGAACGTCAGTTCTCATTAAATCCAACGGTGGTAAAACGTACTTTGTCAATTCGTTGATAAATCATGTCTTGTATGTGGCATTAAGTCTCCTACTCATTATTATCACTTGGCAGTGAGGTTACTATATGCTGGAATAAAGCAGTGAAAAGAACAATAACGCGGTGTTTTTCATTGTCGAGAACACTATTCCCAAAACGAACGTCAATTACAACTTCAGTAATAATTTGGTTCAGGTTCCCTAAAAACCCGCCGGTGAAAGGAAATTCTTAGGCCAGTGAGTTACGGTACGTGAATGGAATGTAAAACTATTTAGATGCACGTCTCGCGTAGGAATTAAATCAAAAGAAATCAACAGGTGAAAGAGAAATTCAAAGTTTCCTAATTGAGTTTGCCAATCCCTAATGCAGGATGGTTATTATTTCATTTGGTTTGTGCACCTGATGGATGCTATTAGTTTTGTTTCTTTGATAAACGTCATTCATCTTTGGCCTCTCAGATTCACATTTACTGCATTTCGGTCACAAGAGGATCGGAAAGATAAAATGAAGCTAAAGCAAGGAGCCAGCTGAATGTTTGCTATCTGCTTTTATCAGAAGGGCAGGGATCATGAAGACGATAAAAGCTTTCGTTTGCTGAAGTGACATTTCACTCGCAGACTAAATATTTTAGAATTTTACACAACTTAACAGTAGAGCTCAATAAAGTAGTAAATAGCATAGTACAATGTTCATTATATTTTGGATTTACTCATAACATGATGAAATGGATGAACAGTAATACCTGATACCAAATTCTGCTTGAGACTCACTCTGAGAACATGTTCAATCGTACACATTGGCTAATCAGTGGTTCGCTTTTTGGTGATGTTTCCCTTCTTGCTTTGTATTTTGTCGTCGCCTGTTTATTTGCACCAAAACTAAAAATACGTGTTCTTAGTGTGACCCTTTTAAAAAATGTAATTTTAATTTTTAGCAAAGAAATCGTAACTTCGTAGTTAATCAGGGAATTGCAAGTTGGAGGCAAAAGGAGAGGTTAAAAGTAAAACCATTAGTAACAATGACTTTTTTATAAAGCAAGCTGTAATTATGTGTTGCCTATTAGTTAAAACCATGATTATAAACTTAGGGTGTGGTTTCATTTAAACGTGCTGTATATTTTCCCGGAATCTTAATAAAGTATGGTTTAAATGCAGTGATCTGCCCGGACCCTCCTCTGAAGATAAAGATTAATTATTCAGCCCGCTGACAGACTTTTTGTGACCACTTGTTGTGGTGACACAAAAATGGTTAGAAAACTCTGAACGCTTTGTTATTTTAAGAGGTAAACATCTTTCGAATTTTCATCCATCCCTTTTTGTGCTTCCAGAGCTTATGATGATTTTTTAATGGCCCGCATAGTTGTGGTCTTTAGTTTGTTTTATTATATTATAACCTTGTCACTTCGTAGAAACGAACCAAACTGTACTTATTTTTTCTTTAAACTCAGCGACAACTACTTTATAATTAGTAGTCAAGACAGTTTTTCTGTCAGTAAAATTTACAACATGATAACTCGATAGGTAAAAACATCCCGCGTTTATACGCGCAAGAGAAATGCAAGAATAGCGATAAAAGAGTGGGAATAACAGACACAAAGGAGAGAGATAGCACATCGTGTACGCACCCTTAAACAATGATTGTGCATTTACAGTTACCTTAATGAACATAAAAGGAATTGAAAAGCTTTCTACAATAGCGCAAACGAAATAGTCCCAACAGCGACACGACATGTCTATCCGTTAGTCCGACAAAAGGAAATTTATTTCGATCCCTATCTTCGTAGTCATACTTAGAGAACTCAACGAGCAAAGAAACAAAATCAGGTCGTGCTTCGGAACACGTTCCAATTAGTACCTTTTATGTAAAATAAACTGACTGAGAAATACAAGAAAAGAAGAAATCACCACAGCAGGGCACATGAAAATAACAGGAGGCCCCTCTTAGAAATATAGTCAACAGGAATTAAAGAGAGATTTTCCTTGTTTGGAAATTGCAATCTGATTTTTGAAGGATAAACTATTTTTACGACAAGAAAATCCAACAGGCTTTTCATTTCAATTAAAAGTGTCATTTCCTGGACGCTTTTCAAGCATGACGTTGCTGATTATATATTATTTACTCGTCCTTTTGACAGTTGGTGGCCAAACAAAAATCTTATCAAACACCGATTGTCACATTTGCATAGGAAATTAAAAGCAATGTTTTGTAAACACTGCGATGGTTTATAAATACTTAAGTCTTGCTTCACGCTGCAGTTTATACGCGCTGTAGAGAACACAAACCGCAGCTCACCGGAATTTACCAGTTTTATTAGTTACAGCTATGTTGTTTTTGTTACAGCGTCGCGGTGTTTACACCCTTCTACTTTGTGTTTGGTTTCTAACACTTCTTAGCAATGATGCAGATGGCTTAACTGGTACTGGACTGGGAGGCAGAAAGAGGGAAAACTATTACAAGGTTGGTAAGAACCACACCCTTCCGTGACATACACTCTTTGGTTTCCGTTAGATTAAACTTGAGTTACAGGGTGCATCTTTGCCCTCAACAAGGCCTCCTGTAGGCTTTACATATCTAAACACAAAGCAGCCCGTCTCGATATTGGGTCCCCACTCTTACAAACTACTTTTTTTTCGCATTATTTCATCGGAGGCGAAGGTAAAAGACATCAATTGTGCTAAACGTTTTTTTGTATAATCGTGGTTTGTTTGGTCAGAGAGACTGGCACTGCAAATTGGTTCTTTGTAACTGCATATCGGCTGGTCTGATAACAGCAAACCGAGCTAGATATCAGTAGAGCTCATCACAAATTAAATACTGTAGGGCACATTGTATATAATATAACTTTCACCAGAATGGAATATACAGTTAAAAGAACCTAGGTGTAAGTGTATGTTCAAATCCATTGGTAAGCCTCAAATCAGGCGATTAACAAGGGACATGTTAAATGAAAAGGCGTAAAAAGATGGGTCATCTTCAAGGTTTTATTTCCATGCTACCATTGAACTTTTCGTAATTAGCAGCTGGAACTGTAAAGTATGCTGTCTTTTTTCCAATGGGTATAGTGTAGTATCACATTCATAGCATTCTGGACCTTCTGGATGCAATGTGTACTATGTGGGGAATATCATGAATAGTTATGTTAATTTATTTGATAATGATAATAATAATAATAATAATAATAATAATAATAATAATAATAAAAATTCCCTTTCCAGGAGATCGAAGCAGTGGAGCAGCGGCTAAGTGAAGTCTGTGCCATTGTTCAGCGACTGGGGTGCTCCAAAGTTTCCATGAATGAGCAAGATAGACCTCATCACAAACTGTATAGAAAGAGCTTGCTATAATTCTGAACTCATCTCTAACCTTTTGGAATTTCTTCAGCACTATATTTTTAGAACAGTTGTAAGCTATAATTTTTGTTGGTACGTTTTGTTAAGTTTGATGATTCTATTTTGGCGCAAAAATAAAATAACAAATGAAACTTAGATATTAGACCGTGAAACTTGAGCAAATAAAAAGTTAAATTGTGACCTATTTGAAATGCATTTGGTCTCGTTTTTTAAGGTTAATATGTTCCGATAACCATCGACACTGACATAACTCAACAGGGTACATAACTGAACAAAATGATGGTGATAGACCAGAGAATTTGTGTAAGTGCACGAGCACGGCCGACCAAACAAAGGAAGAACGAAAAAGAGAACTGGAGAGAGAGAGGAAGAAAGAAGAAAGAGAGGAAAAACGTAGTGATTGGTTTTCTAAGCTGTGATGTTATTGTTTTGGTAGATAGCAGCCTTTTTCTGTAAATTATCAGTTACCCAGAAAGTAATTCACTATAAATTAACACATCAACACTAATTACGACGTAATTTCTATAACTATGTAAAGAATGGGCTTGGAGGTAGTGTATTGAATGCGAGGAAAGACTGGTTTAACGAACACTGCTCAGCCAGTTAGCTCAGTTGGTTGAGCACTGGACTATCGTGCGGGAGGTCGTTGGTTCGAACCTCGGCCGGACTATCACTCAGGGTCTTTAAATTATTTGAGGAGAATGTGCTGCCTTTGTAATGACATCTGCAACTGGTTAGACTTTCTAGTCTTCTCGGATAAGGACGATAAACCGTAGGTCTCGTCTCACAACCCTTGGTTGTAATAACTTCGTGGGACGTTAAAGAACCCACACGCTGTTCGCAAAGAGTAGGGGACGTAGTTCCCGGTGTTGTGGTATGGCCTTTGTTAATGTAATTTCACACACGTACGTATTATGAACGAGCTTATATAGCTCCTAGGCGTTACGTGTATAAATAAAGAATTGATTGATTGATTGATTGATTGATTGATTGATTGATTGAATGAGCTTATTAGTGTAAGTTATGCAGAATAATTACAGTCGTACTGCTGACTCTTACACCTGCGACTTATTCTCAGGGAACCCAAACACGGCAACGACTGCGACTGCGACGGTACCAAACAAAAGCATTAATAAACAATTCATTAAAATTACACGTGTAAACTGCAGTCTGGTAGGTTTCTTAGTTGTCTTCAATTGAGTTGTTTACATAAAGAGACGATTTTGCTAATCAAGACACAAATTGAGAGCAGAAAGTAAGCTTTTTTCAATAACAATATATTCAGATATGTGGCTTGTGTCCACGCCTGAGAGAGAGTTGTAAATCACAGATACGGAGACAAAAAAATTAATAAAAAATTGTCCAAGGATTTATCAGAAAATTAAACAGAGATTTTTTTCCCGTTTACAAAAGTATACGCAAATCCGCAAAATCCGCAAAAATTGTCCAAGGATTTATCAGAAAATTAAACAGAGATTTTTACCAAGAAAGAAAATAATTTTTGAATTTTTAATGTTAATTTAAAGACATAACTTAAAAAAGTATAAATGGAGAATCTACTCGAATTGAAACTTGATGAATTGAAATTATATGGTGAACGATATGCTATTCCAAAATGGCGAAGAATTAGAAAAGCAACACTCGCTGAAAAGTTATATAATATTCCTAAATTCATGGAAAAGTTTAATAAAATTACCGATGATATTACTCAAGAGCAAAGACTGGGGATAATATTAAATGATGAAGAGATTCCAAAACCTGAAAATACATCAAATCAATACGCAGAATTAAATTTTATTGATGATGATGATGATGAATTGGAAAAAATTAAACAAAATGCAAAATCAAGTAAGAACCAAAGAAAATATCAAAGTGAAAAAATCTATGAAAGAAATTATGAAAAGGAGGGTGCAAAACCTAAAACTAAAAATATTAAAAAAAGAAAACTCGCACCTAATTTTATAAAACCTAAAAAGCCATCAAACAAAACTTTTAATTGGGGAAATTATTCATTTAAGGTGATGGATAAAGATGAGTTTTCCAAAAAGCTTGCAGATTTAACCAATGAAAATATCATAAAACTTACTAATAACAAACAACCACGAGCCAAACCTAGAAGAGAGGTAAATATATCTGATAGTGTGAGAGATGAATTGGTTGAAGAAGAATTCAATATAATAGAACGTGAGACAGCATTGAATGGATATTTGAAAGTATATAGGATAAATGGAAGGAAAGGGTATGACCCTAGAAAATATCTGAATAAAATAAAAGAAAAAGCTATATATCTAATTAATCAGAAAAAGAAACCAATAAAGGTGAAATTTATGTTAACATGTAATTTGATAAAAGAGTCTTTAGCTGAAAATAGTATTGTGGAAGAAACTGAAAGATACTTTAACTCAAATGTGGAAATAATTACTGATTCTGATGATTTAAGTGAAATGTTTGATGTTATGAAAAATCGTATACTAAAGGAGTATGAACAATTTTTACCCAATGCGTATAAGTTTAAATTTGACTATGTGAAAAAGTTTGATATTGGTATTGTACCATACAACCCTCTTAGGGGAAGTTCATATATTCCTCTACCAAAAAAATTAGCCGCCAAACAGGGATGTTTGGCGCCAAATGTTTTAAGTGGGCAATAATGATATATATAATGATATATATATATAAAAAAGATATTCATCCGGAGAGAATAACTAAAGAAATGAGAGAAAGATCTAAGGAATTAAACTGGTCGGGAATAGAGTTTCCTGTTTCAGTGTTTGGGACAAATCAGATAGAAAAGTTTGAAAGTCAAAATCCATATGGTATTAATGTTTTTTGTTATGAAGAAGGAGAGTTAAGAATAATTAATAGAAGTAGAAAATTAGATGCAGAAAAGATAAATTTACTTTTTTTAACAGAGGGTGAAAAAACACATTTCTGTTTTATTAAGAATATTGGAAGGATAAATAATAAAAATTATAATAATAATGGGTGTGCTCGTTTCTATTGCGATAATTGCATAAGTTCATTTTATTCAGAACAGACATTGAAAGAACATAAAATAATTTGTTATAATAATGAAGAAGTTATGATAAAAATGCCAAAGAATAAAGATGGAAGTCCCAAGCATATTGAATTCAATAATTTTAATAGAAAAATGAAAGTACCTTTTGGTATACTTGGAGATCTTGAGTGTTTTACAGAGAAAATGGATTCATGCTCACCAGATAAAAGTAAAAGTTATACTGAAAAATATCAGAAGCATAAACCATCAGGATACAGTTATATTACAAAATCTTTTGATGATGAAATATATAAACCTAATCTTAAAAAATACACCGCTAATTCCCCAGAGGATGATGTAGGAAAGAAATTTGTATTATCATTAGAGAAAGAAGCAAAGAAAATTTATGAAATTATCAAATCAAGAGATAAAGAATATTATAAAAAGGTGGTTATGAGTGAAGAGGATAAAATAGATTATGAATATGCTACACATTGTCATATTTGTGAGAATAAATTAGGAGAAGATAAGGTATTAGATCATTGTCACCTAACAGGAAAGTATAGAGGGGCAGCACATAAAAAATGCAACTTAGATTATGAAATACCCAAGTTCATTCCAGTAATAATTCACAACTTATCTAGATATGATTCACATTTTATTATAAAGAATCTTGGATTAACAAAAGGTAAAATAGGTTGCATACCACAAAATGAGGAAAATTATATTTATTTCAAAAAAGATGTTGTTGTAGATAGTTATATTGATAAAAATGGTAAGCCAAAACCAATAACAATAGAATTAAGATTCATAGATTCATTTAAATTTATGCCAAGCAGTCTTAATAACTTAACTGATAACCTTACAAAATGTGGAAAGTGTGATTCATGTAAACCTGGAGATTGTATAAGGAGATACATAAAAGATGGAAAGGTTATTCAGTATAAAGGTATTGGAAAATGCGGTGAATGTAAGAATTGTCATTTAGCTGAAAGTAAGTGTATTTCACCAACAGATGAGAAACTAACTCTTACTAGAAGATATTTTGGAAAAAATACCAATATTATGATTAGAAAGGGTGTTTTCTTTTACGATTACTTTGATGGCTTTGATAAACTAAATGAAACTGAACTTCCACCAAAGGATGCATTTTACTCAAAACTAAACGATGAACATATAACAGAAGATGATTACCAACATGCTAAAAAGGTGTGGGAAAAATTTAATATGAAAACAATTAGGGAATATCATGACATTTATCTAAAGTCGGATGTGCTACTCTTAGCGGATGTATTCGAAAACTTTAGAAATGTTTGTATTAAAAACTATGGGTTGGATCCAGCCTGGTATTTTACTGCGCCTTCACTAGCATGGGATGCAATGTTAAAGTTAACTAGGGTGAAATTGGAGTTACTAACTGACATTGATATGTTACTTATGTTTGAACAAGGTGTGCGAGGAGGTGTTTCTCAAATATCAAATAGATATGCTAAAGCTAATAACCCATACATGTCAAACTTTATCTCTAACCTAATCACATCATATATTGTATATCTCGATGCAAATAATCTATATGGTGGAGCAATGAGTGAAAAACTGCCCACACATGGTTTTGGTTGGGTGGAAAAAGAAAAGCTTAAAAACTGGAGAAATATACCGGGTGTATATAAGGTTGATTTGGAATATCCTAAACATCTTCACGATTTACATAATGATTATCCTCTTGCTCCAGAGAAAATTACCGTTAATAAAGTTCAGAAATTAATCCCAAACCTTAATGATAAGAAAGAATATGTAGTTCACCATAAAACCTTAAAACTTTATGAAAGTCTAGGATTAAAAATAACAAAGATTCATAAAGGTATTAAATTTGAAGAGTCTGCATGGTTAAAACCTTACATTGATTTGAATACTAAATTCAGATCTCAAGCAAAGAATGATTTCGAAAAAGATTTCTTCAAGTTAATGAATAACTCTGTGTTTGGTAAAACAATGGAAAATATTAGAAAAAGGGTAGATATTAGATTAGTTACAAATCAAAAAGATGCAAAAAAATTAACAACAAAACCTAACTTTCATCATTTTACCATATTTTCTGAAAATTTAGCGGCTATACATATGAAGAAAACATCATTAACATTCAATAAACCTGTTTACTTGGGTATGTGTATTCTAGATTTAAGTAAAACAATAATGTATGATTTTCATTATAATTATATCAAACCCAAATATGGAGAAAAAGCAAAATTACTTATGACAGATACAGACAGCCTTGTTTATTATATAGAAACAGAAGATTTTTATAAGGATATAAGTCCAGATGTTAGAGATAAGTTTGACACAAGCAATTTTCCTAAAAACCATCCATCTGGTATTGAGACTGGTGTGAATAAGAAAGTTATCAATATGTTTAAAGATGAAGCTGGTGGAATGATAATAAAGGAGTTTGTAGGTTTGAGGGCAAAGTTATACGCTTATCTAATGGAATATGGTGAAGAAATAAAGAAATGTAAGGGAATGAAGAAAGCAGTTATAAAAAAGAAAATAATATTTAATCATTATAAGGATTGTCTGTTTACTGGGGAAAAACAATATAGAAAGATGAATGTTATTGGAAGTAAAAAACATGATGTTTTTTCTCTAACTGTTAATAAAATTGCTCTATCTTCTGATGATGATAAGAGAATAATTTATGAAAATAAAATGGATACTTTAGCATATGGTCATTGGCGCCTCAAAACAGAATCGGGTGGTAACTCCGTATCAAATGAGACAGTTTGAAGCTCCTCCCTTACAAACCCTCGTCTTGGACCATCTTGTAAATAATATAAAACTGGTTGATTGGGTGAAACTGTACTTCTAGAAATATCATAAATCTTAATACTCCAAATGGGATCTGTGGCTCTTCTTCTTTCACCACCTTCAAGCTCACCGGGAAATAACAAATATCTAACTTTAACACCGGGTAGTATCCTAACCTCATCAAGTCCAACAACTCTCTTATATTTTTTAGGTTTAATACCAACTTCTTTCAGTTTTATAGCTTCATCAGGTTCTTTACCAGTTAGTCTAGTTGGTGTATTATTCAAAGTTTTCAAAATAGATGGTAATCTCTTCACCCATACTCTAGACCTATCATCGCTAAAACCTGAAGGCCCGGCTACGCCGATCATTTCTTGTGCATATTGATGACTGAATAATCGTTCACTTAATGTTCTATTTGCTCTTTCGACAAATGCTTGAGCTCTATGGTTTCCAGCTTCACTTCTTTGAATGTTTACATTATGGTAATTCATAAGTTTTGTAACATCACCCATAAATTCTCTTCCTGGATCAACAATTAATGTTTTAGGATATTTCATTCTTCTGGAATATATTTTTTCAAAAGCTTTGGATATCTCATGGCTTTCTTTTGAGGTTAATGGTTCTGCATCTTTGTATCTTGAGGCAACATCAACCACAACTAATGCATATCGATATGTTTTTCTTCCAACTCTATCATGTGGTAAAAATAATAAATCTGCTTGGTGAATCATATTAGGTTTATCCACATTCCAGTGCGGTCTTGGAATATATTTTGGGGGTGGTAGATAGATTTGCCATATTGCCTGTTTTTCAAGCCATTGTTTAGCCACATTTTCACTTACTTTCGCCTTCTCAGCTAATTTAGAGATTGCAGAA
Source organism: Ricordea florida (assembly GCA_949710005.1). Classification (NCBI taxonomy): domain Eukaryota; kingdom Metazoa; phylum Cnidaria; class Anthozoa; order Corallimorpharia; family Ricordeidae; genus Ricordea; species Ricordea florida. The sequence continues at coordinate 33,255,645 of OX453278.1, read as the reverse complement.
TATCCTTTCCAATATCCTTCATCTGAATAATATATTTCCGATAGGATAGAACTCATTTAAAGATTAACCAAAGTATCTTATAAATCAAATATGACGTCTGAAAAAATTAACCCAAACAGAATTCCTCGAGAGCCACTCGGGTTGAAAGCGGAATCAACATTGAATAGAATTACACTAAATCCATCATCAGCTAGTCCTGGAGAAACATTATATATAAACATTCCAAAACTTACCCAGAATTTAGTTCTTGTACCTGGAAGTGTATCTCTGCTATTTAACTTAACTGTTGATGGCCATGTAAATAACACCCTCGTAAATAATGTTGGTAGTAATCTTGTATCCAGACTCAGGGTTCTTTTTGGAGGTGAAACATTACAGGATACTCAAAGATATGATTTATTTCAAACATACCATGACTTATTCTTAAAAGATGAAGAACGAGAGGATAGATTAAAACAAGGTATTTCTTCTGAAAACATGAGAAAGCTTAGGACAAATGCAGGTGATAAGGTGGATGAAGATGTAAATGAAGTAGCTCTTGCAGCAGTACACAACACCAAGTATCATATCCTACTAAACCATCCTATTCTCAACGATCATGGGGTTTTCTATCCAAAGGCATTAGATCATCAACTAATATTTGAGATTACACTGGCTCCAGTTCAAGATATTGTTGTTTATTCTGATACGACAAAGACTCCAACTTACAAAATCACAAACCTCGAGTTGGAATATTCTTGCATATCAAGTGAATACTTAGCTAGTGAGGCACAGGCGGCTTATCAGGTTGGTAAAGGATTCTTTTATGAGAATGTCACTCTACACAAAACTTTCACAATATCCAGACCTACTGATAGTGTTATAAACCAGCATATTAATCTACCTAGAAGATCAATGACTGGGATATTATTTTTGTTTACATTACCAACCACAGCAGGAGCACGAGATTCTGAGAATTTTTTCAATCCAGGTATCACCTCAATCAATATCGATGTTAATGGTGTACCAAACCGTTTCTACTCTAAGGGAATGGTGCCGTCAGACCTATGGGAGTCAGTAAAGAAACGTTTCGGACCGACCGAAGGGAGGGGGAGTGGTGGTTCCTCCCGTTGGTCAGTAAAGGAAAAGGATTTTTATGGTAATAAGTTTGCTCTGTGGATAGATTTGAGAACACACCCAGATAATGGTATTCATGGAGGGGGTCTGGCCTTAAACAATGCACAAGATGGTGTAAAAATAGAAATGAAAAGAAAAGTTAGTGGATCTGGTATTATGACTTGTTACATGTTTGTGGTTGCTGATGCGTTAATGGAGGTTATGAATTCAAACTTAAGATCAATCATGTATTAGTTAAAAGAAAGACCCGAAGGAAAAAAGATGGAAGAATTACGAGATAAAATTCCTTTTCATTGCATTATAACTGGGCCAACAAATTGTGGAAAAACAAAGTACATCATTGATCAGCTAAGAGGACCATTTCGAAAATTGTTTGAATTCATTGTTCTAATATGCCCAACCTATTCTAAAAATAAAACCTATCATAATTTTGCTCGAGGAGATAAACGTTTCTTTGTATTATCACCAGATGCTAGTAACATTGATGAGATTAATGAATTATTAACTGATTGTCAAACTTTGTTTTCTGGTACAAATACACTAATAATTTTAGATGATTGTGTTGTTTCGAATGATCTGAAGAAACGATCGAATAAGTTTATAGATTTAGCATTCTCTGGAAGACATCATGGTTTATCAGTGTGGGTTCTCACTCAGCAATTAACATCTATAGCAAAACCATTCCGGGAAAATGTAGCTTGTGTTGTTACTTTTCATAACCCATCACAAAAAGGTATGAAGATGTTTTTCGAAGATTATGGTGGTGATTTGGATTATGAATTATGTAAAAAATTTGTGCAATTATTAAAAACTGAAAAATATTCTAGACTTTGTTTATCTTTACGCCACCCATTTAATTGCTATTTGGAGATCCCTGAGGTGATTTAAAAGAATCTTTGTATTATTAGAAAATTATAAGATGACAGAAGTTGAAGATTATATAGAAGAACAACCTGAGGTAAAAGACAATGTAAAATCTGATGATATCCCGAAGGGGGCCGGCTACGCCGAAGTTGAAATAAAACAAGAATCACTAGCTATTCTCGCATCTCTTGGAACTACAAAGGAATATTTGGGAGTTGATATGAGTCTAGGTGATATAAAAAATTATCAGTAAAAGACATTGAAAAATATTATAATCGTTATCAGGCAGTATTAGGTAAGAAAATTAGTGGTGGATTAGTAGATTCATCTCTTCAATTAGTTTCTCAAGTCATTTCTTACATGGTTCCCGTGGATGATATAGAAGCTCTTTGTTCAGATTTGAAGAATGATGATTTGGTTAATCGTGAACTAACAAACATTGTAGGTCTCTTAGCATTGAAAGCAGGAAGATTGGCAGCACTTGCTAGCGGGCTATTCCAGGTTGCTAAACACGTCAAATTCAACAAAATACAAGAAGTTTCAAGAACAATTACAGATAATGCTAACAAAACTGAGCAGGCTGCTGTTGGGTATGATACTGTCTACTAAGCATGACATGATTTAAAGATTTCTTAATGATATGTAAAAAATCATGTCTGAACAAATTGAACAAATTACAATGGATCCTACACCTGAAAAGAAAGCTTCAAAAAAGAAAGAGAAAGATCCTAAAAAGGTTGCTGCTGGTAAAAAATTGGCGGAATATAATAAAAAAGCGAAAGAAGCATTAGCTAGAGAGACCCTACGAGCTGCGGAGCAAATGAAACGTGAAAAGGAACAAGAGGAGATTAAAAATGGAGAAGAAGAAAATACAGAGAGTGAACCAAAAGCATGGATTCCAGAGCTATCTTTTACTACTGTTTTATCAATTGTTGGAATAGGGTTTACCGCATTTGACATGTTTATGAGATATTATAAGAAAGACCCGAAGGAAAATAGAATACCTGATTTATCACAAGTTCCTACTAAAGCTCCACCATCAAATATTCCCACACCACCCTCACATACCACCACCCTACCAACTCCGAAAATAGCAATGATATGAGGAAAGTAGTTTAAAGGTTTCTTACTGATACAGTAAAAAATTATGTCAACTGAAAACAAACTTGTAAAAACCGTTACTGATTCAGCCGTCATTATCGGATTAGCTGCTGGAGTTGGATATGTAGCTAAAAAAGCTCTGAAAGAATCATTTATGAACGATCCATCCTCAAGTATTACAAATTATGCTAAATGGGTAGCTGTATTGTCAGGTAGTATGTATCTAAAAACATATTTAGAGGATCAAAAGATTTTACCGAACTGAGTGAAGCGAAGGAGGAACCTCAAATTAAGGATTTATAGACCTGAGCTAAGCGAAGAAACATGGCAACAATAGCAATGATGGTTGGTGGAGCTATTTTGAATGCAACTACATTTGTTGGCGGATCATATCTCGCAAAATATCTCTCAGGTGATAAAACAGATACAGAAAGAATACGACATGATAAGGCATTAGAAAAATATCAAAAAGATTATGCTGCATATCAGGAAAAGAGACAGAATCTAATTGATTGGAAAGTACAACAAAAGGATGATAAATATCAAGCATCACAAAATATTTCAAAAACAGATGAAGCTTTGGAATTATATAGTCAAATGCATGAACCAAAATTTGCGGATTATTATAGACCTAGTGACAATCAAAAGACGGGTGAAATGGTATATGTGGGTGGTGGTATGTTAGCATTAGGCTATATGGTTAGTAAATTCTTATAGGTTTTAGGTAATTGTATGTTTGCTTCTCGTCCCTAAGAGGTCTAAAGATTTCTTACTGATGAGTAAAAAAAATCATGGCAGAAGGAGGAGATATACCATTAGATGAATTTGCAAAAGGAACTGATGATGATAATGATGATGGAGATGATACATTTTATCAAAGCCCAAATACATCCACAAGTCGTATAGAATATCCCGGTTATGATGAATATGAAGAGGGTGAAAGAAGTCCATTACCTAGACCCATCGAGGGTAGAGAGAGGTAAAACTACGGGGCTAGGACAGCAAAAATCCCGTGAAAAATCCCGTGAAAAATCCCGTGAAAAATCCCGTGAAAAATCCCGTGAAAAATCCCGTGAAAAATCCCGTGAAAAATTCTACAAATCCTCTGCGGAGGTTTTTGAACTTGCTGTTGAGCCGCTCCACACACTCCTCACAGACTCCCCACACCCGCTCTGTACCCACCTCGCTTAACGTAGCTTTTATAGATCATCCACAAAATATGTGTCAGAAAAAATTTCGTGAAAAATTCATGAAAAAATTTGAATTTTTAATTATGGTTTAAAGGCAAAATTATAATTAATTTAAATAATGGAAAACGTGAAAATCGATGAATTAAAAGACGATAAATTAAAACAAGTTGTAAAAGAATTGAAATTACCTGGGTGGCATGGTATGCGTAAATCAAAAAAAATTGAGGCATTGAAAGAAAAGGGAATTGAAAAAGTTAAAGATTTGGAAAAACACGGATTTAAGATTATTGGTGATAGCCCTAAAACACTAGAGATATTAAATCCAAGACCGCGAAATCCAAGAAAACAAACTACTAATGTTTTAAATACAAGAAAAGAAGTAAGTATTATTCCTAGACCCATTTCAAAAACCAATTATAATCAAAAAATACAACAAAAAGAAGAAAAAATAAAACAACAAGAGGAACAAATAAGAAAACTAGAAGAACAAATTAAAATAAAACAACAAGAGGAACAAATACAAAAAAATGAAGAAAAAATAAAAAGACTAAAAGCTAAATTACAAAACCCCAATACAAAAATTACAGAAAGTTTTAGAGATTATGAGAAAGAAGGTGCTAAAACTAAAATAAAAATTGAAAGAGAAGAAGAACCAATTATGGGAGGGGGTAAAACAAAAAAAAGAAGGAGGAGGAGGAATAGAAAGAAAAAAAAAGAACCAAGCATAGATAGAGATTATGAGAAAGAGGGTGCTAGACTTAAAACAAAAGGAAATGTAAAAAATTATGAAAAGATTGCTAAACTTAAAAAAGAAAAAAAATTTATTGATGATAAACCATTAAAGACCCCCGAGGAGAATAATAGAAGTAAAACAATAGATAGAGAAATTGCTGAACTTGAACAAAACAAATCTGAGATGGAACAAGAAAATGAGGAAGAGTTAACATTTTATGAAAAAAAAGCTATTAAAGGATATTTGAAAACTTACAAAATAAATGGAAAGAAAGGATATGACCCTGAAGAATTCTTAAAAAAAATAAAACAAAAAGTTATAGATATAATTAATCAAGAAAAGAAACCAATAAAGGTGAAATTTATATTAACATGTAAGATGATAAAAAAGTCGCTACTTAAAAATGAAATTAAAACAGAAGAAGATAAATACTTTCATCCCCCTTCAGAAATAATTACTGAAGCAAGCAATTTATCAGAATTATATGATAATATGGTTAAAAATATAATTAATAAGATTGAAAAATTTCTAACTAATAACCCTTCGGGTGTTTATGAATTAGATTCTGTAGTATGTTTTGAAATCGGTACAGTTCCATATCAAATTATTTCTGGAAGTTCATATCGTCCACTACCCCCAAGATTAGCATCAAAAAAAGCTGCTATTAACATAAAGAATAAGGATCAGAACTGCGGGCAAAACTCATTAACAGAAGCCGCATTTCCTAGAAAACATCATAGAGAGAGAATAAATGATGAATTGCGAGAAAATTCCAAAAAGTTAAATTTCAATGGAATGAGAGTACCCATGACATTAAAAGATATTGACATATTTGAAAAACAAAACCAATTTGTTGTTAATGTATTGGGATATGAAGATGATAAATTATATCCGCTAAGAATAAGCGATAAATGTGATTGTAAGAAAAAACAAGAATGTAAGAATTGTGGCTGTAGGAAAAAAGAATGTATAAAACAAAAATGTAAGAAAGAATGTATAAAACAAGAATGTGAGAAATGTGGATGTAATAAATGTGATTGTAACAAAGATGAATGTAAACTATGTGGCTGTAAAGTTCTAAATCTGCTTTTGGTATCTTATGATGATGGAGCAAGCCACTATTGCCCAATAACGGATATTAGTAGATTATTATCCTCTGAAATTGATAAAAACAAAAACAAAAAATATTTTTGCCTCAGATGTTTCAATTCATTTTATGAAAAAATACATTTATACGAACATAGAAAATATTGTGATACAAACGGAGAAGTTATAATTGATATGGTAAAGAATAAAGATGGAAGCCCCAAATTCGTTATTTTTAAAAATTTTAAACATAAAATGCGAGCGCCCTTTGTTATTTATTTAGACTTTGAAAGTCGACTAATACCAATACATACATGTTCACCAAGAGATATTAAAAGTTTTACTAAAAAATATCAACTACATAAAGCATCCGGCTTCTGTTATAAAATCGTTTGTTTTGATGATAGCATATTACCGACAGATTTTAATCAAATTGTACAATATACTGCAAAATCTGATGAGGATGATGTGGGAAAGATATTTGTAGAATATTTGGAAAGGGATATTAGAAAAATTCACAAAATAATGGAAGAAAGAAAAGAAAAGTTTAGATTCTATGATAAGAAAAACATGTCGGAAGAAATTAAGAATGAATATGAAAATGCATCTCACTGTCATATCTGCGGGGGTAAATTTACAGAAAGTAAAAATAAAAAACATAAAAAAGTAATAGATCATTGTCATCTTACAGGAAAGTATAGAGGTGCGGCACATGATAGTTGCAATATAAATTATAAAATACCTAATTTCATACCAGTAATGGCTCATAATATGTCTGGATATGATTCACATTTATTTATTAAGAATCTTTGTTCAACAAAAGGAAAAATAGAATGTATAGCCAATACTGAAGAAAGGTATATTAGTTTTTCAAAGAAAATTTTAATGGGACATTATGATAATGGTAATCCTATTAATATAACTATAAGATTTATTGATTCTTTAAAATTTATGCCCACCAGCCTTGGAAAATTAGTTGAAAATATTACAAAATGTGGAAAGTGTAAAACTTGCAAACCAGGCGATTGTTTGAAGATATATGAAAAAGACGGGAAAGTTGAAGAGTATAAAGGTATTGGCAGATGCAAAAAATGTGATACATGTATGTTAGTTGATAAAAGATGTCTTTCCCCAAAAGATGATGAATTAAAAGAAATAAAAAAAGTATTTGGAGATAAGACATATTTATTGTTGAGGAAGGGGGTATTTCCTTATGATTATTTTGACGGTCTTAACAAGCTTAATGAAACTAAACTTCCACCAAAGGAGGCATTTTACTCAAAACTAAATGATGAAGATATAAATGAAGAAGATTACAAACACGCACAAAATATATTTGATATCTTTAACATTAAATCAATGCGAGAATATCACGATCTTTATCTTATGACAGACACATTATTTTTAGCTGATGTATTTGAGAATTTCAGAGATATTTGTCAAAAGAATTATGATTTAGATCCTGCTCACTATTTTACATCCCCAGGACTGGCTTGGGATGCAATGTTAAAATTAACCAAAGTTAAATTGGAGTTGTTTACTGATGTTGATATGTTACTTTTTATTGAGAAAGGTATTAGAGGTGGGGTTGCACAAATATCAAAAAGACATGCTAAAGCTAACAATCCATATATGGAAAATTTTATATCAAGTCTAATCACATCATATATTATTTATCTTGATGCAAATAACTTATATGGAGCAGGAATGAGTGGAAATCTTCCCACTCACGGTTTTGAATGGATTAAAAAAGAGGAGTTTGAAAATTGGAGAGATAATCCCTGTATACTTATGGTTGATTTGAAATACCCAAAACATCTCCATGATTTACATAAAGATTACCCTCTAGCTCCAGAAAAACTAACTGTTAATAAAGTACAGAAATTAATTCCAAACTTATTTGATAAGAAATATTATGTTGTTCATCATGAAACGTTAAAATTTTATGAAAGTGAGGGATTAGAAATAACAAAGATACATAAAGTTCTCAAATTCAAAGAGTCTGCATGGTTAAAACCCTACATTGAGTTGAATACTAAACTAAGATCTCAAGCAAAGAATGATTTTGAAAAAGATTTCTTCAAGTTAATGAACAATTCTGTATTTGGTAAAACGATGGAAAATGTAAGAAAAAGGATAGATTTTAGATTAGTTACTAATGAAAAAGAAGCAAAAAAACTAGTAAAAAAACCCAGCTTTGATGGTTTTACTATCTTTTCTGATAATCTAGTTGGAATAAAGATGAAGAAAATAAAGATAAATTTTAATAAGCCAATTTATGTGGGTTTTTGCATTTTAGATCGAAGCAAACAAATAATGTATGATTTTCATTATAATTATATTAAAAAGAAATATGGAGAAAAAGCAAAATTACTTATGACAGATACAGATAGCCTTGTTTATAATATAGAAACAGAAGATTTCTACAAAGATATTAGCCCTGATGTTAGAGAAATGTTTGATACTAGTAATTACCCTAAATATCACCCTTCTGGGATTGAGACTGGTGTAAACAAAAAAGTAATTGGAATTATGAAAGATGAGTTTGGTGGAATGATAGCTGAAGAGTTTGCAGGGTCTGGTGCTAAACAATATAGCGTAAAAATGGCTAATGGTGAAGAGATAAAAAAGAATAAAGGAACAAAGAAATCAGTAATTGAGAAAGATATGAGTTTTAATGATTTCAGAGATTGTGTATTAAATAGAAAATCTCAAATGAGAAAACAGAATTTAATTAGAACAGAAAAACATAATGTTTACACACAAATCGTTAATAAAATTGCACTAAACCCAACCGATGATAAGAGATATGTTGAAGAAGATGGAATAAATACTCTTCCATATGGACATTATAGTTTGGATATAAAAATAGATGATGATTGTAATATTATCTTTCCAACTACATCCGTTCCAAAACAGAATTAGGAGGCAACTCAGTATCATAAGGAATAACCTGCAATTCTTCCCTTACAAATCCTCGTCTAGGGCCGTCTACTAAATAATACAAAACTGGTTGATTAGGCGAAATAACACTTCTAGAAATATCATAAACTTTGATGCTCCAAATAGGATCAGTAGCCCGTCTTTTTTCACCACCCTCAAGTTCTCCGGGAGATAATAAATATCTAACTCTAACAAAAGGAGATAATCTTACCTCATCAACACCAACAACTCGATTATATCTTTTGGTTTCAAGTTCCACTTCTTTCTGTTTTATAGCTTTATCCGGCTCTTTACCAGTTATTCTTGTTGGTGTATTGTTCAAAGTTTTTAGAATATGTGGTAATCGTTTCACCCATACTCTTGATCGGGCTTCACTGATCATTTCTTGTGCATATTGATGACTAAATAATCTTTCACCTAATATTTTATTTGCCCTTTCAACAAAAGCCTGTGCTCTATGATTTCCAGCTTCACTTCTTTGAATGTTTACATTATGGTAATTCATAAGTTTAGTAACCTCACCCATAAATTCTCTTCCAGGATCAACCATTAATGTTTTGGGGTATTTTAACTTTCTAGAATATATTTTTTCAAAAGCATTTGAAATTTCCCTACTTTCTTTTGAGGTTAATGGCTCAGCATCTTTATATCTTGAGGCTACATCAACCACAACTAATGCATATTTATATGTTTTTCTTCCAACTCTATCATGCGGCAAAAATAATAAATCTGCTTGGTTAATCTGATTAGTTTTATCCACAGTCCAGTGCGGTCTAGGTATATATTTTGGGGCTGGAAGATATATTTGCCATATCGCCTGTTTTTGTAACCATTTTTTTGCTACATCTTCACTTACTTTCACCTTTTCAGCTAATTTATTAATTGCAGAATATCCTTTCCAATACCCTTCAGTTGAATAATATATTTTTGATAACCTTTGGGATATGTTTTCGTTACTCATTTAAAGATTAACCAAAGTATCTTATAAATAAATATGACAACCATATCTGAAAAAATTAACCCAAACAGGATTCCAAGAGATCCACTAGGTTTGAAAGCGGAATCAATACTGAATAGAATCACATTAAATCCTTCATCAGCTAATCCTGAAGAAACGTTATATATAAATATTCCTAAACTTTCTGAAAATTTAGTGATTGTACCAGGAAGCGTATATCTAGTATTTAACTTGACTGTTGATGGTCATGAAGATAACACCCTTGTGAATAATGTAAGTAGTAATCTTGTAACCAGACTCAGGGTTCTTTTTGGCGGTGAAACACTACAGGATACTCAAAGATACGATCTTTTTCAAACATACCATGACTTATTCTTAACAGATGAAGAACGTGAGGATAGATTAAAACAGGGTATTTCTTCTAGAAACATGAGGAAGCTCCGGACAAATGCAGGTGATAAAGTAGACACAGATGCAAATGAAGTGGCCCTTGCAGCAGTACATAACACCAAGTACCATATCCCACTAAATCATCCTATACTAAAAGATCATGGGGTTTTCTATCCAAAGGCATTAGATCATCAACTAATCTTTGAGATTACACTGGCTCCAGTTAACGATATTGTTGTCTATTCTGACGCGACCAAGACTCCAACTTACAAAATAACAAACCTTGAGTTGGAATATTCTTGTATATCAAGCGAATACTTAGCCCGAGAGGCGCAGGCAGCTTATCAGGTTGGTAAAGGATTCTTGTATGAGAATGTCACTCTACACAAAACTTTCACCATATCCAGGCCTAATGACGGTGTTATAAATCAACATATTAATCTCCCCAGAAGGTCAATTACAGGGATATTATTTTTGTTTATATTACCATACGCGGGAGGGGAAAAAAATTCTGAGAGGTTTTTAAATCCAGGTTTCACCTCAATTAATATTGATGTTAATGGCGTGCCAAACCGTTTTTACTCTAATGGTATGGTACCTTCAGACTTCTGGGAGTCAATAAAGAAACGCTTCATTCTTCCAGCAGGTTCCACTAGATGGTTGGTAAAAGAAAAGGATTTTTATAATAACAAGTTTGCCCTGTGGATAGATTTGAGAACTAATCCAGATAATGGTATTCATGGGGGTGGTCTAGCCTTAAACAACTCACAAGATGGTATAAGAATAGAAATGAGAAGAAAAGTTGGTGGGTCTGGTGTTATTACTTGTTATATGTTTGTTGTAGCTGATGCATTAATGGAGGTTATGAATTCAGGTTTGCGCTCCATTATGTACTAACCGAAGGAAGAACTTAAAACCCTCTGGGCCCGCGAAGCTGGAAGCGACTTAAAACCTTATGTTATAATACAAAAAAAAATCATGGAAGAATTGCGAGATAAAATTCCTTTTAACTGTATTATAACAGGTCCAACAAATTGTGGAAAGACAAAGTACATTATAGATCAACTCCGAGGTTCATTCCGAAAATTGTTTGAATTTATTGTTTTAATATGCCCAACTTATTCTAAAAATAAAACCTATCATAATTTTGCTCGAGGAGATAAAAATTTTTATGTATTATCACCAGATGCTAGTAATATAGATGAGATTAATGAGTTATTAACTGATTGTCAAACTTTATTCTCTGGAACAAATACACTAATAATTTTAGATGATTGTGCTGTTTCGAATGATCTGAAGAAACGATCAAACAAGTTTATAGATTTAGCATTTTCTGGAAGGCATCATGGATTATCAGTTTGGGTTCTCACTCAGCAATTAACATCGATAGCAAAACCATTCCGTGAAAATGTAGCTTGTGTTGTTTCATTTCATAACCCCTCGCAGAAAGGTATGAAGATGTTTTTTGAAGATTATGGGAGCGATTTAGACCCTGAAACTAGTAAAAAGTTTGTACAACTCCTGAAAACTGAAAAATACTCTAGACTTTGCTTATCTTTACGACATCCATTTAATTGCTATTTGGAAGTTCCAAACAGAGCGTAGCCGATTTAAAAGAATCTTTGTATTATTAGAAAATTATAAGATGACAGGTGTAGAAGATTATATCGGCTCTGCTGATCTGAAGGATATAGAGGAAGAAAAGACTGGGGTAAAAGATAATGATGATACCGAACGAAGAGAGGAACATGAACTTGAAATCAAACAAGAATCACTAGCTATTCTAGCAGCTCTTGGAACCACAAAAGAATATTTAGGTGTTGATATGAGTTTAGGTGATATAAAAAAATTATCAGTGAAAGATGTTGATAAATATTATAATCGATACCAAGCAGTATTGGGTAAGAAAATTAATGGTGGGTTAGTAGATTCATCCCTCCAATTAGTTTCTAAAGTTATTTCTTACATGGTTCCTGTGGATGATATAGAAGCTCTTTGTGATGATTTGAAGAATGATGATCTGGTTAATCGTGAACTAACAAACATTGTAGGGCTTTTAGCATTGAAAGCAGGAAGATTGGCGGCACTTGCTAGTGGGGTATTTCAGGTTGCTAAACACATTAAATTCAACAAAAATCAACAATTTACAAGTACAACTGAGCATAAAAATCAAGAGATTTCAAATACAACCGGGCAGACTAGTAAGCAAGATGCAGGTAGGTCTGATACTGTTTACTGGGCACAACTGATTTAAAGATTCTTTACTTTGTGAAATAAAATAATAATGTCTGACCAAACTGAACAAATCGAGCAAAGCCGGAGTGAGGGGGGAACAGAAGTTCTTGAACAAATTACAATGGATACACCAAAAGAAAAAACTGAAGGTAATGTTTCTAAAAAGAGGGTGAAAGATCCTAAAAAAGTCGCAGCTGGTAAGAAATTAGCCGAATATAATAAAAAAGCGAAAGAAGCATTAGCTAGGGAGATGAAAAGAGAAGAGACCCTGCGGGCTGCGGAGCAAAAAAATAAGAGGGAAGAAAATGAAAATAGAGAAAGTGAGTCTAATAAGGCATGGCTTCCAGAACTATCTTTTACAACCGTTTTATCTATTGTAGGAATAGGGTTTACAGCATTTGACATTTTTATGAGATATCGGGCGGAGCCCCAACAAAGTCTAAAGACTGGCAAAGCTGAAAAGGAGGATAATAAAAATAGAATACCTGCTTGTCCTACAGCATCGCAACCGCCAGATCGACCAAAAATAGGAATGATATGATGTGGTTTAAAGGTTTCTTACTGATACAGTAAAAATTATGTCAACTGAAAACAAACTTGTGAAAACTGTTACTGATTCTGCAGTACTTATTGGGTTAGCAGCCGGAGTTGGATATGTAGCTAAAAAAGCAATGAGAGAATCATTTATGAACGACCCATCCTCAAGTATTACAAATTATGCAAAATGGGTGGTTGTATTGTCGGGTAGTATGTATCTAAAAACATATTTAGAGGATCAAAATATTTTACCAAAATAATTATGGCAACAATAGCAATGATGTTAGGTGGAGCTGTATTAAATGCAACTGCCTTTGTTGGCGGATCATATCTTGCAAAATATCTATCTGGAGATAAAACAGATACAGAAAAAATACGACACGATAAAGCATTAGAAAAATATCAAAAAGATTATGCTACATATCAGAAAAATAGACAGAAACTAATTGATTGGGAAATGAAGAAGAAAGATGATAAATACCAAGCCTCAAAAAATATTTCAAAAACGGATGAAGCTTTAGAATTTTATTCTCAAATGCACGAACCAAAATTTAGTGATTATTATAAACCTAGTAACAATCAAAAGACTGGTGAAATGGCATATGTAGGTGGAGGAATGTTGGCTTTGGGGTATGCAGCAAGTAAATTCTTTTAAAATTATAAAAACATTAATTGTTTTATAATTAAATACTATCTAACATAATTTTTATTAATTTTCTTTTTTTATCATCATTTATAATTAATTTAAGTAATTCTTTTTGATCTTCATCTTTTAAATTAGAAGTTAGATTTTTTAAAAATACAAGGTTATTTTCTGTAATTATTCCTTCATTAAACATTTTTCTTATGTTATTAAAACTAATATGTTCAGTAATATCTTTTATTTCCATTTTTTTATATTTTATTTTTTATTTAAATCATTTACAAACATAACTTTTAGGTCTAAAGATTTCTTACTGATGAGTAAAAAATCATGGCAGAAGTAGGAGATATACCAGACTTTGAACCAACTGATCTAGACGATGATGATGATAGAGAAAATATAGAAATGGATCCAATATCATCAACCACCCCTCTAATTAACCCTGATGATAAAATGGAAAGACCTATCCCGACCCGCAGAAAAAATATTCCTAAAACAAAATCAGGATATATACAATTACCAGAAGTACCAGAAGATGATCCCATTGGATTAGGGGAAGAAGATAATCCTAATGATTTTGAAAAAAGTTCACTACTTGGTAGAAAACCATCAAAAATACCAGTTCTAGTAACATCTACAACTAGAGGTTATAGTAATTATGAGGATGGGGGTGCTAGACCTAAAACCAAATCAAGTAAAGAGATTGAGGTGGAGGGTATAGAAATAAACAAAAATGAATCTGGAGATGAGATTAAATCATTATTTCCTGATGCAGATACTTCTAAGTTTATGCATTGGTATGATGAATATAGACAATTAAAAATAAAATTGATTAGGAAAGGAGCAAAACCTTACTCATTATTCAAAGGAGGCAAATTGAATGATGAACTTCCTGATACAATCAAAAAAGCTTTAGGTGTTGATTATGAAACCATGCTTAGAAAAAATGATGATATTTTATCACAACTGGAGGAAGCTAATGAAAAAAAGCGGAAATTAACATCAATATTGAATGAAAAAAATGAAGAAATTATAGATTTAAAAAATGCACTAGCTGGTTTGGGTGCAACAAATGAAACAAATGAAGGGGAGATACAAAGACATATTATTAATGATAAAGAGAAGCGAAGAATCATAGAGCAAAAAGAATCCGCAATCAAGGATCTTGAAAGCTATTTAGCTGCTGCTGTAGAAGAGAAGATAGTATCCAAAACTGAGGTTGGGGAACTTAAATTTGAGTTAAATAAAACAAAAAATGAAATAGATAAGTATAAGAAGGGACAGTCAAATTTAACAATGTTAGAAAGAGGTAATGAAAGATTACAAGCTGAAGTTGATAAATTTAGAGAACTAACAAGAAAGAGTATTATTTACAACCAAGAACAAATAGCTGATATTGAGAGTAAAAATGAAGAAATACTTAAAAATCTGCCATTACGAGAGCGTGTGAAGCACATCTTCAAAAAGTATGGTTTTACAGTATTCGCGGTTGTAAGTGCTGTAGGTGTGGTTATTGGTGTTATAGTTTCTAATCTTTCTAAAGGGCTATCAACATTAGGAAAAGGTGTTGGTAATGGGTTGAAAGCTATTGGTAAGAAACTCGGTGAAATATTACCTGGAATGGTTGGAGCGATTGTAAGCTTTCTTTTCAAAACGGCGGGCGAGGTTATTGGGTTTTTAGGTAAGAACGCTTGGTTGTTGATAATGGCTGTGGTTATATATTTTGTGGAACAGTTTAAAAAGAAGAGAAAGTAACAAATTTAAAGATATCATACCGTTCAGTAAAATACAATATGGATGAGTACAATAGAATTTATCCACAAATTCCGGCTGAGCCGGGCCCGTCCTCCGGACGATTACCCATTAATGGTGATCCTAATAATTTCAGACTACAAAAGTCATGCGAAGTACTAAATAATCTTCAAAAGGAAATTAAACATTACGAGGATGTTAGGAAAAAATATAATCGAGCGAGAGGTATATTTACAAAAATCAGTGTTTGTAGTGGGGTGTTTTCAGTTATTCTATCTGCAAGTGGACTTGGAACTTCCCTTACTGGTTTTGGTGCTGTTGTTGGTATACCATTAGGAGCTGTGGGAGGTATTTGTGGAGGAATATCGGTTGGATTCGGTGCAGCTTCTAAACGGCTTTCTCATAAAGTTAGTAAACATGAACAGACAGTTTCTTTGGCAAAAGCAAAAGTAAATACCATTCACGACTTGGTTTCAAAAGCGCTGAAAGATAACGCTATATCAGACCAAGAATTTTCTCTAATTTTATCAGAGGTGGATAAGTTTGAAAAACTAAAACTCGAAATCCGGCAAAAAACCCGGAAAGATACAGAAAAAAACTTAAATATGAATCAGATAAGAACAGAGGTTCGAGAGGAAATATTAAAGGAACTGATCGAAGTGAGGGGAAGAACCGATCGAGAACACTGAAAATTTCATATGAGAGAACTGATGTGGGATTTAATTGTTTTGCAGGTGTTAGAAAAGAACTGTTTTAAAGACTTTACATCTTATTCTAGGTCTAAAGACCTGAACGAAGCGAAGTAAACATAAAGAATAAAATGTTACTCAATTCTTTTAGAAATAGATATCCAAAGTCTAACCTTGATAAATTTACATTTGTTAATGACTCGTATGGTGGTTATATTAAATGGAAAGTTGATGGAACAACAATAATGACAAATGATGATCCTACTGGAAAAACATGGACTGATGACATATCACCTAATATTAAAAGGCTTTTATGGAAAGATTTGGGTTTGAATGACGAAGAATTTAGTTCATTTCCTGAAAGTTTAACATTGACTAATCGAACTTATCCAATACCGGCTGTTAATTTTGATGACTTTTCAACTGATATAACAAAAATGCTAACCTATCTGGATATATATGTGTCAAATACAAAGAAATTCACAGCAAAGATGAGAAACATATTTACATCACAAGTTGTTACTTTCAAATTTGGAAAGAAGAGTAGAAAATGGTTGAACGGGCCTGATATGAATTATTGGCCGCAACAACTTAACTTTGCAGTTTGGTGTGCAACATCTGGTTGTGGTATAAGCCCCTTTGAAAGTTTAAATTATCCCAAAGTAGTGAGTAGCTTTATCAAGTTTCATGTGTATTTCACAATAAGGCGAATACTGTATGAATTAAGCCTTCCTTTACCTGATGAGCAACCTTTTGTTATAAATAATAATCCATATAGTAAAGTTGCATATCAACGATTGTGCGCTGAATTTGGAATTGCTAATAATTCCGATTTTAGATGGAAAGGAGGAAGAAATGGAGGATTAGGAGATATATTCCTTGATTATGGTGCGGGATATCATGGAAAAGGTGGGGGATATCAAAATGTACATGTTGTAAGAAATTATGATCATGAAGCAGATCAATGGCCTGGCGAAGGTAATAAATTCGCTGATGAAGGGGGTAAGAAAGAAAAGGGTAATCTCATTTCATTTATCCGTAACGATGACTTTGCTGATTTCAAATATGCCTGGTTTATCCCAACAAGCGGACATGGTCTCACTAAAGCTGGGCTTGGTAGATTGAATCGATCTGCTGAAGCTTTTGTCTACTGTATATTGGGCGCACAAGTCAACACTAGAAACTCGATTTATGGTAATGGTGGCGGAGCTATTGAGACACAACAAGAATTCTTGGCTTTATTTGAAAGTAGTGTGATCGAGAATGACATTTCTAGTTCTATCCAAAGGTATCAATTAGCTGTACAAGAAGCGAAATTACGGCTTGATTTAGCTGTCGCTCCTGGTGTGTGGTTGATGCCGAGTAATATGATAATCAATACTGAAAGCGTGACAGGTTTTAACAACAAACTTATGAAAGCGAGTAATGATATGAATTTTGGCGTGAATAATTCCCTAAACACTGAAACAAAACAGGTTGGAATAAGTCATAACTTAGGATCTTCAAAGTTAAAGTTACCTCATAGAACTGGAACGAAGAAAAAACCGAAGGAATCAAAACCCTCAACGAAAACAGACTCGATGAAGCAGGAAAATAGATCAGCCGATATTGACTCGACTCAACATGAAAATAATATATTAGCATTTATAATTGTCGCTGGTGGATTAGCGTGGTATCTATTTCGATAGTTCATGAGTATTTCACGTGATTATGATTGTTTACAAATTAGTGTTCACGTGTAGAACAATAGATTGCATACTTTTGCGACATAGCAACAAGCAAAACGTAAAGTGTTTTTGAAATTGAAAAGTAGATTTTATGTTTACTTTTAAAAGGCTGGTTTCTAACGTCGCTCAGGAATGTGATTGCGTCAATGCAAATTTAAAGATGAATATGAATTAACCAAACAAAAAATGTTGAGCATTACCATGTATGAGTCTGAAACTAGGATATATTTAGAGCCTCCTATGAAAAATATTAGGGAGATTCAGCTCCTGGATTGTAATATAAAAACTAAAAGATTGATTAATTTCAAGGATCAACAGATATTATACAATGAAAAGAATCAAGCCGTCATAATAATACAACCCGGTACATATTCGTTGCGTGATATTCAATCGATCTTTCTAAAAGATGCTGATAGGGAAAAGATAACAATAATTGAGACTGATACTATTGACTATCTATATTCAAATAAGAACTTTAACATTAAACTTACTAGAGGTTTGTCGTTTGGTTTAGGGGTTCCTGAGGTTATAAATCCGGGTAAATTATACCCTATAAATATACAAATTAAGGAACCCCTGAGACTTATGTGTAGTATAGTGGATAATAAGTCTTCATATATGAATAAAACCAAATATGGAGAACTTGTGAAACTCTCACCATCAACCCTACTTGCAAACATACCCTCAAAGGATTATCCAACAATTCCGGTTCGAAAATATGATAGCGTTATAAACCACTTTGATTTAACTATTTTAGATAATGAATGGAAAAAACTTGATCTTAAGGGTTCTCCCATAACTTTTAGTTTAAGATTTAGGTAAATTTCAGGTCTTTTGTTATGTAACCATTATTTAGGTTATATAACATAATTTTTCTTAAATACTTTATTTTAAAACAAATATTTCCATCTCTTCAAACATATTTGTAACTTTTGGTGTGATTGAAAAGTATGAAGCCATTCCATCCTTTACATGTTTTTTTATTTTTTTGTAAAACTTATTTTTATCTATAATTACTATATTTAAACTAATCTCAAATGAAACAATAAATATTTCTAAATTACTATTAATTTCTTTTTCATTACTAAGCTTAATTGCCTTTTCAAAATAATCTTTATCCAATTTAATATCTTCTTCAATGTTATGTATTTTTACTCCTTTTGTAAAAAATTCACCATCATGGGTCTTCCCTTCTCTCAATTGGTAATAAATTTCATAAAAAAAGTATGTTAAATTATTTGATGATGCAATAATATTTAAATTATCATTCTCTGAAACACAAATTGAAAAATCTTTATTTACTTCATTAAAGAAATCTTTTGAACAATTTTCTTTATTATCATATTTAATAGTTAATAATTTTATATTCATCTTTTTTATTTTATTTTAAAATATTTAAATCATAATTCATTTTTTTATATAACTTAATTTTTTTTCCCCAACGTTCTTTCAAATCCCTTGACTCCTCAAAATCAAGACACCAATCTAAAAATCTTTTTGGTCTCCATGCTACAGCAATTAAATCCTCATGTAAGTCTTTGTAGAATTTTCTTTTATGTGATATCTTATAAACATCCATTTTTATCGAGGCTTCAAATGAATCAATAATAAAATTATTAATATTATATTCTATCTGTTCATCATCATCTTTATCATAATCATAATAATCAACAATATCACCATCACCATAAAATAATTCCATATCATAATCATAATTTTCTTCTCTATTTACATAATATATTATATCGTTATTAAACTTATCATTAAACATCCCATTCGCGAAAAAATTCTTTATATCATAAGAAAAAGTAAAAGAAATCTCATTACCATTCTTATTAATATACGAAATTTCAAAATAAATTTCCTCATTATTTTTATCAATAAAACCAATAGTTTTTGAGATCTTTTTTAACAAATCTTTCTTGATTGATTCTATAAAATCATGAACACCTAGTTCTTTTTCATTAAGATATTTAAACTCAATCTTTCTATTTATATTCATTTTTATATTTTATTTTATATATTTAAATCACAATTCATTTTTTTTCGACATTCCTTACAAGAAGCTTTTTGTTTACCGTGTTCGCATATTTGTGATCCTCCACACTCTTTACACTGATATTTAACCTTTCCATGTTCGCATATTTGAGATCCTTTACACTCTTTACATCGATATTTATATCTCTCATGAATGCACATTTGAGATCCTCCACACTCTTTACATCGATATTTATACTTTCCATGAACGCAATTATATTTATTTTTTACTTTGGATAATATAATTTCATTTGGTATGTCGATTTTCACGTTTTCCATTATTTAAATTAATTATAATTTTGCCTTTAAACCATAATTAAAAATTCAAATTTTTTCATGAATTTTTCACGAAATTTTTTCTGACACATATTTTGTGGATGATCTATAAAAGCTACGTTAAGCGAGGTGGGTACAGAGCGGGTGTGGGGAGTCTGTGAGGAGTGTGTGGAGCGGCTCAACAGCAAGTTCAAAAACCTCCGCAGAGGATTTGTAGAATTTTTCACGGGATTTTTCACGGGATTTTTCACGGGATTTTTCACGGGATTTTTCACGGGATTTTTGCTGTCCTAGCCCCGTAGTTTTACCTCTCTCTAGGGTTCAAAAGAAAGACCTATACCACCCCATGATAAATATGATGATAGGAGAGAAGCGGGGCAACAAATCAAACGTTTTTTCCCTAATTACAATCCTACTGATTCATCATTTAATGTAACATTTGGTGAAGATGGTAGTTTAATCGCACAATTAAGTGGCAGGAGTGATGCTGCACCACATACATTGGTTGATAAAGATGGGAAGATTTTGCTTGATAAGTTACCAATCACCTTCAGAAAAGAACTAGGTGCTGATTATGAAACCATGCTTAAAAGATATAATAATGCTGCTTCAAAATTGAAAGAAGCTAATGAAAAAATTAAGGAATTAAATAAAATTGCAGAGGGGTTGAGTGCAACTATAAAAGTATATCCACAGGAGATAGATCGTTATATTGAAAAAGAAAAAGAAATGCGTGAATTCATTGAGAGACAACAGGTAGAAAAAGCTGAAAATAAAAGTCTTTTTGATGAAACCATTAAACAGAATATAGAATTAAAAATACAAGGTGAGAAACTTTTGAGTGAAACAAAATTATACAAAGAAGAAATAGACAAATATAAAAAGGGTAAATCAAATTTAACAAAGTTAGAACAAAGTAATAAACGATTACAATCTGAGATTGATAAATTAAGAGAACAAATCAGAAATAAAATAATCTCAAGTGAAGAACAAATATCAGATATTGAGAGTCGAAAAGATGAAATACTTAAAAATCTACCATTACGAGAGCGGTTAAAGTACATATTTAAAAAGTATGGTTTTACAGTCTTTGCTGTTATGAGTGCTGTAGGTATAATCATTGGGGTTATAGTTTCTAATCTTTCAAAGGGACTAACAACATTAGGTAAAGGTGTTGGTAATGGTTTGAAAACTATAGGTAAAAAACTTGGTGAAATATTACCAGGAATGGTTGGTGCAATAGTTAGCTTTCTATTCAAAACAGCTGGTGAGGTTATTGGATTCTTAGGTAAGAATGCTTGGTTGTTGATATTGGCTGTGGTTCTATATTTTGTGGAGCAATTTAAAAAGAAGAATAAGTAACAAACCTGTTCATATCAATTTAAAGATATCATTTTGAGTAGTAAAATACAATATGGATGATTACAATAGAATTTATCCACAATTGCAAAATAATAATACAGATCCGCTTAATTTCAGACTTCAAAAATCAAGTGAAGTATTACAAAATCTTGAGAGAGAAATTAAACATTATGAAGATGTAAGGAAAAAATACAATAGAGCAAGAGGAATATTTACAAAAATCAGTGTTTGTAGGGTCCGTGGGTCGTTCGTCCATTCAAATTTCAATCTAAATTAAAAATTGAAAATTGATGTCAATTTTTGATTTTCCTTTCTTGTTTTCTCGCGAAATCACTAAACGTGTATCTGTAAACAATTCACTGTTTTTACATTGACAACAACCAAAAATATCGCTTGGCCTTCTTATTATTGTGCAGTTACCATCGAATTGAAAATCAAACAGGTAACGGTAATCTTCTATTAGCAGGAAAACCATTGCTACAGTCTTGTGTTATCGACAATTACGTGAATTTAGAAGAAAGTCCAAAATTGAAAGTTGAAATCAATTTTCAATTTTTGTTTTTGGTCGAAGAATTCATCAATCGTTCGCACACCGAATGACAAAAGTACCCCAGGGGGAGTGGGCGAGGATTCCTCAGTCCCTATAGCTGCCTTGGCGCAACTTTTCGAGCCCTTCGTTCTCGTGGAATGTTTGGCGCGTTTTCTGTGGTTGTGAGTTTATTGTCGTTAAAGCACGCGGCAAGATACTGGACCTTTCAAGCGAGGAGAAGAATCTTGGACTTCGCATCGCAGCGTCTGAGTTATCGGTATCCAGACTTTCTCGAGCGTTTCAAGCAGTAAATGCATATTTTCGTAGCTCATGATTTTGCAGCCCCGGCTCGGCCGCCAATGTGCACATGCATTGGTAGTGCTTATGTGTCAACTACTACAGTTTGAATCTTAAGCTTGAGCTCAAAGCTATGTTCTGTCCAAGGCAAGGAGTGCCTTTAATGATTCCTCTCTGGAGTTGGTGACTAGCAGTAGTCTCAGGAAGATAATGGACAATCAAGGCACCAAAGGTCACTGTTAATTTTTTGCATTGTTATCTTTACTCAGGGCTAAAGATTTATATGGCACGTGAAGTCTTGAATCTCTATACATGCATTATCATTAAATGTGAAGTAAAAAGTGTAATGGAAATTAAAGTAGGTGGTGAAGATATATTGTTCAGACTGTCGTTCCTTTTATTCATATACCTTTGCACGAGCTTTAAGCTCAAGCTTAAGATTCAAACTGTAATAGTTTACACATAAGCACTACCAATGCATGTGCACATTGGCGGCTTGAAGCCGGGACTGCAAAATCATGAGCCACGAAAATATGTATTTACTTGCTTGAAACGCTCGAGAAAGTCTGGATACCGATAACTCAGACGCTGCGATGCGATGTCCAAGATTCTTCCCCTCGCTTGAAAGGTCCAGTGTCTTGCCGCGTGCTTTAACGACAATTAACTCACAACTACAGAAAACGCGCCAAACATTCCACGAGAACGAAGGGCTCGAAAAGTTTCGCCAAGTCAGCTATAGGGACTGAGGAAACCTCGCCCACTCCCCCCTGGGGTACTTTTTGTCATTCGGTGTGCGAACGATTGATGAATTCTTCGACCAAAAACAAAACTTCAAAATTGATTTCAATTTTCAATTTTGGATTTTTCTTCTAAATTCACGTAATCGCCGACGACACGAGACTGTGGCAATGGTTCCCCTGCTAATAAACAATTACCATGACCTGTCTGATTTTCAATTCGATGGTAACTGCAAAAATAAGAAGGCCAAGTGATATTTTTGGTTCTTATATAAGTGAAAACAGTGAGTTGTTTACAGATACACGTTTCGTGATTTCGCGAGAAAACAAGAAAGGAAAATCAAAAATTGACATCGATTTTCAATTTTTAATTTGGATTGAAAATTGAATGGACGAATGACCCACGGACCGATAACAATCATTGAGACTGATACTGTTGACTATCTATATTCCAATAATATCTCCAACATTAAACTTACGAGAGGGCTACAAGTTGGTTTAGGGGTGCCTGAAGTCATAAAATCTGGTAAATTATACCCCATAAATATACGGATTAAGGAGCCCCTGAGACTTATGTGTAGTATAGTGGATAATAAGTCTTCATATATGAATAACACCAAATATGGAGAACTTGTAAAACTCTCACCATCACACCTACTCGCCAACATACCCTCACAGGAATATCCATCAATTCCGGTTCAAAAATATGAGAGTATAATAAACCACTTCGATTTAAGCATCTTAGACATTGAATGGAAAAAACTTGATCTGAAGGGTTCTCCCATAACTTTAAGTTTAAGATTTAGATAAATTTTCGCATATTTTGTTATGTAACACTTTCTTGCGTTATATAACTTAACACTAATCAATACTCCATCTTTTTTTATTTTCGACATTCTTTACAATGTGCCTTCTGTCTATTATGTACACATATTCCTTTACCTTTACACTTTTTACATAAATATCTTTGTATATCATGTACGCATATTTGAGAACCTTTACATTCTTTACAGTACGGCTTAATTTTGTTATGTTTACATATTTGTGTACCTCCACACTCTCTACAGAAATATTTACACTTTCCATGAATACAAATATAATTATAATTATTATTATTAATGATAGTATCTTTTGGTATTAATTTAATAATCTCCTCATCTGGAAATTTTTTTAACACATTAATAAAATCTGTTTTACACATTCTAGATCGTCCTTTAATTTTCAACTCTTTAGCGATTTTTTTTAATTCTACAAATTTCAATTCATCAAGTTTCAAATTTAGTAGATTCTCCATTTATACTTTTTTAAGTTATGTCTTTAAATTAACATTAAAAATTCAAAAATTATTTTCTTTCTTGGTAAAAATCTCTGTTTAATTTTCTGATAAATCCTTGGACAATTTTTGCGGATTTTGCGGATTTGCGTATACTTTTGTAAACGGGAAAAAAATCTCTGTTTAATTTTCTGATAAATCCTTGGACAATTTTTTATTAATTTTTTTGTCTCCGTATCTGTGATTTACAACTCTCTCCTGACGTCAAATTATAATCAACCAAGTTTCGCTTCGCAGCTGGATGCAAACAAACTTTTCTGACACTATTTAAGCTTATATCGTGATAAAATTTTTTACGTATGAGAAATTATGTGAATAAAAAAATAAGACAGAAAAGCAGACAATAGGTTTTCTTCAGTAAAGTAACCAGATTCAGATGGCAAAGATGTGACCTCACCTAGGTCTTTCGTGAAAATTGAGCGAGGAAACTTTTTCTTTTCGCAAAAAAGAAATTCCGCTCTTCTCCCTCTCATAATATATTCAGTGCCACAAAAATATCTTACAGATCATTGCTGTTTGTGTACTGACACCTTGATTCATAAACTTGAAAACTTGAAACCTGAGATGGACCACGATCAGGTCAACAAGTGACAAAGGCCAAAAGGGTCCCTCGTGAAACTTGGGGCGCTTTCCATTCGACTAAATTTTCGAAAATTCGGGTGGGAATCGATTGGAACAGATCTTTTCCTGAAAAGATTATCGAAAATTTAGGACAACCTTTTCAGTGTTCCCGAAAAGTGGAAATTTCGGTATTTTCGAAAATTCTCGTGTTCCATTCAAAGGCTTTCAGTCGAACTGTTCTTCAGTCTCTTCGCGTACATGATTTACTCTTTGGAAGAAACGAAAACAAAATTCCTACTGCGAATACGAAGGAACCGTTTCTTACATGAAGCCAATTATCCGGTTCCGGCTTCTCCGCATGAAGCACGAAACTGTAGCCAGTAAGCGTATTTCGCTTTCATCATCGAATAAGAGCGAATTGAAAATGAAATCAGAATCATCGCAATCGGTGGCTACGTAAATTTTTAAAACACCCACCATAGAGTCCTAAAGCGATTACGTCACGTTGCCATGGCACTGAAAAACTCAGTTCTAAACAAAGTCACATCTCAATCAAAATGGCCACGCTATTGGCCACGCTATAAAAGAAATCGATAAAAAAAGGAGAAAAGCACTTTAATTCTCATCATGTGGAAGCTTTTAGTTACCAGCAAGGAGTTTTACGAGGAGAAGTACACGCAAGTATGAAAAAGAAGGTTTATAAAGTCACGGTGAGTTCACTTTACGATTTATCAACTAAGGAAGCATAAGCTGTGAAGCATACTGTGTCGTTTTGATCTGAAAATGTCGTTGTATTTAGTTCAAATGGTCTAAGCAAGAAGTTCCCGATGTTCTGAAACAAAACAACATTCATAGATCCAAAATTAAGCGTATAATTTAGCGTATCTTTTGGTTTCTTTTTCGTAAAATTACCACAAACAATGCGAGCTTAGCCAATTCAAACATCTTTCTGCTTATATATCGTAACATATTTTTCATCTGTCTGTTAAATGGAAAATTGCAGATTTACTTGGATGACCAACAAGAAATAAAATCGACTGAATGCGAATGTCCAAGATTCGCACTTTTTATTCACGGGATCCACAACCTTAGCCGCACAGACGTCGAATGCCAGTGGAGAAAAAGGAAGTCCACGACTACGCTGTCAAATCAAGCGGTTTCAGAGCTATTTCCTCCACCAAAAAGGTACTGTGCTTTGTCGAGGAACCCGACGCAAGCCGATCGTTTCGCGTTGTATGAAGACCTAAAGGAATATGGAAAGTTTACTGGTCTCTGCTGGCTGCTTAGCCCTGAGCCACCTGTGGCTAACAAACTGCCCATGCCTTCCATCGAGGAAATTATTTTCTCTGACGAAATTCTTCAAGCTAGAGGGAGTCAAGGACAGCTGGATTGCTTGGTTCGCCGTTCAAAACTAGATGAGCATAAGATCGCAAGAATTAGCCAGTTAACTGTGGGCCAACTGGAGACAATCCTGCTTGGCATTTGGCAAGAAGGGGTCGACTTACCGCCAGTAACTTTGGCTCTGTCCTCAAAGCCAAAAGAGTCACTCCTTCACTAGTAAAGCGTCTCCTTGGGGAGTATGATTTATCACGAGTCAAAGCAGTCCAATGGGGAATTGACAATGAAAAAGAAGCCATTAAAGCATTCACCTTAAAAACAGGGAAAATTGTGAAGGATACTGGTATCTGGTTTCATTCTTCTGGAATTCTTGGTGCTTCACCTGATGGCATTGTAGATGATGAAACTGTTTTGGAGTCAAAGTGCCCATACACTGAACAAAACCTGACAATAGAAGAGGCTTTGAAGTCAACATCATTCTGCCTTAAAAAAACTGAAAGTGGGCAGGGTTACACCTTGAGGAAAGACCATGTGTACTGGGATCAAGTCCAGGGACAAATGTATTTGTCTCGTAGAAAGTTTTGTTTTTTTGTTGTTTGGACTACAAAAGATGTAGCTGTTTTGAAAATAGAAAGGGATGACACATGGGCTGCAAACATCCCACGCTTAATTAAGTTTTATTATGATTATATTTTCCCAAAAATTGTGGAAGGAGAATTGTAAATTATTTTATTTTTAACCTTCCATGAGACTGTACTTAAGAAATGGTAAATGTGCAGTGAACATGATTTACTTTTGTTCTGTTATAAATTGTCATTGGTTAATCATAAAAAACTCTTCGTCATAGCTTGATAGCTCATCCCCCTTCTCTAGTTTGTCAAAGAGGGTGGGCTGGGGGAGGGGCAAGGGGTGCTCCTGCATATTTTGATTTCTGCTTTTTTACCATTTATAATTCTTTCATAGGTTGTCTCAGAAAGGATTGTCATAGTTTGTGAATTACGCTGTTATATTGTGGTAACTTAAAAAGTATTTAATGAAGGCCATCATTATTCTGTTCTTTGACAGCAATCCTGCTTCAAAAATAACTACAGCTAGGAGACAAAGGAAATTGAGAATCAATCTAGGTTAAATTCTTTTACCTGATTTCATTTTAACCTTAAACATACATGTAATGTCACTCAATAATATACTAGGAAAAAAAACTATTCAAAAGTCATATCCTCACACCCCTCTTTGATTAGAGGAAACTGCAAATTTACGAGTGCTGCAACCAGCTGAAACAACACATCGGCATAACAACGTAAATAAGAGGGGATGAAACTTAATATTCTAAAGTCTTTAAGTCTAGCATTGGCCCTTTCCACATGGATCCTACATCTGGCTATAGCCTTTGTTGCCTTTGCCTCACTCTCAGTAAAAGTTCCATTGTTCAGGAATGGTGGGATGTTAACAGAAACCCCTCGTGGCACAATATCCTGGATAAGAAATCCCTTATCTGCAATTATCATGTCCCCAGGAGTTAAGTGGTTGAGAAGGCCTGACTCTTGGACAATGGCTTTGTCTGAGATAGACCCCGGGTAGAGCTTGCTTACATATGTGATGACTGCATTTGGTGCAACACCAACAAGGACGTTAAATGAATTCATTCCACGATAAGATGAATATGTTGCATTTTGTTGACTCATTAGTCCAGGTGCTGCAACCTCAATATCAGTGCAGTCTATAACAATCCGGCATCAACCATATTGATGAAAAGAGGATGGTGCAGATAGTTTGTTTTTGTCTCGGGAAGGAATAGATGTCATAATGTCATTAAATAAAATAGCGTGTAACACATGAATAAATGTTGAAATAATGTTTGCAATTGTAGCAACACTGCAATTAAATAGCTGAGCCAAGTGTAGGTTGGTGTAGTTCTGTTTTACTTTCATTAAAGTAATGAAAATCTGGTCTTCAAAACTGATAGATTCAACCGTCCAGCCAGCAAAATAATTGATTGAATCTTTAAACCTTAAGGTATATCTCACAACAATTTCAAATACTTCCTTTGTAGGAAGCCCAGTTTCCATTCTGATAACATCTCCTGACAGTTCTCCCACAGTGTAACACTTGGTTTTGTACTGGACGTGTTCCTTTAAACTCTTAAGATCAGTAGGTGTAAAAAGCGGGTTCTGGCACAATTTTAGCTTATAAGCTAATTTTGACAAAGATTTTGCCTGTGATTTCACACAATCAAAGATTAAACAAAGTACATGTCGGATGATCGGGCGGGCGGGTGGGTACCTCTGTGAAATTGTTAAGTTTCTGATAATCAATAATGAGTGTAGGTAGATTATCACCAAGCCGATACAAAGCCGAT
Source organism: Ricordea florida (assembly GCA_949710005.1). NCBI lineage: Eukaryota > Metazoa > Cnidaria > Anthozoa > Corallimorpharia > Ricordeidae > Ricordea > Ricordea florida. The sequence goes on along the minus strand of OX453278.1, from coordinate 33,226,852 downwards.
ACAAAGCTGTTATTGACCAGAGCACAAAACCGACACAAAGCCGATACAAAGCCGATACCAACCCAATACAAAGCCGATACAAAAACTATATGAAAGCTGACACATTTTCATTACACAATCAAAGATTTAACAAAGTACATGTCGGATGATCGGGTGGGCGGGTGGGTACCTCTGTGAAATTGTTAAGTTTCTGATAATCAATGAATAGTGCGGATAGGCCGATACCAAGCCGATGCCGAGCCTATGTGAAATTGACGCCAAGCTTCCGCTGAGCCTATGTGAAATTGACACGGAGCCGACCCCAACATAGTCTATGTGAAGCCTTATAAAATCTGACGCCGGGTTCTGGCTCAATTTACGTTTAATCTAATTTTGACAAAGATTTTATAAAAAATTGAATTCTAAAACAGATTTAAAGGATTAAATTGATTTAATAAAGATGGAACAGAAAAACAGTTTGAATTTTATAGAAACGCTAAAACAAGCTATTGATGAAAATGGCAAAGATTTAAAAAGATTAAAAGTAGAGCAGTTTACGAAAATTATGAAAGAAAAAGGTAAGAAAGTACCAAAAGATGTAGTTCTCGAGGAGTTGCGTAAAATCCCCGAAATTTCTGCGGTTTTAGATAATAAAATACAGAGATTAATTATGGATGAGCCAATACCTGAGATTAATGTTCCAATTTTAAAACCATACAAAGTTTTTAATTGGGGAAATTATTCATATAAGGTGCTGGATGAAGAGGAGTTTTCTAAAAAGTTTAGGGATTTAATCCGCAAAAATGTTATAAAAATTACTAATATTAAGAAACATAAAGCAAAAAAAGAAAAAATAAGTATACCCGATAGTGTGAGAGATGAATTGAGGGAAAATGCTAATAGATTTGTTCCAAAAGAACAACAAAGAGCATTGAGGGGATATCTAAAAACCCACAGGATAGATGGGCAAAAAGGGTATGGCCCAAAAACATTTATTAATAAAATTAAACCAAAAGTTATAGATCTAATTAACAAGCAAAAGAAACCGATAAAGATAAAATTTATATTTACATGTAAGTTTATAAAAAAGAATCCTGCTACAAAACAAACCGACGAAAATTCAGGATACTTTCATTCAACAGTAGAAACGATTACTTCATCAACTGATTTATCTGAATTATTCGATACTATGACAAATCACCAACTTGAAAAGGTCGAACAGTTTCAAAATGAAGGTTCTGGTTGGCAATTCTATCAAGTTGAATATTTTGATATAAACATCGATCCTTTCGAACCCTTTGTTGGAAGTTCATATATTGAATTACCACAAAAATTAGCGGTAAAAAAGGCGATTATTAATGTTAGGAATGAGAATGATCATGAGTGTTTTAAGTGGGCCGTAACTTCTGCCGTATATAAAAAAGATACTAACCCAGAGAGAAAAAACAAAGAAATGATTGAAAATTCGAAGAAATTCAACTGGTTGGGAATAGAATTTCCTACTTCATTAAAACAGATTGATAGGTTTGAAAAGCAAAACCCTTACTACGCGATTAATGTCTATGGATATGATAATGATGATGTATATCCATTAAGAATAAGTAAAAAACAAAAAGGTTATCTAATCAACCTACTTTTAATATCAGAAGATGAAAATAATCATTATTGCTGGATAAAGAATATGAGTAGATTGTTAGCCGCAAAAGTTAGTAAACACAAATCTAAGATGTATTTTTGCCCCAGATGTTTAAACGCATTTCAGTCAGAAAAATCATTGGAAAAACATATAGAATACTGCGGCGCAAATAAAGAAGTTAAGATTGATATGCCAAAAGATGAAGATGGCAATCCAAAGTATATTAAATTTAATAATTATAATAGAAAAATGCGCGCACCATTTGTTATATATGCGGATTTTGAGTGTTGCCCAGAGAAAATACATACCTGTTCGCCAGATGAAAGCGAAAGTTATACAAATCAATATCAGAAACATAAAGCATCAGGATTTAGCTATCTTATAAAGTCTTTTGATGATAAAATATTTTCGCCCGAGCTTGTACAATTTACCGCCGAATCTCCGGATGATGATATCCCACAGATATTTGCAGAAAATTTGGAGCAGGATATTAAGAAAATTTACAATAAGATAAAATATCATAAGAAGGCGGTGGATATGACAGAAATGGATAAAAAAGAATATGAAAATGCTACTCACTGCCATATATGTGAAGAAAAATTGGGGGAAGATAAGGTATTAGATCATTGTCATCTTACAGGAAAGTATAGAGGAGCAGCCCATAATGAATGCAACTTAAATTATAAGATACCAAAATTCATCCCAGTAATATTTCATAATCTATCTGGATATGATGCGCATATTTTTATCAAGAATCTTGGCGCAACAGAAGGTAAAATAAACTGCATACCAAATAATGAGGAAAAGTATATTTCTTTCACAAAGCAGATTGTGGTTGATGAATTTATAAATAAAGAAGGCAAGCAGATTGAGGTGAAACGTGATATTAGATTCATAGATTCATTTAAATTTATGTCGACAAGTCTAGAAAAATTAGTAACTAATCTACCAAAAGAATCTTTCAAAAACTTAAATATTTTCTATGAAGGCGAAGAATTAAAGTTATTGTTGAGAAAGGGCGTATTTCCATATGATTGGTTTGATGGATTAGATAAACTCAGTACAAACCAACTTCCGCCAAAAGATGCATTCTATTCAATACTAAACGATGAAAATATATCAGATAATGATTATAAACACGCACAAAATGTTTGGGAAACTTTCAATATGGAAACTATGAGGGATTATCATGACTTATATCTTATGTCAGATGTATTACTTTTAGCTGACGCATTCGAGAATTTTAGAGATGTTTGTATTAAAAACTATGGATTAGATCCTGCGCACTATTATACTGCACCCGGACTACCTTGGGATGCTGCATTAAAAATAACAAAAGTAAATTTAGAGTTGCTAACTGACATAGATATGTTGCTTATGATTGAGAGAGGTATTCGGGGCGGCGTATCTATGATTTCTACTAGATATGGAGAAGCAAACAACCCATACATGAAAAACTTTGATATTAATAAAATAATAAGTTATATTATATATCTCGATGCAAATAATTTATATGGAGGAGCAATGAGTAAGCCACTACCTACACACGGTTTTAGATGGATGAATGAAAAAGATCTTTCAGACTGGAAAAATATGCCTTGCATACTAGAGGTTGATTTAGAATACCCAACCTATCTTCATGATTTACATAATGATTATCCTCTAGCTCCAGAAAGGCTTGTAGTTAATAAAGTGGAGAAATTAATCCCAAACCTAAACAATAAGGTAAATTATGTTGTTCATCATGAAACACTAAAACTTTACGAAAGTTTAGGATTAAAAATAACAAAAATTCATAGAGGAATTACATTTGAAGAGTCTGCTTGGTTAAAACCTTACATCGATTTGAATACCAAACTCAGGGCCGAAGCAAATAACGATTTTGAGAAAGATTTCTTCAAGTTAATGAATAATTGTGTGTTTGGTAAAACTATGGAAAACATTAGAAATAGGGTTGATATTAAATTGGTTACTAATGAAAAAGACGCGAAAAAATTAATAACAAAACCTAATTATCAACATCGCACTATCTTTTGTGAAAATCTTGTAGCCATACATATGAAGAAAAAAAAGTTAGTATTCAATAAACCCGTTTATTTGGGTATGTGTATTTTAGATTTAAGTAAAACAATAATGTACAATTTTCATTATAATTATATAAAACCAAAATATGGAGAAAAAGCAAAATTGTTGTTTACAGACACAGATAGTCTTGTTTACAATATAGAAACAGGGGATTTCTATAAATATATAAGCCCTGATGTAAAGTATAAGTTTGACACAAGTAACTTTCCTAAAAAACATAAATCTGGTATAAAAACTAACATAAATAAAAAAGTTATAAATATGTTTAAGGATGAAGCCGGCGGAAATCAGATAACTGAATTTGTGGGTCTACGAGCAAAGCTTTATTCCTACAGAATGGATGAGGGTGAAGAAGAAAAGAAATGTAAGGGAATGAAGAAAGCAGTTGTAAAAAAGACCATAAACTTTGATGATTATAAGAGATGTCTATTCAATAAAGAACCGCAGATGAGACGTATGAATGTAATCAGAAGCCGATTACATGATGTTTATACTGAAACGGCTAATAAAGTTGCACTATCTGCTGATGATGATAAGAGAATAATTTGTGAGGATGGAATAAATACTTTTGCATACGGACATTATCGTTTCAAAACAGAATCTGGAGGAAGTTCTGTATCATAAGGAATAACCCGCAATTCTTCTCTAACAAATCCTCGTCGCGGCCCATTCACTAAATAATATAAAACCGGCTGATTAGGTGAAATCACACTTCTAGAAATATCATAAACTTTTATACTCCAAATAGGATCTGTAGCCCGACTTTTTTCACCACCCTCAAGTTCGCCCGGAGATAATAGATATCTAACTTTAACACTAGGAGGTAATCTAATCTCATCAAGCCCAACAACTCGCTGATAATTTTTAGTTTCAATATTAACCTCTTTCATTTTTATGGCCTCATCAGGCTCTTTGCCGGTTATTCTTGTTTTTGTATTATTCAAAGTTTTTAGAATAGCTGGTAATCTTTTCACCCACACCCTTGATCGCTCATCACTAATCATTTCCTGCGCATATTGATGGCTAAATAATCTTTCCCCCAATATTTTGTTTGCGTTTTCCACAAAGGCTTGGGCTCTATGATTACCAGCTTCACTTCTTTGTATCCCCACATTATGGTAATTCATGAGTTTACTAACTTCACCCATAAATTCTTTTCCAGGATCAACCATTAATGTTTTAGGGTATTTCAATCTTCTAGAATATATTTTCTTAAAAGCTTCTGATATCTCTCGACTTTCTTTTGAGGTTAATGGCTCAGCATCTTTATATCTCGAGGCGATATCAACCACAACTAACGCATATTTATATGTTTTTCTTCCAACTCTATCATGCGGTAAAAATAATAAATCTGCTTGGTGAATCTGATTTGGTTTATCCACAATCCAATGCGGTCTAGGTATATATTTTGGGGCTGGGAGATAGATTTGCCATATTGCCTGTTTTTGTAACCATTGTTTTGCCGCATTTTCACTTACTTTCGCCTTCTCAGCTAATTTTGGAATCGCGGAATATCCTTTCCAATACCCTTTGGCTGAATAATATATTTTTGACATCATTTAAAAATTAACAAAGTATCTTATAAATTAAAATGGTGGAGGAAGAAAAATTTAGCGAATATCAAATTAATCTTATGAAAAAAATTATTAGAAAAAAAATTCTATATATGGAAGATGGTGATAAAATTTTTAATATTATGATTTTAATTCCCGAGGCGAGGGAATGTTTATCAAAACATATTGAAAAATTAAAGAATAATAGTGTGAAGGGGTTTAAAGGTTAGACAAAGTATCTTATAAATTACAATGACGTCAGAAAAAATTAATCCAAACAGAATTCCAAGAGAACCCTTTGGTTTGAAGGCAGAATCAACATTAAATAGAATTACTCTAAATCCATCATCAGCCAGTCCGGGCGAAACATTATATATAAACATTCCAAAACTTTCTGAGAATTTAGTGATTGTGCCTGGAAGTGTATCTCTTTTGTTTGATTTAGATGTTGAGGGCCATAAAAATAATACTGTTGTTAATAATGTGGGAAGGAATCTTGTATCTAGATTAAAAGTTCTTTTTGGGGGAGAAACATTGCAAGATACCCAAAGATATGATCTATTTCAAACATATCGTGATTTATTTTTAACTAAAGAAGAGCGAGAAGATAGATTAAAACAAGGTATTTCAGAAGAAAATATGAGAAAACTTAGAACAAATGCGGGTGATAAGGTAGATACAAATGCAAAGGAAGTAACTCTTGCAGTAATTCATAATACTAAGTATAGAATACCAATAGATCACCCAGTTTTAAAAGATCATGGAGTTTTTTATCCAAAAGCATTAGAAAATCATTTAATATTTGAGATTACACTAGCCTCACTTCATGATATTATTAAATATTCAGATGTAACAAAAGCACCATCATATTCAATCAAAAACTTAGAGTTAGAATATTCTTCAATTTCAAGCGAATACTTGGCGCGTGAAGCACAAGCCGCATACCAAGTTGGTAAAGGATTTTTTTATGAAAATATTACTTTACACAAAACTTTTACATTTAAAGTAGCCACCGATGAGGTTATTAATCAACATATTAATTTACCAAGAAGATCAATGACTGGAATATTATTTTTGTTTACTCTGCAACATGTCGGGGGATTAAGAGATTCTGAAAAATTTTATAATCCAAATATAACTTCTGTTAATATAGATGTTGATGGTGTTCCAAATCGAATATACTCTAGGGGTATGATTCCATCTGATCTTTGGGAATCCGTGAAAAAACGCTTTCATAGAGATGATGGTTTACAAATTTCATTAAAAGAAGAAGATTTTTACGCGGATAAGTTTGCTCTTTGGGTTGATACTAGAACTCACCCAGATAATGGTATTCATGGAGGAGGACTAGCTCTAAATAATACACATGATGGCGTAAAAATAGAAATTAAAAGGAAGACAAAAAATACCGCAGAAACAGTAACTTGTTATATGTTTGTTGTGGCTGATGCAATGATGGAAATTATGAATTTAAGTTTGAGATCAATTAAGTACTAAAAACATAATGTTATGATACAAAAATCATGGAAGATTTACGAGATAAAATTCCTTTTCATTGTATAATAACTGGACCAACAAATTGTGGAAAAACAAAGTACCTAATTGAACAGCTCCGAGGCCCATTTCGAAAAGTTTTTGAATATATTGTTTTAATTTGTCCAACTTATTCTAAAAATAAAACATATCATAATTTCGCTCGTGGGGACAAGAGATTCTTTGTATTATCACCCGATGCAAGTAATCTCGATGAGATTAATGAATTGTTAAATGATTGCCAAATTTTATTCTCAGGGCACAATACACTAATAATTTTAGATGATTGCGCCGTATCCACTGATCTGAAGAAAAGATCTAATAAATTTATAGATTTAGCATTCTCCGGGAGGCATCACGGATTATCAATGTGGGTTCTAACTCAACAATTAACATCAATAGCAAAACCATTCAGGGAAAATGTAGCTTGCGTCGTTACTTTTCATAATCCATCGCAGAAAGGTATGAAAATGTTTTTCGAAGATTATGGCGGTGATTTGGATTATGAATTGGGTAAAAAGTTTGTTCAACTCCTGAAAACTGAAAAATATTCTAGGTTATGTTTATCTTTGCGATACCCATTTAATTGCTATTTAGAGATACCCGAAGTGATTTAACAAAGATGACAAACGTTGAAGATTATATTGAAGAAAAGACAGAGGTAAAAAATGATACTAATCAAAGTGAGGATCTTGAAATCAAACAAGAATCACTAGCCATTCTCGCAGTGCTTGGGACAACAAAGGAATATTTGGGGGTTGATATGAGTCTGGGTGATGTAAAAAAATTATCAGAACGTGATGTAGAAAAATATTTTAATCGTTACCAAGCGGTAATGGGTAAGAAAATTAACGGGGGGTTGGTAGATTCAACCCTACAATTAGTTTCCAAACTTATTTCATATTTAGTTCCGGTTGATGATATAGAATCACTTTGTAATGATTTGAAGAACGATGATTTGGTTAATCGTGAATTAACAAACTTTGTTGGGCTCTTGGCATTGAAAGGAGGAAGATTGGTTGCACTTGCTAGCGGATTATTTCAAGTTGCCAAGCATGTTAAAATAGGAAAAATACAACAAAAACCAGTAAATTCTAACACAACTGATCAGGAAACTAAGCAATCTACTGAAGGTGTTGACACTGTATATTAAACAGATCTAAAAACTTATTTGTAGCATCTAAATAACAATGTCCGAACAAAATGAACAAGTTGAACAAATTACGGCTGATCCCACACCCGAAAATAAAGATACTAAAAAGAGGGAGAAAGATCCTAAAAAAGTAGCGGCCGGTAAAAAATTAGCAGAATATAATAAAAAAGCAAAAGAAGCATTAGCTAGGGAGATGAAACGAGAGGCTCAAAATGAAAATACAGAAAGAGAGTATAATCAAGAAAAGTCAAACAATGAAGCGAAATCATGGCTTCCAGAGTTATCTTTTACTACTGTTTTATCCGTTGTTGGATTGGGGTTTACAGCATTTGATCTTTTTATGAGATATAAGGAAAAAGCTAGGGTTGAATATTCTAATAGGATAGCTGATTTATCACAAGTTCCCCAATTACCACAACCAAAAAAGATACCATTTTCTATAACCCCAAAATCTTTAGGAATGGAATAATCTCTAAAGTCATCTAAAGGTTTCTTAATGATGTAGTAAAAAATTATGTCAACCGAAAACAAACTTGTGAAAACTGTAACTGATTCAGCGACACTTATTGGATTGGGGGCTGGAGTTGGGTATGTAGCTAAAAAGGTAATGAAAGAATCATTTTTGAATGATCCATCCTCAAGTATTACAAATTATGCAAAATGGGTGGCTGTATTATCCGGAAGTATGTATTTAAAAACATATTTAGAGGATCAAAAGATTTTACCAAAATAATCAAACATGGCATCAATAGCGATGATGATTGGTGGGGCTATATTGAATGCAACGGCATTTACTGGCGGAAATATTCTTGCAAAATATTTGTCTGGACGCAATGTTGATACAGAAAAAATACGACATGATAAAGCAATGGAAAAATATCAAAGAGATTACGCAGAATATCAGGAAAAAAGACAAAAAATGATTGATTGGGAAAATAAGAAAAAAGATGAAAAATATCAAGCGTCAAAAAATATGTCGGCTACAGACCAAGCGTTTGAATTGTATGCTCAAATGCATGAACCAAAATTCTCTGATTATTACAAACCAAGCGATGATCAAAAAACAGGAGAAATGGCATATGTAGGGGGAGGAATGTTGGCTTTAGGGTATGTAGCAAGCAAATTATTTTAAATTACAACTCTAAAGATTTAGTCTAAAGGGTTATTAATCATGACTAAAAATGGCAGAAGGAGGAGAAATAGATCCAATTGACCCAACCGAGCTAAATGATGGTGATGATGAAGAAGATGATGATGGTATTGAAATGGATACGATTACATCTACAAACCAACCAGAATATCCTAATTATGATGGCGAAGATGAAGAACAAGAAACTCCATTCGGGGGTGAAAGGCAGCGGTTGTTACATGAAAAATTAAATGAACAAAAAGAAGCAGAAGAAGAACTTTTACAAATAAACCCAAGAACAAAACTAAATAAAATGATCTCTTATTTTAGAGATATTGGGGAAGGAATTAAAAAAGCAACTTTTCAGTTCAAAGGTGGAAAAGGGGCTCAATATGAAATTTTAGATGGTAAACTAGTAAATGTTAAAAATAAATATCAAAGACTTCCGAAGACATTAAAAGAAATTATTGGTCCCTCTAGAAGAGAAATTGTTGAACAAATGAAAGAAGAAACTAAAAAGAAAGAACAAAAACTGGCTGAAAAGGTTGAAAGAAAAAAATTAATAGATGAAAAACCTAATAAAACACCTGAAGAAAATAATGAGAGTGAAAATCTAGGAAAGGAAATTGTTGAAGAAAGAGAAGATATAGAAAATGATAAAATGGAAACAGAAAGAATAGAAAATAAAATACCATTGCGAGAGCGAATTAAAGATATATTCAAAAAACATGGTTTTACAGCATTTGCAGTTTTAAGCGCTGTTGGTTTAGTAATTGGGGTTATAGTTTCTAATCTTTCTAAAGGATTATCAACATTAGGTAGGGGGTTGGGAAATGGATTAAAAACTATAGGTAAAAAATTGGGCGAAATATTGCCAGGAATGGTGGGAGCAATAGTTAGCTTTCTTTTCAAAACAGCTGGTGAGGTTATTGGGTTTTTAGGAAAGAATGCTTGGCTTTTGATAATGGCTGTGGTTCTATATTTTGTGGAAAGTATAAAAAAGAAGAGAAAGTAACAAAGCCAATCTAAAGATTTCATGTTGAGTAGTAAAATACAATATGGATGAATACAATAGAATTTACCCTGTATTACCCAATAATACAGATCCGGCTAATTTCAGACTGCAAAAATCAAGCGAAGTATTACAAAATCTTGAGAAAGAAATTAAACATTACGAAGAAGTAAGAAAAAAATATAATAGGGCGAGAACCATATGTACAAAAATTAGTGTTTATGGTGGAATGATTTCAGTTATTCTATCCGCGAGTGGTTTAAGTACATCTCTTACTGGATTTGGTGCTATTGTTGGTATACCTTTGGGTGTTGTGGGTGGGGCTTTTGGCGGGTTGTCGGTTGGATTTGGTTTTGCTTCTAAAAAACTTTCTCATAAAGTTAGCAAACATGAACAAACGGCCGCAATTGCAAAATCAAAATTAAACACCATTAATGATTTAGTTTCAAAAGCTTTGAAAGATAATGTTATATCCGATCAAGAATTTTCTATAATTTTAGCGGAATTGGATAAGTTTCAAAAACTAAAACAAGAAATACGACAAAAATTTAGAAAAGACTCGGAAAAAAACTTAGATATGTCTGTGATAAGAAGGGAAGTTCGCGAAAATCTATTAAAAGAATTAACAAATCCAGGTCATTAAAAATTTCATATGAGAGAACCGATGTTGGTTGTAATTGTTTTGCGGGAATTAGAAGAGAGGTTAATTTAACCTAAAGACTTGCATAATAGCAAAAAACAATAATATGGATAAAATAAAAAAAAGTTTAACCAACATAAATAACACTACATCTTTATTAGATGATTTCAAAAATCGATACCCAAAAGCTAACCTTGATAAATTTACATTTGTAAATGATTCATCTGGTGGGTATATTAAATGGAAAGTTACTGGGGTAACAGTTATGTCTTATGATGATCCTTCTGGAAAAACATGGATTGATGAAATGAACCCATTATTAAAAATTTTATTATGGCATGATTTGGGGCCAAAAAATAAAACTAAAGTTGATTCGTTTCCAGAAAATAAAACTAAAGTTGGATCTTTCCCAATAAGTTTATCGCCTACAAAAGAAACATATCCAATACCCGGTATTAAATTTGATGACACTACAACCGATGTAACAAAAACGTTAAAATCTCTAGATATATACGTTACAGATAAAAAGAAATTCAATAAAGATATGAGAAACATATTTATATCTCAAGTTGTAACATTTAATTCCGCAAAGGATTGCAAAACATGGTTGAGTAAACCAAATTTTAATTATTGGCCACAACAACTTAACTTTGCAGTTTGGTGCGCTACATCTGGTTGTGGTATAAGTTTTTTTGAAAGTCTAAATTATCCCAAAGTAATTGGCGGTTTCATAAAGTTTCATATATATTTCACAATAAGGCGAATATTGTATGAATTGAAACTGCCTTTGCCAGATGAACCAACTTTTTCTATAAAAAATAATCCATATAATAAAGTTGCATATAATAAATTGTGTAATGAATTTGGAATTTCTAATAATTCTGACTTTAGATGGATGGGAGGAAGAAATGGTGGGTTGGGCGATATATTCATCGATTATGGAAATAGACCTAATGCAAAAGATCATGATTACCAAAATATTCATGTTATAAGAAATTATGATAAAGAAGCTGATATGCGGTCAAAATCGGGGTATAAATTTAGTGATGAAGGGGGAAAGCAAGAAAAAGGTAATCTAATATCTTTTATGAGAAATGATGACTTTGCTGATTTTAAATATGCTTGGTTTATGCCAAAAAGTGGAAATGGATTAACAAAAGCTGGATTGGGAAGAATAAATAGATCAGTTGAGGCTTTTGTTTTTTGCGTATTAGGGTCTCAAGTTGATACTAGAAATCCAATTATTGGAAACGCGGGAGGATCATCTGAAACTCAGGATCTATTTGTATCAAAATTTGAAGACTCTGTGGTTGTAAATGATATTACTAAATCTATTAAATACTACCAAACAGCGGTTCAAGATTCAAAATCTCGTCTTGATTTAGCTATAGCTCCTGGTGTTTGGTTAATGCCAAGCAATTTAATAATAAATACGGAAAGTATTATTGGGTATAATAATGCTTTGGAAACAGCAACAAAAGATATGAAATTTGGTGTAAATAATGCATTAAATGTTGAAACAAAAAATGTTGGAATAACTCATAGTTTAGGGACATCAAAAGTTTTATTAAATACTAATAAACAAAAACCAAAACCAATAATACCAACAAAAGCAGTGCAAACGGATGTAATTAAACCAAAAAATAATGATACAACACAACATCAAAATAATCTTATAATGCTTGTGGTTGTAGGGGGTGTATTATCTTGGTTTTTATTTCGATAATGTTTTGATTATAAAAATCTAAAGATGTAATCAAAACAAAATATTTAAACTAAAACCCCAATGCAACAAAATCCATTTTTATCATATTTAACTGCTTTTATTTCAACATTAATTTTATCGCCCATTCCAATTTTTTTATTCTTATTTTCATATAAATGAAAAACATCATTAAACTTATAATCTTTTAAATAAATATGTGAAATTAAAATCTTCATTTTTTCAAAAACCTTAATAAAAATACCTTCTTCATAAACCCCACATACTACACCATCAACTTTTTGTTTAATTTTAGGTTTATATGTTTTTGCTTCAAATCTTAAAACAAAAAAAGTATCTTCATTATTTACAATTTTTATTATACGATTTACTGAAATAATATATCCATATTCTTTATCAAATTGGCCAAAAGTTAATTTATTGAGTGTTTTTAAAAGATGATTCATAATATTTTTATCTAAATATTTAGGTTCAAGATATATGCGCCTTTGAATTATATTAGTTTCCATTTTCTTAATTTTTAATAAATAATCTAAAAACTAATATAATTTAATCAAAAATATGTTCAGCATTACAATGTATGATTCTGAAACTAGGGTTTATTTAGATCCACCAATGAAACACGTTAGTGAATTACAACTTTTAGATTGTAATATTAAAACAAAAAGGTTAATAACTTTAAGGAATCGAGAAAAAATAACCGATGAACAAGATAAACCCTTAGTAATATTTAATCCGGGAATATATTCCATAAATGATATAAAAATATTAATTGAGCTCAACGAAAAGGCTAAAGATATAACAATTATTATCGGGGATAATTTTGCTTACATAATCAACAATAAATCAATTAACATTAAATTTAGTCAGGGTTTGCAAAATTCTTTAGGTGTGCCGGAGATTATATTTAAAATAAGTCAAATAGATATAACTATAAAAGAACCTTTGAGACTTTTATGCAGTATAGTTGATAATAGAATGTCATACGCGAATAAAGGTAAAAATGTAAAAATACAGCCATCCCAATTGTTGGCAAACATTCCATCAAAAGATTATCCATCTATTCCAATTAGAAAATATGATAGCTTGATTAATCACTTTGATTTAACCATTTTAGACACTGATTGGAAAAGGTTTTATCTAAATGGGCAATCTGTAACTTTTAGTTTAAGATTTAAATAAATTTTTGTTATGTAACCATTTATTGGGTTATATAACATAAATATATTATATTAATATTCTTCACCCCATCTTTCTTTCAAATCTCTTAACTCTTCAACATCAATGCACCAATCTAAATATCTAGATGGATGCCATGCTGCTGCCATTAATTCATCATGCAATGGTTTGTAAAATAACTCTTTATGCTCAATCTTATATTCACTTAAATCGACACTTACATATAATTTTTTTATTATAAAATTTTTATCAAATACATCAATTTTACATTCATCATCATGATAAGCAAGATAAACATCATTTTCATAAAAATGATCAATTTCCATTCCGTTTGCAATAATTACGCCATAATATGGATCAAAATCATATTCATATTCATTTTCAATAAAATCATAATTAGCTATTTTTAAAATTTTTTTCGCAAATTTATTAGTGTTAATACCACTAACTCCAAAATTTGTTTCTTCACCAAAATAAATATAATGTTCAAAATCATAATTTTTATTATAATATTCTACATCAAAATTTATTGGATAATAAAAAGTAATTTTTTGATTATAATAAATGATATATTCCCTATTTTTTGTTAAATTTTTTAATAAGTTTTCTTTTATTTCTTCTATAAAATCACAAATATTAAGCTTCTTATTGTTTAAATATTTAAGATTTAATTTTTTCATTGTTTTATTTTATATTTTATATTTTTTTCTTTAAATCAATTTTTATTTTACATTCTTTACAAGAAGCTTTTTGTTTGCCGTGTTCGCATATTTGTGATCCGCCGCATTCTTTACATTGTTGTTTTTGATTATTGTGTTTACATATTTGTGTTCCCCCACATTCTTTGCAACGATATTTATATCTATTATGCTTACAATTATACCTATTACAATCATTACAAAATTTTTTTAATTTCCCATGATCGCAAATAATTTTGCTAGTTGTGGTAACTTTTTCAATTAACTTATCAATATCCACATCTGTAAATTTTTTAATTTCATCAATTAGCTCTTTTTTACTCATTTTTGATCTTCCTTTAATTTCAAGATCTTTTGCCATTAATTTTAATTCATAAGTATATAAATCTCTTAATTGTTCCATTTAGATTTTTGTTAAATATTGAACGTCTTTAAATCAATTTTATTCCATGCCTTATTTTTGTTATGTAACCATTTATTAGGTTATATAACATAATTTTTTATTCATCTTGTTTTTCACAAATTCTACAAAACCATCTTTGTTTCCCATGAATACATATCCCCCTCCCATTACATTCTTTACATTGATACCTCCTCCGTTTATGCTCACAAATACTGCCGCCATTACATTCAATACAGCGCGATTTCTGTTTTTTGTGCTCACATATTTGTGATCCTTCACATAACATACAATAATATTTTAATTTATCGTGAATACACTTATACTTATTAGTTTTTGTTTGTTTTATATGAGGAGTTATAAAATTTTCTAAAGCTTCAATAAGTTGTTCTTTACACAGCCTATAATATCTCGGTATCCTCCTCTCTTTGGCGAGGAGTTTTAATTCTTTCACGTTTTTCTGTTCCATCTTTATTAAATCAATTTAATCCTTTAAATCTGTTTTAGAATTCAATTTTTTATAAAATCTTTGTCAAAATTAGATTAAACGTAAATTGAGCCAGAACCCGGCGTCAGATTTTATAAGGCTTCACATAGACTATGTTGGGGTCGGCTCCGTGTCAATTTCACATAGGCTCAGCGGAAGCTTGGCGTCAATTTCACATAGGCTCGGCATCGGCTTGGTATCGGCCTATCCGCACTATTCATTGATTATCAGAAACTTAACAATTTCACAGAGGTACCCACCCGCCCACCCGATCATCCGACATGTACTTTGTTAAATCTTTGATTGTGTAATGAAAATGTGTCAGCTTTCATATAGTTTTTGTATCGGCTTTGTATTGGGTTGGTATCGGCTTTGTATCGGCTTTGTGTCGGTTTTGTGCTCTGGTCAATAACAGCTTTGTATCGGCTTTGTATCGGCTTGGTGATAATCTACCTACACTCATTATTGATTATCAGAAACTTAACAATTTCACAGAGGTACCCACCCGCCCGCCCGATCATCCGACATGTACTTTGTTTAATCTTTGATTGTGTGAAATCACAGGCAAAATCTTTGTCAAAATTAGCTTATAAGCTAAAATTGTGCCAGAACCCGCTTTTTACACCTACTAGATCTCTCTTCACTAGGTCCAATTCTCCCTCCAGGATAACCTCCCGTGTTGTTTTCTCGTTTTGTTCTTTACTTTCCTGAGTGGATGGTGACTCATTTTTTCGAGCGTCTTCGATCATCTCAGTAAGAGTCTTTTCCCTGAAGGCAGTCTTAGTCTTCTTTTTCTTCGGAGGGGACCCTCTTTGTTCAGGAAATAATTTGTCCCTGTTTCGCTCAAAAATCTCTGGACCATTCGACTTTTTACCATCTCTGAAATGGCAGCTACACACCCTCGAGTATTTGTTGGGTATTTTATCTTCTCTTCTGTGGAAGGAGCAAATAGAAACCACCTTATCAGATGTAACGATATTCATATTAAAATAATAAACTTGTTAGACTTGACGGCCTAGAATGTTCAGCCAACACATTGTGTTGTAAGAGAAATCAATCTTAATAACAGGTTAACAAACTAAGGTGAAGCGAAGGCACTTAACTGGGGAATCATAAAAGCAATGATAGGTCTCGAGAGGTAAATAACACTGAGTTCGATTGTTTCGCATCGGCACAACTTCGTCCCAGTGAAACCCGAGTGAAGCGAATCATTCGGTAAACCTTACGCTCAGAATCGACATATTGAAGTTGTATTCTTAGTAAAAAACACGATCGTGAATATTTTTACCAACCTTATCAGACGAATCCATCGTTTGTGTTCGTTTGTTGCCTTTTGAGGACTTGGAAATGCGAAGAACCGGCAAGTATGGCTCTCTGACGCATGGTTACACGTTGGAGCAAAGCAGTAGACCATTTATGACCGTTTGGACCTTTCTTTTTAGACAAAAGCGTCAATTGTGACAACGCAATTGACTGTTCCACCCGCAGATCTTCCTCTTGAGTGATTTTTTAAAACAATTACAGGATTTTTAAGTGCTTTGACTTTTCAACAAAGAAAACGTGACCTACGCGCTCTTGATCATCTGCATTGTTTAGAACTGAGTTTTTTAGCGCCATGGCAACGTGACGTCACACTTTAGGACTCTATTTCCAACACCGTACGATAAGCGGCGTCAAGAAGCCTGGGGCAAAAACCGACCACGTGACGACCGAGAATAAGCCCGTTCCAATCGAGACCGAAGTTTCCGAAAATTCAAACCGAAAACGTTTGGTGAATGGAAAGCACCTTAGATATATATTTTGTTACGGTGAAGGTTTTCCAGAAAATCGGTGCTATACAGTAACAGCCGACAATGGCCACGTGAACTGCC
Organism: Ricordea florida; assembly: GCA_949710005.1. NCBI lineage: Eukaryota > Metazoa > Cnidaria > Anthozoa > Corallimorpharia > Ricordeidae > Ricordea > Ricordea florida. The sequence continues at coordinate 33,209,774 of OX453278.1, read as the reverse complement.
GCGTGATAGAGCAGGCCGAACGTGTATGTCTGCGTTTTGCTCGGCTACTTACGACTTTAAAGAAGATGAAAGAATTATCATCAAAAAGGGTATGATAAGGGACCTACGGTTTATCGTCCTCATCCGAGGAGACTAGAAGGTCTAACCAATTGCAGATGCCATTAAAAATTGCAGCACTTTCTCCTCAGTTATTTAAAGACGCTGAGTAAATGAACCCGCGACCTCGGTCCCGCACGGTAGTCAGGTGCTCTGCTAACTGAGGTACCCGATCGGAGCGCTTCGGATACTAAAATTTCTTTCAAACTGGCAAAACAAAGTCAAATCTGTTTTTCTTGTCTTTACTTGAAGAAGATCACAATTTTGTTTTGTACATTTTACTGGGTACCAGTTTCCGAAACTGGTACCCAATTGACAGGTTCTATGGAGTGTTTTCTCCCTTGAAAGCCGGTATAATGAACAATCGCAAAATATGTGGAGTCATTATTGCCGGCACATGGATTTTGGGATCACGTTTTCACTTGCTTTACTTTACGCCTACAGGTTGCACGAATATGCAGGCGATATTTACTGTGTTTATTCATGGGGGCCGAATGTTGACCAAGTGAAAGCCAATGAGGTATACTTTTAAGTGATGTCTGCCAGCGCTGTTTCTTCTACCAGTTATTGTCCTAACTGTTTTGTACATTATCATTATTATCACTCTCAAGAGACAGAAGTTCCCAGGAAATCAGTCTCTCAACGACAAGCATAGAACAGCGAGACGCAATCGAAACGAAAGAGGACGAGAGCACTTTAACCTGAGTTCTTATTCAATCTTGATGCCCTCTTATTAGTCTTATTAGCAGCACATCGTTAATTTTGTGTAACATGTCCTACTAGTCAATTTTCTTGTGGCCGGCGTTGATTGGTTCAGTCCCTAATTGCTGCCGAGTGAATGACAAGGCGAAAGAAACACTTGATTTAACTGCTTTTATTTCAGTTGTTGGTTCTTAAAATTTAACCCAAAATGAAATAAACTGGAGCATCTGAAGAATTCGTTTAATGAAAGTTAACTGGTCTTTTTCCTTTCCTTCTTGCATTCTTCAAGCCAATCGGAGAAACAAAAGCAATTATGTCTAAGAAGAATTTGTGAGGTAGACCGCTTCCAAATACCATGCGTAGATATTGTTACTGTATAAAAGTTAGATATTTTAGAAGGAATAAAAAAATAATTTATTAGAGTGATTGTTAACGCCGCTAAAATATTCCACTTTTCAAATCTGTCAATAAATGTAAGCCACACAAGTTTCGTTCATGTCATTTTTTTATTCCCACATGTCCCACCTTGCAATCAAACATGATAGACGAGTAAAGATGCTTAAATGAAAAAATTATGCTTCAATTTTCAAGTACGAAGAACAAAGCATTACAAGTTTCTCTGAACCCTTCACGCATTGTGTTTTGGTCAGAGGTCCAAGTAAGACTTAAATTAAAGTAGCTTTCTTTTCATTTTTGGTATTGGTAACTTTATTTACAGGTAATATGTCCGGAAGCAAAAGATGTGTTGCATCTCACCTTTCCGTCTACTTGACATTTGCCTCCATGATTCCTTTCAGTCCTTTTTTACGGCTTCGTTCTCCTTCGTCATTGATCTCCATTCCTGTGTTGTAAATGTGATGTAAGTTACGTTTTCTTGCTTTCAGGCATCCATACCTCCCGCATCCGGGTGGAAAGTTAACTGTGTCTCGTTGCTGGCGATTCAGTGCGGTTTTATCTCCCTTTGCATAGCTGTCCAAGTTCATTCTTCTGTAGAGCGTGTTCCACTTTTCTTGGTAGTCATACAAGGGATGAAGAAGGGTTCCCCCGGGTGCATGATCACGCTGCATCTCGCGTTTTCGTGAACAGCCATAACGAGCACAACCAGGAGGTTGACCTGCCATTTCTTTGACTGAATCTGGAGAACAGATATTTAAACATAAACTAGTAAGGGATAAGACTTAAAGAAAATAAGGTGTCATCAGAGAGGAAGTGAATCGTCATACTTAGCTGATTGCCTTTTTATCTATCTTGTTAGAAGATACCTGACATAATATTATCTATGATAATGATAATGATAATGAATTTATTTGGCGCACTTTTCCATATGAATGTGATCAAAGGCGCTTTACACTTCTATTTGGTAAGGTCGAACGTCAGCATGTAAAGGCGCCTCTGGCTGCCGTTATCAGTCCATGTATGATCTCACCCACCCACCCAGCCCATGCATGAAACGACAGATGAAACTATAGATGACATAGACCACCACATCGGGAACTACGTCCCCTGCTCTTTTCGGACAGTGCGTGGGTTCTTTAACGTCCCACAGACCATTAGGAACTAGTATTGTGAGACGGGACCTACGGTTTATTGTCCTTATCCGAGAAGACTAGATAGTCTAACCGCTTACTGGCTGCCTGCCATTTTTAACTCTACAGTTATTTCAGGCAGCCAGACGCTTAATTACTTACTTATTTATTTATACTATATATATTCTCTTTCTTGTAATTTATTAGGGTAAATAAAGTTGTTGCTGTTGTTGTTGTTGTTGCTTGCGAATATCATTACAAAGGCAGCATTTTCTCAATTATTTAAAGATCCTGAGTGTTGGTCTGGCTGGGGTTTGAACCCACAACAGTCCGGTGCTCTATCAACTGAGGTAAAAGGTCGGCAGATCTATCCATTGGATAATTTAATCATTAGCACTGATTTGAAATTTATAGACACATAAGTCTCGGTATAAAAAAACAGGTGTTTCTCGTCCCGCCCGCTTCATTTTTTGTTGCCGCCTCTGGTGTTACTTTTACTTTGTACCCAGTTCTCTTCGATTGACTAAAAAGATATGGCTCTAAGTGAAACAGAGATGACTTTTGCCTGCGTTTTATTCGAAGTCACGTTAAAATTTTAAAGCTTTGGTACGCTAGGTCCGTTGTGGATAGGTAAATTGCCATGCAGGATTTATTTTGCAAGTTCGCTTCTGGAGAATTTGACGATGGAGAGAAAAACATCGATATTCGAACAACACAGGTAAGGAATTCAAACAACTTTAAATTACGGAAAATATTCTGTGTTATCAAGTGAACATTTTCTCTTGGTGTCATGAAATATTTATAAGATCTACTTAAAATATATATCATGCTCTAGATTAATAGGACTGCTACCCTTCTGCAGTGTACGCCAAGAAAGGGGATATAAGCCAAAGAAGAAAAAACATGTATAAGAACATGTATCAAAATAAAACAAACTGGTGTTTAATCAATATCTGACGTTTCATTTGATTAATATTTGACCTAAGAACTCTAACTTATCCTTGGGGAGGGTAATAATGTGAAAATAAAGCATTCAATTGGAAATAATTAAAAAGTCGGAAATAACAAAAATAGCGCGCGCCCGCTCTCTTTTTTTTGTATAGAAATCTGATCGAGGAACACTTGTTTTTGTTTTTACTTGGCCTAATAGAAATCAAACCTCAAACGTAGATTTATTGAATTATTGAATTTCTTGAAAATGGCTCGCGGCTGAACGTGAACGTGTTCTCCAGTACTGCGATACCAGCTTATTCGTTAAGCAATCTCGTGCCACTTCATTTTATCGATCAATTAGAAGTACGACTGAAAGAAATGGTGAATAGTTTGCATGCGTTTTCCCGCTCTGACGACACCTATTTTGGCGAAGTGCGATTGGTTCGCTAGACTGTCCGTATCAGTTCTGTTCCATGGTAAGCCAGAGAAATTATTTTGGTTTTGGTTTAGAACAGTTCTAACTGAGGCGTTGTTACGTACCTTCAGATGCTGTTAGACTTGCACATCTTCGGGTAGATTTATCATTTCCTGATTCTGTTTCTGCTCCATTGCAACTTACTTTGGGTCGCGAGGCCCGGTCTTGTACTATGTTAGGGTCGATTACACCTCTGTCTACATCAATTGGAGATGCACTAGTTCCAGTTTCCAACAATAGAAGTGCAACAGCAGCAACAAGAACTTGAGTACGAATCATCGTACTTGTTTAAGGCTTGAGAAGTGAATAAATTCAATCAGAAAGGCGGTTTTTATGCATATTGGTGTCAGCTGAGGAAGGATGTTTCCATCCGTTCTTCTGACGTTCAAACTTATCACTGTTAAATGATTCAGGAAGTAGAACACTGTTGAAAATGGTTCAAAAGAGTACCGATTCTCTAGGAAGTAACCGGTCAGAACCAAAGCAAATCATTTCTTGAGTGTTCAGTTTTAAGAATTCAGGATCAACTTTACCGAAAGCGGACGAACTAATATCAAGGTTGACTAAACGAGTGTGGAAAAGAATGCGACTATTCTTAAAAGCGTAACACAGTTAGTGTCTCTTTATTTGTAGCATTTTAATTGTTGCTCGGATTACATTTAGCATATACAAAGAAAACAATCTTCGAAAGTTTATTGAATGTTTCGTTAACAATTACTCGCAAGAGTTAATGACTCTCTATGCTCTTTTGTCTTTTTCGTTTTCATTTTGTGCGATTGTCAAAATTCATATTTTGGTTAACAGATAGGAAATTGATTTCTTTAGAATCTGTCGGGCGGTTCTTTTAATGGTAGACTATTTTTCTACATTGTGGAAGGCGGAGAGTGCGATCTTGGCATGTTTTCATTCACTATTAACTTACGTTTAATGACTATAATTGAGCAGTGAACACATTGTCACGTGGAACTGACCCAGAATTTTCATTCTAACAAAGAGATAGATTAGATTTATATTGAAGCAAATAATGAAAAAGAATGATTTCTTTTTGTAAACTACCAGTGTTGACGAGGAAAAAGAATTGGGGACAGAGGACCGAAGAACATGTATTTCAATTAAAACTCTAAGGCCCTTAATAAATGTATATATGAAGGTTTAACACCTCTAGTTTCCAAGTCAGTGCAGTTTTATTTAATACAGGTATAGGTTTGCACAGTAATTTTCGCTAGGTATTAATAGAAGGTATTTAGTTCCTCGGGGGTAGTTCGTTTAACACAACGAATGCAGGCTTCCTCACGTGCATCCCTTGACAGACTGTCAGCTGGTTTATCGCGTTCCTGAAATGAATAGTAATTTAGATGTAAGACTCAGATAGGCTCTGAATACATACAGAATATCATAACGACTTGAAGACAACTTTTAGCTAGTCTAGAGAAGTGTATGTGAAACATTTCGCCCTGATGCGTCTGCTCATTTTTTGTTGTTGGATAAGGGCAAAAATTAAAACATTAAAAACCCTATAAATAGTATGAAAGCCCAAGAATGGCCCTGCTATGCGGTATGCTAATCTGAAGAAAGAAATTGAACATTCTAGTACTTTGCCTACTACAATCGATCAAAATTCTAAATTCCTAATGTTAAAGCGTGAGAGTGGCAACAGTAAAAGACGCAAGCGTTAGAATTCTTCACTAATATAGCTGGTACTCCTGAGCTGGTCTAAGCTGGATGCGGTTTTTGATCTTCATTCGTTTCCTCACAGAGGCCATGCGGATGAACTGTAAAGAACGGGAATAACGTGTTTTCAAATAACTGACCTCTGAGATATGCCAATTGGTATGAACTGTTAGTTTGTTAAAGATGTTGTTGTTCATCAGTTTATGGCAGAGCCCATCAATATTAGCTTCTGCTTGTGGGTCTTTCTCGCTAGGTTACTACCCTGCCGGTCCGCCAGAGTCTGATCGTTGCAGACGATCAACAGGGGGAGGGGACGGGGTGCACTGGTCACGGGACGACGAAGGGCACTTTCCGTTGGTATGATCCTCCTGGTATGATCCACAGTTGGATTTGTGATCCGAGGTCACACGGATCATATCATGAGCGATCAAAGGAACCGATAAATCCACTCTGGAAAGGATTATTCTGTTCCTTTGATGCGCCATGATCAGTGTGATCTTGGATCGCAAATTCACATCTAAGATCGTACCAAAGGAACGTACCCCCTTGAATGAAAACGTTTGCGGGCTTGTCTTAAAGAAAGAAGAAAAAAATATCAAGTGCCTTTATTAGTGAAAAAGGAAAAGTCTTCATACAAGTAAAATCCTCGGGACTTTGAAAAGAGGCCGCTTAATAGAGGTTGGTCGCTTAATCAGTAGACACAGGTAAAATACAAATTGGCCAGAAATGGCGGTCAACGTGATTTATTGACTCTGTATAGAAAAATGGTTTTTGAAGGAAGTTAAATACGTGAAGATGCATTCAAAAAACGCCATGAAACAAAACTTAGACCTTTTTTTCACGCCAACAGTCTGTGTAAAAATCTGTTGTAGTTCAAAGCCTTTGATAATCGGTCAATACTGCTTGACGTTGTGGAGTGCGAAGTTATAGAAGATCAAGTCATTTGCCTTTCCAATAGATAAGGCAAAGTCCTCGTATCCATGAAACTGGGCAGTGTCAGAGCTGATCAGTGATGCACATGGCAAGGATTTTTATAGACTTACAATACAAACTTTCGCGCCACAAAACAGAAGGTGCTTTTAGTACCGGACGTGAAAGATTTCTATGTTTCAAGGCTCGGAGATTGAATTACAGTACCTATCACGATTTCGCTCGAAAAGATAATTTACTGGCCGCTTAACAGAGGTAAAAAAGCAATAAATACTTGACCTTGTAGAGAATAAAGCATTTTAGTGACAAATAATTCATGACTTTAGAAAGTGACCGTTTAATGGAGATCGCACTGAATAAATTGTCGTCCAAAAGAGAGAAAGCTATTTTGCCAAAGCTGGTCAGAGGCTCAACTGGGAAACTGGATTTGAAGCATTGCGACATTATTAGGTCATAAGTAAATTTTAAACGTAAACGGAACCACCTTGAATAGGAAAAGTTCTTTTTAGGCCCCTTTTGCAGTAAACTTTTTCTAAAGTCTTATTAGAAGATACAGCTCTTATTAGTTGGTATAGGGATAATTTCTATCATACGTAATTTGCAAGAAATTCTCTCTCAATGCGAAATATATAGCCAACCTGCCAAAATAAATCGAGCGCAACATTTCTTTCACTTTGTTACACTTTCCGCTTACTGATCGAGGTGGTAAGAGCCATCGTCCCACAGATTACTCTGTTTTGTAGACAAGAGTTGCCATATAACAGCTAGAAGTGAAATATACAAGATTTCCACTGGTCTTATTTTTCATTTTTTTCTTCAGGATGCAATTATTTGCAAAACTAGAATACGACAAGCAAGTGACAAAGGTCTGTCTTTATCGGTTTGCGTCGTGAATAATACGACAGTTACCTCAATGATTAACCTTCGCATGTTTCTCATTTGCAGCTGTCTTCTTGGAGGCCAATTAGCTGTAATACCCTCTGTTCTGCCTCTGCTTTGAAAATAAGCGCTAAGACACAATAATACTGCTATAGTAAGGCACTTTGTTTTCATGGTTAAAACTGAGTAAAGCACTTCGTTCTTTGCTTTGTCGGGTTCTTTGTGTTCCCAAAGAGAAAGTACGATGCTTTTTATCACAGAGAGATACATTATTATCGAAATATAGTAAACCAAATGTTTGTTTTATTAAAAAAGGGATTTTCAGGTCCATTTGTGGGCCTTACTTGCTCATTGCCCTCGCAACAATTATGTGTAGTCCCACAATAATAATGTACTTACAAGCTGTACTTAAACTGTAATGTACTTTTAAAATTATAGTATTATATTGCAGTAAAAACGATGCCTTTGATGTCGGCAAGAACAAAACTGAGCAGGTGTAATTAATAATGCTGAAAAGTGTTGGAGTCTCCATTGAACAAAAAAAGAAGAAACGTTTTTAGCTGCTTGCTTGGTTTTCTCGTGATTCTTTGTTTCTAATTCTGTATATGAGGTGAGCCACATAAACCGTTAAAGAGCAAACTATATTAGTGCTTGGTTTTTGCCAATCAAGAAGAACCTTTACCGCAGTGATATCAACCCTTTGTCTTGTGAATTATTTCCCTCTTAAGTTACTGACATTTTAATCAAATATTGTAACTTTTGTTCTATTTAGAAAGTTTGAGAAAAGTCATTTCTAAGAGATATGATGTCCCAACACTTTTCTTGGGCGTGGGTGTAACATTCAAAATTCTGTTAACTGGAAGTGGCCCTAGAAACTATGTTCCGCTTAGAAGAAAAAACAGCCCACAAAGTACATCACCTCCGTAAACAGGATATGAGACTTAATGGTACAAAACAAGTCGATAGCACTCGCCGACATGGGCAACGAAATAGGAAATGACCTTCCTAATGGGCTTGTGTCGGTTCTAAGACCAAAAACATCTGTATGATAGTTGCTTACATAAAGTCGCCTCGCCTTTTCAGAAAGTTAATTAGAAAATGCTTTTTGAAAACTGATAATAAGAAAAAGAAGGAAAATCAAATCAAAAATATTGGTCAGTAGTTTTCAGAAGCCGTTAATACCGAAAGTGGATTCAATTTAAGTGAATTACATGATCACTCTATAATATACTGCAATAACGCAATTAGTACCAAGGCTGCTAAGTCATTTGGAGAGGAGAAATATGGGGCAGTGTGGTTTAATGATCAGGAAATAATTGACATTCGATAAAGGCAGCTGACTTTTCAGGAAAAACTGAAGCATTTCGTCAAAACAAACGTTCTTCTTAAGCTGTACCTATTAAAAGGTACTGGTCATCTGGTCATGTCAATTAATAACACCATATTAGTAACGTTGCCAACCTACAATTTAAAAACAGTCCTTTTAAGGAAAATTACAGACAGTTATACTGAGTTTTACCGACTTCACACTTCTGCAAAAACTAACCCCATCGGAAGAACAAGACAAACAGGGAAGCAGATATCATTAAAAGCTTGTCCACCTTTGTATGATCAAGTAATTGCAATTCAAATATTATCGATTTATTTACTCGTTCACCTGCACAGGAATAATCAGTTGTCTTTAAACCTTTTACATACCTAATCATCAGCATCCTGCTAAAACGCAATAACTCCAAAAGGAGAAAATTATTAGGAGAAAAAGACACAAACACTATGTAAACTTTCAAAAGAACTCAGCCTCACATGAAAAAAGTTTTTTTAACCTATGTAACTTCTCAATGGCAAACACCTTGGGTTTGACTAAGAATAAAAATAAACTCTTGGATATAACTGAAAAAAGTTACCGCTTGATGGGTTTAACTTGTCGTCAACTAACGTTATAAGGAAACAACAATTTTTGTTTTCTGAGAAACACTCAGAGCCACCCAAGGGAACTTCCTAAATATTTTTATGAACGAAGTGTGTTATTACCACACAATTCGCCATTTTTCTCCGGATCCGCTAAGGGAGTGAAAATTTGCCAGTATGTAATTGTTTTGTGAAATATGTGGAACAGATAGAATCAATATTTCGAAACGAAATTTCGCGATATTGGGGTCGCTGTATTTTCCTTAATCCAAATGAATATATAGTCTATGTGTGAACAAATTGAACTCTAGTACTGATTAATTGTTTTAATGAGTAGCAAATTATCTGCCTTTGTCAAACGGAGCCAACATGTCAGTAACGGATACAGGTGTTACAAACTGATTACGACAGACATGGCTGGATCAAATCGAAAAAAGTCTTTTTAGGAATTAGCTGTTTGCATTTTTATTTTAAGAAAGAGTTTAAAATCATGAGGTGCACCTTTAATTCGGTAGTTGGAGTAAAACCTGAGTTGTCGCTTTCCTCGTCGACGTTTAACAAAATTTATCGATATTCATGGATTACAAGTATATATCCCTCCTCTTTGACATTTTCCTTTTTAGCGCCAATGTTTTTCCTGAAACAGAAGCCGTCGTAGGACACTCAAGGGTAGCTTATCGGAGGTTAGAACAAAAGGGAAATGGAAAAAGGCAGTTTTATGCTCAGGTATTTAAAAGAACATTATTAATAAAGCAAATTAAGCAGAATTTAAAGCTTTAGGTTTGTTTTGCAACTTCCCTCAGTTTCCTTTCTTGTGGTATCTTCCCTTATACTCTACACATATCAGCACATGTTTCACCGTTGAAATCAACGCAAATCGTTCAAATGTTTCTAATGTTCACTACTCTTTGTAAGGCAGTTAGCTTCAGCTTTTCAGTTCTGACTAGATTCGGCACGTAAACATGTGACTCCCCAAAAGAGGTCACTGCAGTTTCGCCTGTCTGTTTCATTTAATTATTAAAAGGTACTTGTCTCGTATTTAAAGCTGATCGATCGCTTACGTTCGATTTCTTAAAACCAAATCTCTTGTCCTTCCGAGGGAGCTTGACAATTCAGTTTTGCCCCCTCATTTTTTGTTCTCTTTGTCAGTATTATCTCAGCACGAATTTTGTTTGAAACTTAAGAGTGAAGTTTCAACGTGGCTGATATTTATTGGGTATTTACGTGTTTTACCTAGCTTCTACTTTTGCTGAGGACTTCAGTGCCGATGCAGCGCGTCAAAAATACTTCCTTAGCCATCCCCTCTTTTCGTACATACGCATTTTTCTTGACCCGTTCCCATGCCTGAACAACAGGGAAAAGCTGTGCTAAATACTTTGAGACTTAAAGGAGGAGGGACGGCTGGTGTGCTCGGGAAGCACCATTTAAAAATTGCATGAACACCCTCAGCCTGCCAATTTTTCACATGACCACCACCTCCCCCCCAATCAAAATGTAGAGTAGTCAATTTCGGATTAAAACACTATCATACAAAAGTTATTGCTAAAATATTTCACGTGAGCCCCCCCCCCCCCCTTTTCCCTATATTTTCTCGCATGAATCCCCTAAATCCCACCAGCCCCAATCTCCCGTAAAAAATGAACGGTCCCTAAGACAAATAATACTTCTTCAGTAGCTTCACTGAAAAGTCAAACAGTGAACAATATGGAATTTTATCTTTGAGGTTATAAGATGATCTTATTTATTTCATTCAATCCCATGTTACCTCCTACTACTTTTTGGATTAATAACTTGAATTGACGTTACAATAACATATCTTTCAGATGAATTACTTGCCGGATTTTCGAAAAGTCACAAAATACATATGCCAAGCTGCAGAGATGTTAGAGTGTGACGAGTTACTTGAAGTACCCAGTGATACGGCAGACGAGGACTTTAGTCAAATATCAGTTTGAATCGTGATAGAAAACGTTAAGATGCTCTAATGTAAGTGCTTACCTTGATTAGTTTCCGCGTGAAATGCATTATCTAAGCTTATATCTTATGTTATTCATACTTTCAGGACATCTTTATGGTGTCGTTTCGTAGTTTAACAAACTGATCCCTACTATTTACTATGGCGTCCTCTTATTAAAGAAAAAGTAGAAAATACTTAGGAGGTTTCACATGGTTGAACCTGCTGACGAGTTTGTAATGGTTAATGAAGCTTAAAATTTATTAAAAGTTGACCGAGTAATCCACTCATTCACTGCCTGACAAATCATTGTAGCTCAGAAGGTCAAACGGAATGACTACATCAACAAACCTAAGTAAGTAAGTAAGTAAGTAAAAACTTTATTTCAGTGTCTATGGATTTAGCCCTTGTGGGCTAATTGGGGACACTAATTAGAATACTTAACCTAAAATCATTTAAAATGCCTAACTATTGAAACTATTAACAACTAGTAACTTAAAAAGAAATAGACTAGTATTTGCAGTATTTCCTACGCACTGCAGAGCTTACAGCAGTTGCTGTTGTTTTCTATGTAGTCCGAAAGAGTGAGTTTTCTAATTTTAGTTCTTAAAGTAGCTACTGTAGGCGAGTTTTTCAAGTCTTTACTTAATTTTGTCCATAGTAATGGTCCAAGATATCTAATACAATGTTTCCCGTAACGTTTAGTGTCGAAACACGGTAGGACAAAATCACTGTTTCTAAGCGAGTGTGTAGAGCGTTTGCGGACGAAAAGGGCAGAGACGTTTTCTGGTGCAAGCCCATTCTTGACCTTGTACATAAGTATTGCTGTATCCTGTAAACGCCTATTATATAATGTGGGCAAATCTGCACGTCCCAAGAGCTCTTTGTAGGTTTAATTTCGGAGTGTGATTTATATATAGCTCTTAGTGCGCGTTCCTGAATTCGCTCGAGTTTCCTTTTGTCCGATGACCTACAAAATTGCCATGTTAAATGGCAGTATGTTAGGTAAGGCAAAATGAATGTCTTATACAATAATAACTTAGCCTTGCAAGGTATTAAATTGCGAAGGCGAGAAAGGACTTTCTGGCTGGCCTTAATGCATAACTCGCGGATATGCTCGGTGAACTCAAGTTTATCGTCGATGTAAACTCCCAATAGTTTGATTTTTTCTGTTTTTATAATGTCTGTGTCGTCAATGTTGAGGACTGTGTCACTCTTGTTCTTATAGAGTTTCCTTGGATTAATAATTAGCGACTGGAACTTGTCTGGGTTTGCTTTTAAGTAGTTCTTTGAGTACCAGGTCAGGGCTTGCCTACCATGAATTTTCAAGCTGCGTCCAACTGTTTCCTGGTCCGTTCCCTTAGCGTACACTGATTTGATGGTCGTCAGCGTACATAGTTAAGTTCGCGTCCTTTACATGTGATGGCAGATCATTTTGAAACATGTTCCAAAGTAGGGGTCCGAAGGATGATCCCTGGGGACATCCACGTTTCATCTTTATCCAATCACTAGTGATTTCGCCCAGTTTTACTCTGTTCTGTCTGTTCTCAAAGAATGATCGCATTAATCCGAGAGAACGTCTTCCAAAGCCGTAAGCCTCCAGCTTCTTAGTCGTCAAGGAATGGCTCAAGCTGTCAAAGGCCTTGCTCATGTCTGTAGATAGGATATAAACAAATTGCTTTGTATCAGCAGCCAGTTTCCAATCTTCTATCAGTGCAAGTAGTGTTGTTTCGCAGCTGTGTTTCTTCCTGTACGCTGTCATTCTGTAATACAGCGTTTTATCAGTCATAATGGCATGTCACCTGGTTGCAAAGTAACTGTTCGAATATTTTGTCAACTGCGATTAGGGAGGTGATGGGGCGGTAGCTTTTAGTATCCTGTCTGTCTCCCTTCTTAAACACTGGTGTCCACTCACCCATTTTCCACGCATTAGGCCATTCACCCTGCTCTATGCAGTTGTTGTAGAGGTTAGTAAGCGATGCTGCTGTACCCTTAGCCACGCTCTTGAGAAGCTTCGGTGAAATACCCAAGTCCCATCCACTGGATTTCTTTGAGTTGATCTTTTGAAGTGCCTGTTGTACTTCAGATACCGAAAATAATTTGAAATCGAAATCATTTTCTTTATAGGCTTCTCGTATGCTCCTGACACTACTGTGCTCACTGTGGTCTTCCTCCGTGAGATTATTAACATGATCTCCTCCAATATCTAACGCCACATTTGTAAAGTAGGTCACCAGTGTTTCTGCTACTTCCTTTTGGTCCTTTACAACGTTGTGTTCGTTTGTCTTGAGATAGATTGCTGTTGGTTCCTTGCTTTTACTGCCGATAAAAGGTTTAAGTGTCATAGAATTTATCCGGTCTTGATTTAAGTTCTTCAGTCTTTTTATACCAATATGCTCTAATAGCCTTCCGGCGCTCTCGGGTAGCTATATTTCGATACTTTCTTTTGAGTTCTAGATTCTCAGCTGTACGATCTTTTGCAAACTTTCTTGCGTACTTCCTTTTGGTTCTCAAGGCCCTTTTCCATTCTTCTGTCATGTAAGGAATGTCCGTTTCGCTCACTCTCTTTCTTTTGACTAGCGCATGCTGGTCTACGACGTATTCAAAAAGTCCTTTCCAATAATCGTACTGATCGTCTGTGCTGGTGAAGATATCGCCCACTTGCCAAGGCGCATTCATAAGTTCTTGATTGAGTAGTTCAAAATCAGCATTCTTAGTCTACCTAAATGTCATGGTCTTTGGTTTATGCTTGCAGACTTTCTCTGTCATTTGACCGTAGATCAAATAGTGGTCACTTATCTCGGGGTTGTACACCCCGAAGTTTTTGAACAGCTCTGGCGTGTTTGTGAGAAGCACGTCTAGGAGCGTCTGAGAGTGTATTGTGACTCTAGTGGGCTCTGTTATCAGGCAAGACAGGTTGTATACTTCCTCCAGATCTCTGAGTATCTTTCCCTCACCCCTGTCTGGGTTAAGCCTATCCATGTTCAGATCTCCTAATACCACTATGGTCTGCTTTTGAAGACACGCCCACTGACAGATGTCATTCATTTCTTCCTCTACATTCTGCAGGTATTTTAATCCAGTGTTCCCTCTAGCTTGCTTAGGCGGTCTATAAAGCGCTAAAAACAGTATTTCCTTCCTGCCTGTACTGCATTCAACCGCGATAGCTTCGAGTGTCCTGTAGGTCTTTGGCAGTTTTAGTCTCTTCGAGGGCACAACTGTAGAAAAATAAGCAATGAGACCACCTCCTCCTTTGGCTCTGTCTCTACAATACATCTGGTATCCCTGTAGTCTAAACTGGTCGTCAGGGTAAGAACGATCAATTTTGGTTTCTGATACGATGAATATTTGTGCTTTCAGTAGGTCGTTCAGTAGTTTCAACTCTTCAAATTTATTCTGTATACTATTGATGTTCAGGTGTGCTACAAAAGCACTATTTGCATTGTTTTTCCTTTCTTCAACAATCCAGTTCATCTGGGAATTCTGAAGGTCTTCATTAGCATAATCTTCTTCGAAGTCCCTGGCTTCCATCGCCGAACCTGTTGACGATGTATTTACTTGCATGTTAACCTCTTTTTCAAATGAATGGTTTACAGTCGTGAAGGGAAGATTACACAAAGAACATGTCCAGTCAATGTCAGGAAAATCTAAGTAGTACTTGAAAGAGGCCTTTGTTAGTCCAAGACATCTAGCGTGCGACCATGAATTACAAACAGCACATAAAAGAGCGTCCTGATTCGCGCGAACGTTTTACGACATTCCTTGCAAGGATATTTTGGTGGTTTGTTGATGTTCCTGTTTGGTCCAGGGTTTGTTTGTACATCTCCTCCGAAAATAATTCGGTGTAGCTGGAAGGTGCTGTTACCGTTCGCAGTGTAATAAGCTCTCGATGCAAGGTAAACATTTCCGCGGCCACGACCTCGTTGTGTAGTATGTTTCGAATTTACTACAGGTTGCCTTGCCGCTCTCGGTTCCTGTTTTGCAACAAAATATAGACCGTATGGTAAAGTTGTATCCTCTTCATATCCGTAGTCCAGTGATGCGATCACAAGCGGGAAAATTAAAAAAAATCGCGTTGTCAGTGATTTGCATCCAGCCGCCATCTTTGAGGACCTGTATGTTCCAACGGTGTAAATTTACCTACCCAGATTGAGGTCTCAGCATCTCTTGGATTTATTGTGTTTATCCAGGTTTAAAAAAATCTAGGTTCTATAGATAGCGGTATGGACATGGTCCGAAACCTTATTGCTTCTAAACCAAAAGGTGACTTTTTGCACCAGAAATCGACTCTAACAGTTTTGGATTTTTCGAGAATCGCGTGCCAGTTCTTCTGAATGCCCTAACTGAGAAATCCTCCTTGCTTGGGAGCACGAAACGGAACCGATATATGAATAAATTTAACTGAAATTATGCACTTCTGAATTCGGGGCTCAGTCAACGCGTAGTGGGAATGTGGTATTTTAGAGAAGCTTGAGCTTCAGCAACCAATCAAAGTGTGCTCAGTTTCAACAAAAATAAACGGCCACAACTCCCAGAAGAGGGAAATGTTCTTGCATGCTACCAGAAACGAGAATTTGCTTGAAGCTGGAATTCCATGCGTCCTGTTAACAGTTGCCCCGGTCTTTATTTTTAATGCAACACTAGAACTAAAACATTTGAAACACTCAGGACGGTGAACTATTTACTATAAATTACATGGTCATAAACACAGTACACAGCTTCTTTTCTTTACATATATTAGTTACAAGCCGAAGTATATAATGATCTTTCAATCCCAGCTTCATTTACATTACATCTCTCTTGATCTGCTTTAAGTAATGGTCCGCGTAAGAACTAGGCAGGTCAGACGCAAAATCGATTCAAAAGTGTGAACTCTTAATTGTTAATATCAATTAAATCGACGAATCTGATTGGTGGACGGCCAAAAATCGCCGAAAAAACAATGAAAAACCCGACATAAACAACATTTTTCTCCTTAGTTTTCCCCTGGTCCCTCCTGTCTACCTCACGGTCAAATATTAGCATTGTTCTATGCGCCAATCAAAAGTTAGAGCTATTGCACTAGCCTATTGTTCTTTTGCCTAGTTCTTACGCGGACCATTACTTAAAGTCTACTTGAACCCCTTCTCTACTGGATGTCGTATAGTGCTACAGCTGTATGTTGAGAGTATTTCCTGGGTAACCGCGCAGGAGAGCGAGGCATGCTGCTTGTACAAAGACTGAAGGGAGTGGAAGCTACGACACTCCTCTTATCAGTCAAAGAAGCAAGACACTAGCACAGTTACCTAAATTTTTATTCTTATACATTTCAACCATTTACATGCCAGAATAAACGAGAGCCACTGAACAGCTCTGTACTGTGGTACTGTTTGTTTATTCATACAGTGTGGTTCTACCTTTTTCATCTGTGGATTAAACCATACAGTTTGACCATTCTTTGGAGAGCTACTGAACGGTACTGTACTGTGGTACTGTTTATTTTACTATATAGTGTGGTTCTAACTTTTTCATCTGTGGATCAAACCATGCAGTGTGATCGGTATTCTTTGTAAAGCTACTGAACAGTACTGTTGGTTTTACTCTTACATGTGGTTCTAACTTTTTCATCTGTGCATCAAATTGGACAATGCATAAAAAGTGGTAAAATTGCCTCTAGCTCAGTGTACCAACCTTTTTTGTCCTAGGCCACCAGCCCCGGCGCCATCTTGCTCAGTACGCTTTCTCTTCTTGGGCCTCAACGACATCGTTTAAGAAACCGTGCAAAAATTGTTACATACGCTGAATTTTGTATAATTGGTAAAGATATAAAAATGTCCCAAAAATGCTGTTGGCCATTGGAGCTTTGCTGTTATGTTGTAGCAGAAGTTCTTTGTTGCTGATCGTATTCTTTATCGTAATCATAACAAAGACTGTGGGATAAGGCGATAATTTTGTGTTTACATTCGTTATATGAAAAGTTTTCACAAAACAACAAAGCATGATTTTCCTTATTTGAACAAGTTAGACAGAAAGAATTGGAGTTAAGTTTATGTTCGCCTTCATGAAGTACAAATACTGCGTAAATAAATCATGTAACGAGTTCTCATCTGGAGCCGTTCAAATACGACGCGACGATAACTAACTTTTTCGCAAACATTGTCTGCATTATCACGCCCGCAACATCCTTAAACTCTTGAAAAAAATCTTTACCCACGGTTTCTAAAAAATCTTTACCCACGGTTTCTAAAAAATCTTTACCCACGGTTTCTAAAGGCGTGAAATTGGTAATTCATAACAAAACCAGCGGTAAAAAACAGATGAACGCACTCTGACCGGTGGCTTCCAAAAGAAATATTTATCAAAATCTTTATTTCAATTAAATGTTTATTGCGTAACACTGTACACTTGGGATTAAATTTGCGCCCCCGAGAATTGTCCCCGAGTGAGCTACGAGGATAGACGGGAGGGAGTCGTGAAAGAAATTTTCTTTGTCTTGATAGCAAAAATGAAATGGTTGTGATTTCAACAACCCGTACGCAGATAAAAATTGTCACAATCATGGTTGCTCTTCCTCAAGATTTAGCTTTGATGTCATCCTTTGAAGGTGATTGAAATATTAAAGATCCGTTTTACAATGCTTTCAAATGTTTTTCCACTCTGTCAAGGAGTGACCTTTGTCGTGAAAGAGTCAAATTTGAGAGAGCTAACCCTAATTTTCTCTTGCAGTGCTTGTGACGCGATGATCAGACAAGTCCATTCTTATTTTTCTGTGCAGGTTTTTCATCACTTCCTTCCCCCTGCAGAATTTTATTTATATTTTTCTAATATTTAAAACAAAGTAGCAAAGCTATGGAAACTATGAAAGAATGGACATATATGACTCAGTTTCCCCACAACGCAGAGAATGAGAACGAATAGTAAGAAAGTTTGAATTGTCTTGAGAGGCCTTGCACCTTTTCTTGGTAAACTTGTGAGCAGTTCAACTTAGCTATTTATTATTTTATGTTTGAAGGCGCGTTGTTTTAGTCCCCCAGTTTTTAGCTTGTAATAAATTTGTAACACGAAAGCATTTTTAAACTTCAAAACGTTTAGTTGGTTTCAAAAGCAAATAGCTAGACAGCCTTTATTTTAGCACAATAATAATAAAAGTTATGCAGCTTATGGGGTCGTGCATAAATACTAAAACCAAGAACAAAATCTGAGATATTTTTTTGCATCTTGTCCGAGTAAACTGCTTATACACGGTCTTATACACACCCCCCCCCCCCAAAAAAAAAAAAAAAATACAAAAAAAAGCAAGAGGAAGCTGTTCGATTTACAAACTTAAATCATACGCCGAAGTGAATGGCCATACAAACTCTTCAAATAGATCGTTTTCACTCACGTGACCAAATCCCTGACAACTGTTGCTATGCCGCCATGTTTGTGTACAGACGATGCAAACAAATCGACTGCGTCCATCAAAGTTACGAAGATGGTTTTGTGTTTGATTGTGGGCTGTGGGAATAGAAGTGGACGGGATAAAGGATTACATTTTGCCAAAGTACCTTCCATCATTGGAAATCAAGGGAAAGAAGCCAGAGAATTATCAGAAGAAAGAAGATCGCGCTGGGTTTCGGCGATTAGCAGGGACGACCTCACTGATACCATTTTGGAGAATGATCGGTTGTGTGAGAAGCACTTTGTTTCTGGAAGTGCCGCAAAACCATGGATAAATTCAACGTTGACTTGGTCCAAACTTTGAATTTAGGGCATAAAAAGAAGACCAGCCGTAAAGACCGAGAAAAAGCGGCGAAAAGATGTGAGAGGGCGAGGGAACGCGAACTTGTAAAGAAGCCGGCGTTTGCTAAAAGGAAGAAGGAACTTGAGTCTGAGAGGGAAGCGAAGAGGTCAAAACTTACCGAACCAGGGCAGCAAATTTTAGATGTGAACTTCGAGGTCAGCGAAGGAGAAAGTTTAGCGACGTCGACAGCCACAGAGAAAGGAACACAAACTGACGCAAAAGTAGTTGTTGACACCGGCACACAATCAGAGGAGCGCGTAAAAGTCGTTCATCTCTTCTTCTGTGGGAACTGGAATTGTCTTTGCAGCACTACCATGGATTGTGGAATAAGCGACAGGAGGATCAGAATTTGGAACTCCCGGTTAAAGATTAGATATTTTCGAATCTAGGTCAGCTTTCATTTTTTGAGCCGATGTAAAATTTATATCCCGGGCCATCGCGTACTCCACGTGGTCTACGTAAGCGGGACGAAGCCACAAGCATAAAACTTGCGTGTACGCAAGTTTTCCATTAATCTTTGTCCACGCTTCTAAGTAAAACAAAACGCTTGCGACGTGTGAGCAAGATTCCGCTAGCCCGGCCTTACAACCTAGGCAATGAATAGACAAGACTGTTGGTTCTCTTTCTGTGATGATCCAGATAGGAAATAAAGAGTCCGCATTCATCCTCTGTGAATGTCTCACTTTGGCTAACACAACAAACTTGTTTGAGATTATGTGGCCTTTCACGCTAGTAATAAACCCCGAAAAGCTTTAAACTGTTGTTGTGTGTAGAAACTCGTTTCTAACACCAGCTAGAATAGAAGATCTGTGGATTCTACGGGAGGCAAGCAGTCCGGTTCGAAACGCTTACCCTCGATGAGAACAGGATCGATTCCAAAATTTTCTCTAAATAAATCTGCTTCACTCGTGGTTCAAACTTCTTGGCATAATCAGAAAGAGGAGGAGGGCTTTTGTCATCGGGATTGCTGCCTAAATTTGCTTCAGCTACTGAATTATTCATTTCTAAAGGCAAAAATTATAGATGTGACTCACATCTGCATTTGTTATGCAATTAAAAGCTGTACACAAATATGGCGACCGGAAATAGTATGACGTCACATGAAAACGATCTATAGGGTTGCCTTTAACTTCATCACAAAAAGCAAACATTTAGACTATATGGTATACATTTCTTCCTCAGTCTAAAAGAGTTACGTTTATAATTACAGACATGACGAAAAACTCTTGAAATATCTACCAGAACATCAAGCATAGTGTGAGGATACCTTGCCACATAATATGACTGCATATTCGCGGGACTACCCGGTAAATCCCGAGCGGGCAAGATAAACCCATTTTTGTCCGCACGGGAAGCCAATCAGAACTTATGATTCGCCTTATCTTTCCTGTTTCTGGAACCAGCCAAACAATAATGCTAATTATGAATTGAAACTGATAGAACGCGTGCTCTGATTGGCCCGTGCTTGCATCAGTCTATGTTAACACCGGAACTCCGACGAAGGGCTAACGCTCGAAACGTCAGCACCTCCCTTTTACCTTACGGTGGTATAAGTAACGGTAATAGGACTGAGTGGAGTCCAATTCGGTCTGTAATCATACGAGTGATAAACAAAATCGGACGACCGCGTAGCGGGAGTCCGATTTGTTTAATCACGAGTATGATTGCAGACCGAATTGGACGACACAAAGTCTTATTACCAATTAATCATAACTTTAACAAAATTTGTGATGTTTAAACTTCTCTTTTTTAAATCAAAACACATGAAATTCCAAGATTTTTTATGCCAGAAGTAAAAAAAAAAAGCCATTTAAGCGCGCGCGTGATGGCGCGTACTGTCCAATAGGGACTTTAAGATTCGAGACGCGACGGCTGTAAGACGCGGCCGGAAGTTAATTTTTAAAGAGGTGACATATTGCGCATGCTCACGCCATCTTCCTGATGGTATCACGTCGCGTCGAGAACGTGGGATTGGCAATTTTGACGTTCTGTACAAAACGGGAGCATATTCCTACCAGTGCTTAACTTAAATAATGATATATTCCTCTAAACATGAAAAATTAGCAATCTAGGATCATTGGACGTAATTTCTGGTGACATTTTAGATCGTAGCTATGGAAGGATTTTGAATTTTTACCTTCGCCAAGGAGGTTATGTTTTCACGCCTGACTGTTTGTCTGTCTGTTAATCGTTTTACGCAAAAACTAATCAACGGATTTGCACCAAATTTGGTGGAAAGGTCGCAAATATACCCAGGATCAATCGATTAAAATTTGGGATTTTAATCGAGTCTGAGACCCGGATTAAACTCCGGGTCTCAGATCCAGACTAGACGCTCTCGGGAGCGTTCACTCGGGCTACACTTGATAGTACGGCTTCGAACAAACGTGAATGTCAGTTTACGCCTAACTTTTGTGTATATTGTATACTATATGGCTGGTTCCACGACCGCAAAAAACCTACCAGACTGTATATCGCACCGCAATTCTTGTCGTGTTTAAGCTGAGCGATTTTACCAGAAAGTTTTCTAAGGTTTTACAGAAATTTCAGTGATAATTGAGTTTGTTTACTAATCGAATTAATGTTGACCAATCAGCTTTCTTGGTTCCCACGGTAGAAAACAGTTTTGAAACTTGATGCCATTCACCTGATTCCAAGTTATCGAAGGCGAAGAAGCGATATGTGGGAAAAACAACAATATTACTCCTTAATCGGATATACTTTTCTTCAAATAGCTCTTATTTGTGGATTCAAACTCTTAAGACAACAATATGTGGCGGGGCGGAGGTATGCGCTCTACCGAGTGCCCTTCTAGTTTTTTAAATTAAAAAAGTTTCTTTCAGTTGTACTAAGCTTATAAAATGGCAGTGTCTTCGAGCAAGGCTTGTAAGTAAGTCACGATCTACAACTTCAAAAAGTGAATGCAAGAGTCTTCTGCATACTTTCCTTGTCTCTTGTACCGTTACATGTCTCGATTTATTGCGTTCATCTGCCGCTTAACTACAATCCTGGCCAAAAATACTGGGACGATTTGCAAATTTGATCACGAACTGTTCGCACGCCCCCCTCCCCCATGCAATGTTGATACGATGCTGTGTTTATCTACAGTCCGAATGATTCCAGTTGCTCTCAACATTGTTTGGGGGGAGGGGGGGATTATTAAAATTGCAAAGACAGCTTAATAAAAATTTAGGAGACTGGTTTAAGTTATGCAGAATCAAATGTTCACTGACAATGCTATTTTGTGTCCTGTCCCGCGGATTTTTGGCCAGGATTGTAGCACATTTAAGCTTTGTGTGTTTTTATGATCTCTTCTAATAGACACAAACAGAGCATTTCCATGGATATTTCTGCGAAAGAATTGCTCAAGAATCACACTGATAAAGAGCGTTTCGCAGCCGCGTCGTCTTGCATCGCGCCGGGGATCTTAACTTAACTTTTTCCGCGCAAACGGCGACGTTCTAGTTCCAGTCCTTTGACAGCCACCGCGTTCTAGAAGCCGTCGCGTCTCGGATCTTAAAGTCCCTAATTACTCAGGCATGACGCGTACTGTCCTATTTGACTGTCCTATTAAGGCTGAAATCAGGGCAGTTGATAGCCAATCAGATTTGAGAATTTTGTTATAGTTATGATTACTTAGTTAATCAACTCGTTTCATTTACCCAATTTCTTGTGTTTCAACTTCCCACCGACGCAGAACCAGGTTCTTTAGAAACTATCCCCACTAAACTCTGCACTGTCTCTGTTAACCCCGCCATATGCATAAATAGTTACTGGTAAAATAACGCAGGAGATAAATCTGCTATCAACCAGCATCTCACTCCACCCGGGGTGAGGCACGTTGGTTGTGAATGGCAAACTTTTCGCATTCTGAAGAACGACTCGTGACTTGATAATCTTAATTGATTCTTCATTGAACTGCGCATTTTACTAAGTTACACAAAGTGCATCCAGTCATTGGTGGGTAGGTGTTGTGCTGTTAATCATTCATGAGTGAGTCCTTTTGAAGAGTTACTTTGATTTAGATAATAGCGGCATCAAAGTTCTTACGAGGATACAAAATAACTTGTCAGTGTGGCAAATGTCTAGCTTAGTTTTAATTAAAGAATCGTCATTATGCTGAGAAGTTGGCAGCTGGCCTGGCTGTCACTGAAGAAGGCAAATGGCAAGAACTAACAAAGGAAACTTGATACTGAACTGCACACAGAATAAAATGTGAAATAACTGAACAGTCCTTTCTGGCAGCATTTTTCATTTTGCATTTAACGCCTTCTGAACCTTACGTTGGAATCCGTTTTTAAATGCCTACGCTTCAAAATTTTTCATTTGATAATCAAAGAAAAACAGAGTGAGATAAGTCAATTTCATTAAACATTGCGCTCCAAAGGAAATCCGCCCCAAAATGAGCGTTAAACGAAATAGAATAGCAGTGCTCTTTTTAGAGCTGCATGTGCGTTTCTCGCTTACCCACTGTAAAAGCCGGTTATTAGAACCTGTCTCTCAAAAAGATAGGAATCATATATGTACCAAACTACATGTATAATTCGAAATTAGCCAGAAACCCTTTGGTGAGTAATGGACTCCTAGATTGCCATGATTTTGATAAGATCACAGTGATAGTATGACAAGGAACCCATTACCATGGGCTCCTTGTATGACTATTCAGAGGATAAGACAGACCGCGCTAAATTAAACGCAAAATCTAGGGAATATGAATTTATCGGGCTCTGGTTGTTTTAAGGTTGCGTATGTTTGTCCATCAGTTACAGTAAAAGTTTAACCGCCACCCAGTAGCCACCTGGTAGCTTATCGTTCCTACTCGACCGAGAAACATTAAAGCTAGTGGCTGGGTTTCAACACTTGACCAAACATAAATATGATTTTTTATACACTGTTGCTTTCGTTCCAGTAAAAAGAAAGTATATTATAGAACAACAATGACAACAATTTACCATGCCAGGGAAACCTAAAATATGCAAATCATGTAAATTATGTAGAAAATCATCATATTGGAAGCCTGCTGTCTAATCATGCCGTACTGTCTATCTTAAACATCACCTGCCTAATCACCAAAAGATACTTCCACAATAAATTTGCATTTTATCTTAAGATACATTTTACATTTTATATTCCTGGTATTCATGTCCCGCCCTTTCAGTTGTGCGCGCGGTATACTTGTGGAACCAGAACGAAAAACTTGCGTTCGTTTTACTCCATTAATGTTAGAGTGATGAGTATATGCGGTGTTCACAACCAAGTCACGACTCTAGATTGTTTTTCATGGCAGGTCCAAGATAGCCCTTTCCTTATAAGGGCATAGCCAAGAGATAAAGCTTGTCAAGATCGTTAATAATGTGATATGTACACTAATTATTATCAAGCTGTTGAAGTTTTATTCGTGTTATCTTAACAAGCCTTACGTTACGCGTTCGATCATCATCACGGTTGCTTCCATGCTTGTTGATACCTTTGGTAAAAATCGATAGTGGCTTTCGCCTAAGTGAGCGAAAATAAGGTCGAAAAAAGGTCCTTAAGCCTCTTCGATAATTCGCGCTGAATAAAAAGTAAATGGCTGGATTGACAGAGCTGTTGAGATAAGATAGATATAGCGCGCACTTGCCATAGATCTCAAAACTGCACGGTAGCGGGAGACCTTGTTTTATCCATAAGTAGGTTGCCATATACATGTATATAATTGCTGGAATCCAACAAAATCCTAAAGCAAGTACCACGGCAAGAAGCATGCGAAGAACGTTACGGTTGCGTGTCGTCTGTTGTCGTTGTCTGACAGGGTTTGTTTCTCCAGGCATGGAACTGCTGTTCAGCTTCATAAGAATTATACTATACAACACTGTTACCATCACAAAAGGGATGATGAACAAACATATCGTGTCTACAAGAAATTCGATTTCCTTTGCTCTGACTGAACCAAACGCAGGCTCCCAGCTCGATGAGCAGACTTGCTCTCCCGCCCTGGTCACCACTCTGAAGGTGTAAAATTGTGGCGCATTTAGTACTGACGCCACTAGCCATGTCAAGACGATGATAGCTGCATGCCGCTTTCTTTGCAATACTCTTACCGTGAGAGGACGCGTGATTGCGTGATAGCGCTCTACAGCGATCACCAGCAGACTTAGTAAAGACACAGCTATTGTTATTTCTTGACCAAAGTACGCAATCTTACAGAGTGCCTCTCCTAGAACACCGTTCACTAACCACGCTCGAGGATAAGTGAAGGTTTCCGTGATTGTTCTTGGAATGATAAACACGGTACACAGAAGATCAGAAATCGCCATGTTAACGATAAAGAAGTTCACTGTTGTTCTCATGCTGCGTTCTCTGTGTACCACAAAAGCTACTAAGCTGTTTCCGAAGAGAGACGTCACAAGTATGAAAGATAAAGCAGAGACCTCGACGATTTTTCCTACAGTTGTTATTGGAAGATTGTGGCAAATCTTGGCAACAGAGCCGTTTCCTCCTGAAATCTCAGTGTTACTAACATTAAGCATCTTCACTTAGAAACGTTGCTGGGTGGATGACTTGTGGATTTGATGTGTTTTTTCCCGATGTTTAATATAGCTATGGCGCAGTGGTGAGAAATTCACTTTCAAAAATGAGTGTTCTGCCTTGTCAACCACGGACAGAGTTAATTGAAAACAATCTCTTATTAAAACTCCCTTCGTTCTTGGAATATTTGAAGGTTTTCGGAGTGCACTTTTTCTACCTAATTTGCATCTCGATACTTATAAATGTTCGTTAACGACAGGGACCAATGAATGACGATATTCCGATTGTCAGCAAATAAAGTTTATGAAATTTTATACGCTTTGAGGCAGCTGTTGATTTTAAGTGAGATTTTCCTTTTGGTTGATGGTTATTAAACAGAGGAAGCTTAATTTTTTGCTTTCCGCTGCATATCTCACTTTTTAATCAAAAAATGTAGGAAGTAATAAAGGTTGCGGCAAAGCGCCAAGTTGTCGTTAACCTGAGACTGAACTTCAGTTTCGCGCATACATGAAAGTTATTCGTCTGTATCACTCCTTTTGAAGCTAAATGAGCGTTTGATTTTTTAATAGTACTTAAATACGGGGCAAAATTTTAAGAAAACCTACGAAATAAATGAACGATGGCAGGATGGTTCCACCCTGGTTAATTCTAAAAATAGCAAACAAAAGACTAAGAACTATTTCTAGAATATTTCTTACTACCGTTTCTTTCAGTGGGTAAGCTCTTTCAAAGTAACAATTTGATGAAAAATAGTTCATGTGTAAAAACAGAGGCTGTTTCTCCTGATATTTTTAAGCCTCTGGCAAATCGTAGCTGTCATGGAAATTCATTTCTCCTAGAGAGCTGTCATTGATTCTCTTGATAAAGTAGTCAAATATTTTAAGCTCTCTGAGGGTCGACTTATGTCAAAGATCGTTTCGTAACCTTTGAATGTTTTCAAGCAAAAACAATTCAGCCCTGAACTGTTACTTATGGCAACGAATTTTCCGCATTTCAAAAGAGGCCGAGTAAGATTTCAATCTGTGCTTGTGTTTTAATTAATTATGTTCGTCATCGGATAAAAGGCGAAATCCGTCTTTTCAAAGACATCAACCAGTTTTAAAAATTTCGCAATTTTATCAATGTCCAGTTTTACTGACGTCTTTAAGTGCGCGGAAATAAGACCATCAAACAAGTTTTCCCTCTGAGATAAAATGATTACAGTGAAAATCGTTTGACACGGCCATTATACTTGATCTTATCTAGAGGCACAATAACAGAACAGAAAAGTACTGTTTTGAAAATATTTCGTCTGTTCTTATATAAACTTCAGGTCAGTATTCCACACATATTTTGGAAAGAGGTGCACGGTTCTTTTTTTTTTGATCTGTGAAATTAAGGCGCATTTTGTCAGCAAAGTGCTCAAGGAGTGTTATAGGCCTTGGTTTTTGGCAGTTCTATTTAGACCTTTCTCCAGTTCTGATGTTTTTGTTCTGTGGTAATATGCGTACTTTGCTCTTAGTGTGTTTCAGCAAAAATAAAAAGATAAAAAATAGAAAACTAGACGCTCTCGGGAGCGTTCACTCGGGCTACAGTTGATAATACACGCACGGCTTCGAACAAACGTGAATGTCAGTTTACGTATATATTCTTTGGCTGGTTCCACGACCACAAAAAACCTACCAGACTGTATATCGCACCGCAATTCTTGTCGACGTCGTGTTTAAGCTGAGCGATTTTATCAGAGGGTTTTTTAAGGTTTTACAGAAATTTCAGTGATAATTGGGTTTGTTTACTAATCGAATTAATGTTGACCAATCAGCTTTCCTGGTTCCCACGGTAAGAAAACAGTTGTGAAACTTGATGCCATTCATCTGATTCCAAGTTATCGAAGGCGAAGAAGCGATATGTGGGAAAAACAACAATATTACTCCTCAATCGGATATACTATTCTTCCGATTTCGCCTGTTCCCGCTAATGTCTTTCCACACGACCACGTAGAAAAAAACTTGAGTTTGAATAAGAAAATATCCAGAGATGATTTTGAAAAAAATAATTCTTCATAGTCATCGCATAAACTCTTCGCAGCACGAGGAGCGGAGAGCAAAGAGGCCTTGAGGGGCAAGCAAGTCACATGTCTGCGAATAAGGCGCCTCGCTTTCATGCCTTCAGGGACACCGCAGACCGCGAGCAGCGCAGGCTTGCTCATTCTCGACGACGACGATAGACTTATAGAAAACCGAAAACTAGACTCGTGCTACCGTAGCCCGAGTAATGAAAAATTTAGGGTGGTCATTAAAACTTAAATTTGGCTCTAACAGCAGATAATGGAATTGATTTGGTAGAATAGGGTAAATTTTGTAAACTTAGTGTGGCAATTCCTTGTAAGCCTTCTTCCTAAAGAACGTTTCGGGTTTTGTCTATTAATGCAGTTTCTATTTTTAAGTTAAGAGCAACTCATCACATACAGTGCACTTTGTTTCCTGCGTCTGGTTTGTTGAGATAATGAGATTTTTCAAGTTTGAGATTGTGCAATACGGAGGTCTATGATATCACAGACGTCATATCCGCCATATATAGTGACAAACCAGTTGTCTTGATATCTGTGCCCGCATTCTCCCAATTAATGATGGCATCAGCAAAAATATAGGATTTGGCGATCCCGTTTACATATATTTTACCCATTCATATCATGAGTGTAAGCCTCTAAGCGTAATTTTACTCATGGTAGCAGTAAGGGATCTGATTGGAGGATGCTATCGTGATTCTCAAGGTTTACTGGGTTTATCTATATTGGATACTGGAAAGCAGAATCCATTTTCGAGACAGAATAATTGGCGTGCATAAAAACTATGCATTTTTACAGACTCGCTTTTCACAGATGAGAAAGTTCACTCTGACTAAACGTTAGCTGTTTCATTACCATACGCTGGTATCATTTACTTTATCATTGTTCTTCATTTTCCCTCCTACGCAGCTCCATCCTCGCGAGAAACTAAACCCATTTAACGTTTCACAAGTTACAGTAGTTTCCATTATTTCTCCATAGCATTTAAACGGACTCTAACATATTTCCATTTACAGTTTGTTATTTATGGCTGCAGGAGATGTCGGACACTGATTGGTTAACACCGCGAAGTCCGCCCGAACAGAAATTTAAACTGAATAAAAAGGTGGAAAAGCTACGTATACCGTGTCGCTCAGCATTCTAGGGTTTTTTTCAGCACTCTAGGTTGCTATGTTTACCTCTGGTCTGGAGATTATGAACCTGTCTTGCATACTTTCAAATTAAATTACCTCCCTGGTATATTTTTGGAATTCGGTCATCCAATTGCATGAACATTTTTCAGCTAAATCGAGTGAGAATTTATCTATTGTAATGAAAATGGGAAATGAATTCATTTGAGATATTCCAAGCCTAACTTACTAAGAAAGATTTGCTCTCAATTAGTTTACAATATCTGAACATGGCTCTCACGGTTTCTCTGTGTTGAGAAAAGAAGTTTGTCCGGCATCTTTCATTTATTTATTATTGCTTTGTGTATGGGGCGTCATAAATGATATTAGTAAAAACCTACCAGACCAGGATTACGATTTGAATCTTTTAGCTTCTTGACTTTTCATGAAATAGCATCTAACGTGACATCTCTTTGAAAGCTGCAGTCCCTCAATGATGGAGTCTCTCCCACACTCCCGACGATCCTCGTCGCGAAGCCCCGATGCAGTTAAAACATCTGCAGCCGTGTAAACAATATCCAACCAGATCGTGTTGTCCATAACGGTAATTCTCACTAAAAAGGAAACAGATTCACGGGTTGATAGCACAGTTTGAACAAGACGAAAAGCTTAAAATGTTCCACGCTGCACTGAGCTAGGACGGTACAGACAAAAAAAAAATCTTAGAAGCGCAAAAACATTGAACAGTGCCCAGCAGGAGGCAAAACCAAGAACGACTGCCATCACCATTTTCAGTACGTTTCTGTGTCGTTTTACGCGTTTCTGATGCTCGTTGACGTTGAATGTGGTACTTCCCCCTGGGATCTTCTGAGTTTGCAAATGACCATAGAATAAAGCACCGTATTTAAAGCAAAAGGTGTTACAACTAAGACAAGGAAAAGGGCTACACAATAGTGTTTTACGGATGACGATTTACCATATACTGGGGTCCAAAGGAGAACACAATGTAATATGCCATTATCGTTGACCAGTTTGCGAACAAAAAAGCAGGGAGAGTGGATAGCCATGGCTATTGCCCACGTTGCGAGGATGAACTGAATACGGGCAATGTGCAGAGCCAGGAGCGAATCACCCCGGCGGGGTCCCCGGCGGGGTGATTCGCTCCTGGCAGAGCATATAAACGGAGGATGAAAAGGAAAAACCACAGCGACAAAGCGATCGACTGCCATCAGAACCAAAGTTAAAATGGACACAGCAGTTGAAACATCTTGAAAGAAAAAAACCAGTTTACACAAAGCCAGGCTAAGATGTCCTACAACAAGCCAGTAACCCACGTACAGCTCCGTCAGAAGCCGAGGAAATGCAAAAATTGGAAGCAACAGGTCGGACATACCATGTTTACGATAAGGTAGTTTTTAGTTCTTCTTTTGGATTGTGCTTTGAAAACTATCAATGCAATCAAGAAATTTCCAACCAAAGAGGCGCAAATGATTAAGGCAGAGACAAGCGTCTAGCCAACCTTCTCAACTGTACATACATACTGATACATACATACATACATACATACATATCCTTTATTTAAACACGATATGGTTTAAAGCTCAAAGCTTGTGGGGTCGTGTAAAAATGATTACAAATGGATAAAACTGTACAAAAATAAGAATAACATCACTTACAAAATACAACTACAATTGAAAGTCTAAAAATATACAGTAAGATTTTAACCAAAAAATAAAATGAATTTACATTAGTTACCTCTGAGTAAATTAACTATAGTTAAAAACATTTAAAATCTTGGTAGTGCCTTGGCAGTGACTGGACCGACTGTGCGCTAAAATCGAGTTCCTTAAAATAAGAGTCCTTCTTCACTTTGCAATAAAAAACAGTAAACTGGTCTGTAAAATGACTCGAGACAGCGTTCCAAAGAATAGCGCCTCTATAGCTAATAGAGTTTTTTAGAAACTGGGAGATAAAACGCGGGACGATTATGTTATTACTCCTTCTCAAGTTGTATGCAGTGCAGGGTTTATTTGTCAAGTATGAAAGAGCCGTAGGTGCTTCACTTATAAACACGCTATGGAGTAGTTTAATTAATCGAAGTTTATAATAGAGGGTTAAAGTATTCCAGTTCGAATGTAAGTAAACTTCCGCGGTAGGCATATCTCGGGGTAAGTTGCATATAATTCTGTAGGATCACTTGAGCTGATACAACCCCCTAACTGCTGCATTCTTGTTTCATTTGTAGCTGTACTCACATGAGTTTGACATAATTCTCTGTTTCCCTCTTGACGACTAACCTCAGTCACACTTTTAACCTAAATTATAGCGAGATATTGCTGTATCTGAGAAGCTTAAATACAAGTGCGCCAGCTAAGGCTATCAAACTATAAAAAGAAGCAAGTTGTACCGATATTGACATTCCCAAACGTCAACCACAAATTGATTGGGATGAAATTGTCGCACGTTTTTGCCTCGACAAAACGTCAGCGGAAAGGGTCAGATCTGAAATCGCCAGTTGTTACTTTTCATGAAGTTCATTATAGCTAGATTACGGTTAATTTACATTTCCTTATTCGCTTGTTCGAAGAAAATAACGATTGATTGCACACAAAACGTTTTATCTTTTGACCGTTAAATTTAATTTAGTTGAACTCGTTTTAAAACAATACGGGAGTCGGGTATTTTGAATAAGAGGCACTTCAAGTTTGGTAATAACACAGCTAATCATGAACCGAAGTGAAATTAAAACCAAGAAATATGCGAAAAAACTTTTACCAGGAACTGAAACTTGATAAAACCGCTCTTTTTCAGAAACAAATTAAGCAATTTTATTGTGATGCCATTGGGTAAAATGTCTAACGTGACGCGTAATGGTCCAAGTTGCTTTGCCTGGCTTTTAAAAATCAGAAGTACGCTTTGCTAAGGTAAAGTGACATGCAGTACCACAAGACAACAGACTAAAAGGCTAGTAGAGCAGGGAAGGAACAATGGCCGTGATGCACGGAGTCATTTAATGTCGTAAACAGATAACAGGATTTTATGATAACCCGATAATACTTTCCAGCTTTCTTTTCTCCAGCAAGGATTTGATTTATTTCAAGGTGGCATGTATCGGTTACTGAAATTCGTGTTTCTAATTCCTTTAATTAAATATGTATTTACCACTGGAAATTCCAAACTGACATTATATACAGGAAGCTAGGGGTTCACTTGAAGATATTTACATGAAGAAGTTTGTCCATGAGACCAACATGCTTTGCGCAAGAATATGTGTATGAATACTGTACATGTTAATCCATGACGTGTGCAATAACACCGATACGAGCAACTGAACTCGGACAGTAAAAGACCATATTAAGTTAACAGAGGAAGACAACGGGAAGAGATTATTAACAATCTCATCCCCAGAGCCCACGATTCTTTTGGTCAGCAATGACCATGTGATCCTCCTCAAACAATGATCACAAGTAGGAGCATAGCCTGTTCCAGGCCCTCAGATGGTAAGTGGAGAGTGCCAACTCGGGGCGAGCGGCCCGGAAAAAATAAGGAGAGCTGCGGCTGGAGAGAGCCCAGCTCCCCTGAATCGTTTTCCCGCTCGGCCTGACAATACCATCTGAGGGCCTGAAACAGGCTAGTGGGAGCACGGGGTTAGTTTGTAATATAGTAGATTTGCCTATTTCACCACGTTTTCTCTCCTCTCTGAGTTTTATTTGACTTGCTATTAAATTGAAATATTAAGTAAAAGAAGTTTAAAGCTCTGTTCTCATAGTTCTTTCGCTTTCGCCTCGCTGTCGTCTACAGGAAGCCGAAGTTTCTATGATTCTGGATTCAGTGGTGGATGCCCTCTCCCGATTTACTAAAGTTAACTCCACAGTTTCCCGCCGAATATGACATGTCTGCCAATCACGATTTTTATTGCTTGCACGTAAGAAGGAATCTTTGACGATATTCTGCAAACCACGGCGATATCTCTCCACAAAAGCAAAATATATCCACGGATTGATAGCACTGTTGGTGTAAGCTAGGAAAACCGCTACAAAATGAAAATCTATTAGCACACAGTACGGAGCTTGCCAATTCCACACAAATATGAGAACAAAAATGTAAATGTTAAAAGGCGCCCAGCACAAGGCGAACACAATGACAACAGTGACAGCCATTTTGAAAACGCTTTGATTCAGTTTTTCGCGAACGAAACCTCCGTGCACCATCTGCCGCAAGGTCTTGTTACGTGTTTTTAGTACACACACGATCCCTAAGTACACAACCGCAAGAAGAGAAAACGGAATTATGATAAGAAAAATACAAATAAAGGTGGCATAACGTTTGCTTGTCTCTGGTTCTTCGAAAAGAGGCTTCCAGGAGGGAATGCAATGCACGTCCTGCCCATCATATTGTTCTAACTTGAACATGTAAAAATAGGGCGAGTGGATAGCCATGGCGATGATCCATGTAGTTGCTATAACTGAAATTCGCAACTTGGACGAGATCCTTCGTACCCTTATGGGACTTGCCACTGCAAAGAGTCTCTCGAATCCTATTAAGACAAGAGTCTGAATGGAGACTGCTGTGGAAACATCCTGCAAGAAAAATACCAGCTTGCAAGAGATATTCCCAGTCATTCCTCCAATTAGCCAGCTCGTTGTCGAATCACGAATAATCTCCACGATTTTTCTTGGAACAACGAAAGTAGGAACGAATAGGTCCGACACAGCCATGTTAACAATTAAGAAATTGATATTTCTCTGAAGCTGCTTACTTCTCAACACGATGGATACGACCAATATATTTCCGACTACTGCGGCCGCTAAGATGATGATGTAGGCGACAATTTTACCGAACCTTTCGTGTGTGCTTGTCAAATCCTGAGAACAACTGTAAAGAGAATGGTTAACAGATGAAGATGACTCCACATCAGAACCAAGCGAGAGATTCCTGCTGTTATTTAAAGCCATTTATCTGGTTTTCTCACAATTCGGTATCGGCAATGGCATTCAGTAAAGAAGAACAATGATCCAAGTTGTAGTTTATTCTCGGGCGTGGTCAGTTAGTTCACAAAGAGTAATTACTCAATCAATAGAGCTTGTCAGCCAAATAGAGCTTGCCCAGCCAAACAGTCTAGTTATATTATTTGTTTGTGCTGTGGAATACACTAAAACATTTTCAAAATTAAAATGATTCACTTCGAATAATTTCTCAGATGGAAGAATTGTCTTATGATTCCGAGTACGTTGACAGCGGTTCCCCAAGAATTAAATCCGATGCGAAGACACCAATCTGGGAATTTATTACCCGAACAAGCAAACGGGTACACTTAATAACTCAGTTCTCAAGATTGACAGGCCTTTTAAAAAAAACCGCAATGACTTTACAAAAAATTAAATTTGGCCTTTCTAGAAAGAAACTCAACGAAAGTCAACAAAGGACTTAATTTTTCTCACCTATTGCTTTTATTCGTCTTATCGAAGTTTTGTGGTGGTTTGCACATGTCAATGTGAAAAATTGCAGGATTGTTAATCTGCCTCTAGGATTTTGACAAGTGTAACATATATAAGGAAGGAAAAAATTAAACTTTTAAAGTGGGAATCCCAAGCAAATGAAATATTGTGCAAAATCATCGTATGCGTGCAAGAGTTCCATTCGGACTTGTAATAATCTTTTTGCAAAAAAAGATTTAATTTCAGCATCCGTTTCTGTTTGCTGTGAAAGCAAACAGTGTCCATTTCACGGTACACGGAAGCAAGGCATCCAAGTTCTCAAAGTAAACTATTTGCCAACAAGGTGAAGAAGCTGTAAAATGAAACGCCAACGGAGGAAAAAGATTATTGATTCTCGTAGGTGCGGAGAGTGCAAATGGAATATACAGGAAGGACTTAATTGAAGAGGTTACTGTTCATCTTTGGTCGTCCTCCGCGAATGGAATTGACTTCCTTGATGTTAAAAATCAAAGAAAAAGTTAGGTAAAAATAAGGTACAGAGTTACAGATGGCGGTAGATTTAGCCGGGATAGGTGAAATTATATTCGGCTTGAAAAAGTCCTGCCAAAATGAAGAGAGTAAAACGTTTTGTAAGTTAGAAAGTACAAAAGAAAAATGTTTAATCGCTATTGCATTTACAAATCGAATTGTTCAGTTAGGACATTCTCGTTTTGCATAATAGCGGGGCTCTCACGCGCGCGAAGCGCGAGTGGGACAGAGCCCCATACTCATGGAATATGGTCAACCTCTTTTCGTTTGGTTGTCACATGACTGACCCAGCGTACGTACGTCCGTACGTACGCGTCTACAGATTGTACGAGTAGGTTAGGGGAGACTATCAAAAGGAAGGGAGGGGTATCTCAGGCGTGTCTTGGCAAATCCACATCTTTTATATTGGACATTCACAATATGGTCAATTGACAGCTGTCAAAACGGGATAATCTTCGTCCATCGGGTTCGATGATGACCAGGAAATCAATTTGTTTTGCGATGGACACGACTGTGCCCGATGAGACCAATGCGGGCTACGAAACACTTTCCACACTGGGGGCACTTAAAGTCTTCGTTTTGAGGAAGAGCTGCGCTTCTGGCTTTTCTCGCGGCACGTTTTATTCGCGCGTTCTCTATCTTCTTGAACTCGAATGTAACTGCTCCGGTAGCGGTAGTGGCTCTCCAGGAATTCCGATTTAGGGTTAGGGCCAGAGATTCCCAGGATGGCACTTCGATTTCGAAAGATTTGAGTGACGCTTTAAGAACATCTTTGAAGCGCTTTTTCTGTCCACCTTGGGTGCGCTTCAAAACGGGATAGCCACTGACCAGCATCACATGACCATATTGTGGGCTCATGTGTCAACTCATCGAGGTGACGTGATTTATTTAGGAGCTGTCCGCTGACCAGTAATTGATTTACTAGATCGTGGGCTCAAGTCTCGAGTTCTGGTAGCCCGCGTATTTTTGGCGGGAAATTGCGTTGACGACTGAAAAAGAAATTTTCAATTCATTGTCTTTTTGAGACACAATATTATTACTCTACACTGTTAAAGTTTTACTAAAGGATAAACGAAACAATTTCTATTGCTATGTTAACAAACAATAGCAGAGAAAATATAATTTGCAGAACACAGGGTTCAGGTGAAGAGCAACGGGAAAGACAGCGGAAGAGAGCAAGAATTAACTGGGGAAGAATGAGCGAAGAAGATCGCCAAAGAAGGCGCGCTCGGGAAAGAGAAAGGAGACGAAATTATAGCGAAGAACGCCGACAAGCAGAAAGAGTCCGGGCTTGAGAAAACAGACAAAATGTTAACGAAGAACGCCGAGAAGCGGAAAGACTCCGTGCTGTGGAAAACAGACAAAATTTTAGCGAAGAACGCCGAGAAGCGGAAAGACTTTCTGCTCTGGAAAACAGACCAAATTGTAGCGAAGAACGCCGAGATACCCTGCTAAAAGCCATGCAAGAGAGAAACCTCGGCTCGTAGGGTAAAGCAGAGAAGGTTTTTTGCCGATGATTATGAATTATAGGATTGAAGGAAACCCTGAAGTTCAGTAATAGATTCTTGAGTGCTTAATAATTTTACGATTTCATTTAACAATTCAATTTGAGTGGCATCCATAACTCAATTTAATTATAACATAACAAAAAAGAAAAACATTTACATTTATTTTGCTTCCATGCAGGCTATATACTGGAACCTCGATATCAAGCTAAATTAAGTAAAAAATACTAACGGAATTGTCTAAATGTGGTTTTATATAGATAGTTATATCTAAGCCCTTTTGCATACATTTTACCATACCTTGGAGCTTAAGCAAACATTTATTTTACCGAGGTGTTCGTTTTAACACGAAAATGACAAGAGTTGTGTCCTGCATTTGCCAGTAGCGAGTACAAATCTTTTAAATACATTTACGCAAATAGAATGGTTAATTTCATCAGGAATAGAATAGAGTACATTGATAATTTGTGTTTTTTGTAGAATATACTTTATGACTTTCTGAGTAGAAATACCGTACTAATGGCAGACGAAAGTTGAGACAAAAATCATAGCGAGTTAACCGACGTCGACACTAAACTTACTATAGTTAAAAACGTTTGGGAATTCCTTCGCAATATTTTAGAATGCTTTTACAGTTTAAAGTGAAATGAAAGTACTAAACGGAAGCCCCGCTTTTAGGCTTGGCTAAATCTATATATTATTGATATAAGTGAATGAGGATGTATGAAAGCTAGTTTCGCATAGGTGAGCTGCAGAAAAAAGATTTAATAAGAGAAATATCGTCGCAGTTGTGTGAGCAACTTAAGCGGTTGCAAAGATAAGACCAGAAACAAAGTCAGGCTTAACGTTAACGGGACTGTTGCCCCATGACCGTGCGACACCAGTGTAAGGCTCTCGTAACCTGATACTCGTAGAGAATAAAGAAATGAATGTGAATACATGAAAATTTTTATGTATGTGAACTGCGCAAGAAGCATTTAATAAGTGAAAACTATAAGTGCCGGTCAGGCTTGCTAGCCAGCTTTAAACGCAAATCATGTATTTTACTGACTACACTCATGCAATAGGGACGATTTGATCTTTCCGAGTAAGCCGCTTCCAAAGGAAGGAACAGTCAGGAGAAGAAGCTTTTTCAGTCAACAAGTTTGGAGACAAAAAAGATCTTTTTGATTGACTGTAAATTGAACATGCCTTGTTTTGGCCCGCGGTCCTGGTCAGCTTTAAAATTGCACTTTTCCCTTGTAATGAGTGAAATTCCGTGAAATTCCGAAAATAAGCCCCAGGCTAATATTTTTCAAAGGCCCTTTTTGAGAGGTTTATTTCTGGAGGAGCTCATACATGGAGTAGCTAATTTTCGGAATTTTAAACTATGTCAAAAAGAGACTGTCTCGGAAACCGGGGAACCTGATGCATGATAAGCGATATATTTACCTGTACATAACAAATGATTAATTGTTCGGAATCTGAGCTTTAACTTCAGATTGAGCTGTTCTTTGTGTGCGTCCTTTTCCCTTTTGGTTTGGTCTTTTGTTTGATTAAGCCACGGTATTGTGAGGTTTCAAATGGTTTTACTAATGATGTTCATGTTGACAATGCCGAAGATACGAAACTTGCGGTAGAGAATACATGCCCTTTAGTTAGCACTTTTGTTCTGAAGAGCTTAAAAACAAAGTAGTAGAATATAAACTGGAAGATGTGTAGATCTCTAGTGATGGGCTCGCGATAGATATAAAGCTTTACGCCTTCAAGAAACACAACGCAATCGGAGTGAAATCAAACTTTATGTTACACAAACTTTGAGTTCACCACTTGCTTATTATGGAATCAAAAACCAAAGATCTGTGGAAGCAGTGACATAAACAAATGTATTCCGTTTCTTTCGGTATTTCACTTAACAGAACGGGTTACATCTTCAAAACAACTAATATCATTTAAAGTTATTCGTCTAATTCAGTCTACTATGCTTCTCCCTTGCTCAGTTTAAAAATTATTTCAAAAACGTTTCGAAGCCTCCGAGTCTTGGCTGTTTTGTGAGGTGTCTACACGTTAGAGAAATCTACAAAAACTGGTAACCGAGTTTGTCTTGTGTTCTCATTTCAGGTAGACATATCGTCCACTCCTCTAGCTCTTCTTATCATCTGTCGCGATCCCTTTAGAACGTGTTTGCATTTGGAAGACACTGCGTCAGAATGAGATGCGCAAAGCCGACTAACCATCCCTTCACGAGACACGTAAGACGCCATCGTCTAAAGTAAAAAAAAAAAAAGAAAAGAAAAAAACAAACTTTAAATTGCAAGAGGATGGCTTTTTTTCAGTTTGCGAAAAGCTCTTTAGGGACGGACCATTAGAAAAGTGATGGGGGGGGGGGGGGGTGGGGAAAAACCAAAAAAAAATTCATGCAAGGCAAAATGCCAAAAAAAAATTCATGCAAGGAAGAAGGTAAAAAAAAAATTCATGCAGAAGGAAGGTCCAATTGTGACTTTTTCACACGTAGTAAAAAAAATTCGTGCAGAGAGGTTCACCTGAAAAAAAAAATTCCTGCAAAAGTAGTGAGCGAAAAAAAAAATTCGTGCAAGCTGAAAATTCCCCACCCCCCCCCCCATCACTTTTCTAATGGTCCGTCCCTTACAATGGGACAACTCCAACCAAGGCCACCCAAACAAATTTTTATACAAATTATCCAATCACGATCGAGTATCTTTATATTTAGACTATTTCGAAAAAAATACAAAATGAATATAATTTGCTCCATAACTGTACAAAACATATCAAGATTGAAAAAGAATCATCTTAGTCGGTAGAAACTAGCCACAAATCTTCCTGTTCAGCGTCAAAAGCAGACTTTGAAAATTTGTATGAAAGTGGTTCGAGTAGTCGCACTATGACAATGCTCAAGTAATCATCGTTGATTGCGTTCTTTTTGCGTTACGTGATCATGAGCTGTTATTTATAAATAGAGTGTGCCTTCAACAAGTTATGTTGTTGCCACTCAAGCCCGTTATACCACGAGGAATAGAAGTCATGGTGCTTACCAAGGTTCAAGAGCTCCTGTTAGAACACACAAATTGCAGTCACGGTATTATCGATAAAAAATGCAGAATCTGTGCAATCCTAGTCTCCTTCGCAGTTGTTGTGTGACTTATCACGCAACTTTAGTGTGGGAAGAAGCATTGCGTGACACTAGTGTTCGTGTGGGGAGAAGCATAGTGTGACGAGTCACACAACGGTTGCGAAGTGGAGACCATCGTAATCCTTGATCATCATCGAATCTCATGGGTTTTAATTTTTGGACTTGAAAAAATCAGTGATGTATATGCACTCGAAATCCATTTGAGTACTTGCAAGAACATGTCCGGTACCAATTAATTTTAAACATGCAAAATCTAATATTGAATTTCTACACCCAATTCCAACTTTTGCTGTCAATTTCGACTTTCTGCACAGTTTGGGATCAATTGCATGGCGTGCTCCCAGCCAATCATCTTATTTAATAGTTTTTCCTGTATATTATTACTTGCGCAACAAACCATGCGCTTCGTCCCTAAGTAAACTTCTGGAGCTTCTACTTATACAGAGAACAGAAACGGATTATTTGTCACGGAGCTCAAGTGAGATGATCCTCAATTTCTGGTTTGTCCTGAACTGTAATTTTGATAACTCGATAAGCTGAAGTAACAAAAACGTTGGTAGATTAGACTATAGATTCCAAGAAAGACCTGGTAACAGATGTCGAGAAATATCACGTACTGAAAAGCTGTCTTTGAGTGTTAATAATTTCAAGTACATTAGATACCTTTTTTCCCCGTCCACCCTGAGAAATGCCTGTCATTTCTAAAGACTGGGAAACCAAGATGGCCATAAGTAGGAGCATAAAAAGCAGGCGACAAATGCAACTCTTAGCTGGATCCATTGCCACTGACAGCGCTGACTAAAGCTTGGTGACAAAACTATTAAATAGTGTTTGTTTTTCTAATGTCAAAGCGCTTTAATGTTGACCTTCTGTTGGAATGTTGTTTATATGCGGGTGTTCTCAAAGGAGCTTATCCTGCATTTAAGTTAAATTTTTAAAACACCAAAACAAGAACTTATAGTTACTAAAAAAAATAAACAATAATTATCAAGATTAAGAATTATTTCAAGGTTGGAAGACTGGACTTTAAAATTTGACATTAGTAAAAGTCTACTAGTGTACTAGTTCAAATGCCGCAATCTGAATGGCTGAGCTACTTCACACTGTCAGCCACGAGAGTGCAACATTTGGTTGACGATCGTAAAAGGCAGTCTCGCAGAAAGATTTAGTATTTTGGTATTTTTTTCACCTACACATGATTCGTTTATTATGATCATGATTTTTACTAAATCGAGATCCAATAATCTAATTGTTAATTACTATCCTTCCCCAGTGTGGATTTTAAGGATGTAGGTCCCATTTGTCAAGTTTGGTCAACGTGCATTGCAAAAATCAACAGTCAGGTACTAAACGTCTCACCATATGTGTCAACTAACTCATCAAATGAAAGAATTTGACAGAATTTTGATCCAATATTTTACCATAGGTCATAAAAATCTACTTGACAGTGTGTCTTTGACAATGTACTAGGGAATTTTAATGCATGGTTTAGTTTTGCCAAATTAGGCGATTTCTAACTTCAAATTTTAAGCTTTTTTAACAAACGTCGCTTTTTTTGGATAACACCCTTCCGAGATCCGCTTAATTCTTCTTAATATCCTACGAAAGCCGAATTCATTAATTGCTTTATTATTTATCAAAATGTTTTCAAACACTTAAAGGAGAAAATGAGCTTTATTTTCACAAATTTCACACCCACCAGCAATATAACAAAACAACAAAATAACACAAGCTCGTCCCCAGGTCTTCTCGGTTAACGGTGCCTTAACCTGCGAAAACGCTGCATTTTTGACGTCATTTCCTCGTTAAAGTCAAAATTCTTCCAAATTTGGTCATCAGTAACTGGTTATGGTGAATTAAACGTGTGCTTTTAGCCAATCAGAATCGGGGAAATATTTTGAATGAATAATAAATATATTTTATGGGCTCCTGATTTTATACATAAATTATTACATGTAATACATGAATTATGCCATTCCGCAAGTAATGCAACTTGCCATTCCGCAAACTCATTTCTACTTTTATCCTCACCGATTCGAGTGCGACGTTTATTGGAGCGCGGCGTTTATTTGAGGGCTGCGTTTAATCGAATAAATACGGTACATTCAAAATCGAGTCTGAGGCCCGGTTCATACGTCGAATTTCTGCCTAATTTAATTCATTGAATTCATATATCCGTGTATGTCGGTCAGCGGAAAATGTTACAAAGGGTTAAGTAACTATCCAATATGGCAGACCAAGGTACTCAACAGAGGCTTTTTATTTTGCGAGAAATTATTGAAAGAAGGCGAATGCAACAGTATATGTTGCATTGTCTTCAGCAAAAGCATAGGTTAATAATTCAACTTTTTTTTCTGCCTGGTCTCTTCCTTTCTTTTTTTCCGACGGGACCAAATTTTCGTCATTCTCAGAAAAAGAGCTTTGTTCTTCTGAATCTGACGTTTGCCGCGCACAAATCGCTCTCCATGACGCCATCTTGGATAGCCAGCCTCAGTCTACGCATGCTCAATACATTAACATAATGTAAAATAATGTATGCATTAGATTCGACAGGACAGAAATTCGGCGTTTGAATCGGTGTCGCATCACTGCCGGATAATGCGACAAGCCCAGTCGAACTTGCGGCAGAAATGCGGCAGCCGATTCAGATGTTGAATTTCTGCCGCACTTAATTCGTTGAATTAAATTCGACACGGCAGAAATGCGACGTATGAACCGGGCCTGAAAGTCATATGCGGTAGTAAAAATTAATCTTAAAAAAAATGTTGGTATAAGAATAAACGTTAACATTACCGATTTTAAACCAAAATATAGAAATAGGAATAGAATTCCCTGCTAGCAGAAGTCTCTCCGGGGTCTGATGTATAAATATGGGGCTGCTGGCACATTTTCCATTCTAATTTTATTCTTATTAAATTCTAATTTATTCTGATTTTATTTTAATTATAATAATAAGATTTAATAACTTCAGATAGCATATTTAATAACTTCGCCTAGAACATTTAATAACTTCGCCTAGCACTTGGTGACTTCGCCTAGCATATTTAATAACTTCAGCTAGCACATTTAATTAAAATTTCATCAAACTTTTCATAGGTGAGGCGCAGTAAGAATATATCAATGCTTGTCTAATTTGTTGCAAAATTGTGTGAAGATGGCGCGCGGATCTGGCACATTTAATAATAATTTAAAATAAAAATAATTTAAAAGAAAGAAAATTATAATTTAAAAGAAGAATAATTAATATACAAAATGGAAGAACAATTACGAAGATTAAATGTTGTGCAATTGAAATCGTTAGCTAGATGGTATAATATTCCAGGACGATCTTATTTTAATAAAAGAGAATTTGTTCAAGAGTTGAGTAATATTCCTGAAATAACTAATAATATTCAACAAATTATTACTAATATTGCTGGAATTGTTAATGAGCTACGTAATACACCAATGAGACCAAGAGATCAACCGAATTTAGCTCTTCCAATTCCAGATATTGAACCACAACCAATTAGAATAAGAAATAGACCAAATTTACCGCCTTTAAATATTCCCCCACCAATGCCTGGAACACCACCCAGATCACCAGATAGATTTAGACCGGGAACACCACCAGGCTCACCAGTTCCACCTCAGCCTCCACGAAATATTAATAAAATAAAGCCAAAAAGGCCACCCCCACCCAAACCAACACGCCCGCCACCTCCTATTCCAACAAAAACTAAAAAACAAACTCCTGTTTTAGGAAATGTATTAAAAAAGTTTTGGAATTTTGTAAAGCCATATGTTCCTGAAAAAGTAAAAAATAAAGCAGAAGAAGTAGCTAAAAATTTTATAGAAAGATATAAAAAAGTAAATAAACCAAAAGAAATAAATCCTCCACCTACTAAAAGAGATTATAATAAGGAGGGCGCAAGACCAAAAACAAAGCAATTGTTTAAAAAGACTAAAGAAGAAGATAAGTTAGATTTTACACCAAGGGAATATGAATCAGCTATTAATGGAAATTATATAAGCTATAGGATTGAAGGAAATAAAAAGAATGATGAAAAGACATTCTTACATAAAATAAAACCAAAAGTTATAGATTTACTTAAAAAGAGAGTTGAATCACAAAAATCATTAAAGACTAAATTTATATTTTCATGCAGATTCAAAAAAAAATTATTCAAAGAATTAGACATATATAAATACACTGACGCGTCCTTTCCTTCTGAAAAATCAGAAATTGTTCTTGAGGCAACAGATTTATCAGAATTATTTGATAGATTAACAAATCAACAACTTATATTATTTGAAAATTTTTTAAATAATGAATCTGGTTGGGAACTCGAACGCGTACTATTCTTTGACATTTTCATAGATCGTTTTGTTCCACTTTTAGGTGGATCTTATATTCCATTACCAAAAGAATTGTTAAACAGGAATGCTCTTATTAACCTTAAGAATTATGATGAAAAATGTTTCAAGTGGTGTGTATCACGAGCAGTTTATCCAACTGTTAAAAA
Source organism: Ricordea florida (assembly GCA_949710005.1). Classification (NCBI taxonomy): domain Eukaryota; kingdom Metazoa; phylum Cnidaria; class Anthozoa; order Corallimorpharia; family Ricordeidae; genus Ricordea; species Ricordea florida. The sequence continues at coordinate 33,166,169 of OX453278.1, read as the reverse complement.
TCCACAAAGAATAACTAAAGAATTGATAGAACAATCTAAGAATTTTAATTGGGATGGAATTAATTTTCCAAGCGCAATACATGATATTGTTAATTTTGAAAACCAAAATGATTATGATATTGCTATATATGGATATGATGAGAAAATAGGAGTTTATCCTATAAAAAGAAGTGGTAAAAGGGGATTTAAATTGATTAGATTGCTTTTAATAACAGAAGAAAATAAAGATGAAGAACCAAAAAAACACTTTGTTTTAATAAAAAAATGTTAGTGCACTTATACGAAGACAAGTTACTAAACGTAAATGTAAGTTGTACTTTTGTGATAATTGTTTGCACCATTTTCATTTAAAAAGCTCATTGGAAAAGCATGAAGGTTATTGTTTTTTGTATAATGAAGCAAGGATTGATATGTTAAAAGATGAAGATGGTAATCCTTGTTTTCTTTCTTTTAGAAATTTTGTTAAAAAAATGAGAATACCTTTTGTGGCCTATGCAGACTTTGAGTGTATTTTGAAACAAATAAAAAATAATGGGTTCCTAGATAAAAGCAAAAGTTTTACAAATAAATATCAAACCCACAAACCCGTTGCATTTGGCTGTTATATTAAGAGTTTTAATGAAAAAATATGTAAATCAAGATTTTATAGATATACAGCCGAATCAGAAGAAGATGATGTGGCGCAGAAATTTGTTGAATATCTAGAGAAAGAATTTAAGGAAATTTATAAAAAATGTATTAGTTATAATGTAAAAAGATTCAAAAAGTTTAATAAGAAGAATATGACAGAAAATGATAAAATAAACTATGAAAACGCAACTCATTGCCATATATGCGAGAAAGAATTGGGTGAAGATAAGGTAATAGATCACTGTCATCTTACAGGAAAGTATAGAGGTGCGGCTCATAAAGATTGCAATTTAAATTATAAGATTCCAAAATTCTTTCCTGTTATAATTCATAATTTATCGGGATATGATGCTCATCTATTTATTAATAATCTTGCTAAAACAGAAGGTAAAATAAAACTAATACCAAATAATGAGGAAAAGTATATTTCTTTCTCAAAAGAGATTGTGGTTGATATCTACAAAGATAAAGAAAGTGGTGAAATGAAAGATTCTAAGAGAGATATAAGATTTATAGATTCATTAAAATTTATGCAATCCAGTCTTGGTAAATTAGCAAATAATCTTCCAAAAGATTCTTTTGAAAATAGTAAAAAATACTATTCTGGAGAGAAATTAGAGTTATTGTTGAGAAAGGGAGTATTCCCATATGATTGGCTTGATAACTTTGATAAATTAAACGAAACCCAACTTCCAACAAAGGAAGCTTTTTACTCAAAACTTAGAGGCGAAGATATTTCAGAAGATGATTACCAACACGCTAAAAAGGTATGGGAAACTTTTAATATGAAAACAATGCGAGATTACCTTAATCTATATCTCCAGTCTGATGTGTTATTATTAGCTGATGTTTTTGAAAACTTTAGAGATGTTTGTCAAACAAATTATGGTTTGGATCCTGCTTGGTATTATACAGCGCCAGGTCTGGCTTGGGATGCAATGTTAAAGTTAACCAAAATTGAATTGGAGATGATAATCGACATTGATATGTTAATTATGATTGAGAAAGGCGTTCGAGGTGGTATAGCTCAAATATCAAACAGATATGCTAAAGCAAATAACCCATACATGAAAGAATATGATCCTAAAATGGTTACAAATTATATACAATATCTAGATGCAAATAATTTATATGGAGGAGCTATGAGTAAACCACTCCCCACTCACGGCTTAAGATGGATGACTAAAGAAGAGCTAATAAACTGGAAAAATATGCCGTGTATATTAGAGGTTGATTTAAAATATTCACAACATCTTCATGATTTACATAGTGATTATCCGCTTGCCCCAGAAAGAATTAAGGTTAATAGGGTTGAGAAATTGATACCAAACCTAGATGATAAGAAAAAATATGTCGTTCAACACGAAACTCTAAAAAGATATGAAAGTCTAGGATTAGAAGTAACAGATATTCATAGAGGAATTACATTTAAAGAGTCTGCATGGTTAAAACCATACATTGATTTGAATACAAAATTAAGAGCACAAGCGAAAAACGATTTTGAAAAAGATTTCTTTAAACTTATGAACAACTCTGTATTTGGGAAAACAATGGAAAATCTTAGAAAAAGGGTAGATATAAGATTGGTTACTAATGAGAAAGATGCAAAAAAATTAATATCAAAAGCTAACTATAATCGCCGTACTATTTTTTCTGAGAATCTTATGGCCGTACATATGAATAGAACACATATAAAATACGATAAACCTATTTACTTAGGGATGTGTATTTTAGATGTAAGTAAAGAAATAATGTATGACTTTCATTATAATTATATTAAACCAAAATATGGTGATAAAGCTAAATTACTTATGACAGATACAGATAGTCTTGTATATGATATAGAAACAGAGGATTTCTATAAGGATATAAGTCTAGATGTTAGAGAAAAATTTGACACCAGTAATTACCCTAAAAATCACCCATCGGGTATTGAGACTGGTGTAAACAAAAAAGTAATTGGAAAGTTTAAAGATGAAACAGGCGGAAAAATAATAACTGAATTTGTTGGCCTTCGGGCTAAACTATACTCTTTCAGGTTGGATGATGGTAAAGAGGAGAAAAAGAATAAAGGAGTAAAGAAATCAGTTATAGAAAATACAATAAAATTTGATGATTACAAGGAATGCTTGAACAGCAAAGAAAAGCAGATGAGAGAAATGCCAGTAATAAGAAGTTATAAGCATTTTGTTTATACTGAAACTGTTAATAAAGTTGCACTATCTGCTGATGATGATAAGAGAATCATTTGTAAAGATGGAAAACATACTCTTCCATATGGTCATTATCTTGTCAAAACAGAATCGGGTGGTAACTGTGTATCATAAGGAATAACTTGCAATTCTTCCCTTACAAATCCACGTTTAGGCCCATCTACTAAATAATATAAAACCGGCTGGTTAGGTGAAATTACACTTCTTGAAATATTATAAATTTTTATACTCCAAATGGGATCAGTAGCTCGTCTTTTTTCTCCGCCCTCAAGTTCACCGGGAAATAATAAATATCTAACGTTAACATAAGGAGATAATCTAACCTCATCAAGACCAACAACTCGGCGATAATTTTTAAGTTCAATATCAATCTCTTTCATTTTTATAGCATCATCAGGTTCTTTACCGGTTATTCTAGTTGGTGTATTATTCAAAGTTTTTAGAATACCCGGTAATCTTTTCACCCACACCCTCGAACGATCATAACTTACCATTTCCTGTGCATATTGATGACTAAATAATTTTTCACTTAATGTTCTATTTGCTCTTTCCACAAAAGCTTGTGATCTATGATTTCCAGCTTCTCCTCTCTGTATTTTTACATTATGATAATTCATAAGTTTTAAAACCTCGCCCATAAATTCTTTTCCAGGATCAACCATTAATGTTTTTGGATATTTTAACTTCCTGGAATATATTTTTTCAAAAGCTTTTGATATTTCTCTACTTTCTTTTGAGGTTAATGGTTCAGCATCTTTATATCTTGAAGCCACATCAACCACAACTAATGCATATTTATATGTTTTTCTTCCAACTCTATCATGCGGTAAAAATAATAAATCTGCTTGGTGAAACTGATTAGGTTTATCCACAACCCAGTGCGGTCTAGGTATATATTTAGGAGCTGGCAGATATATTTGCCATATTGCTTGTTTTTCTAGCCATTGTTTAGTCACTTCTTCACTTACTTTCGCCTTCTCAGATAATTTAGAAATTGCAGAATATCCTTTCCAATATCCCTCAGTTGAATAATATATTTTTGAAAACCTTCGGTATATTTTTTCGTTACTCATTTAAAGATTACTCACCCCCTCCTTAAATAAAATATGTCGAAAACTATATCTGAAAAAATTAACCCAAACAGGTTACCGAGAGCACCAAACGGTTTGAAAGCAGATTTAACATTGAATAGAATTACACTAAACCCATCATCAGCCAATCCTGGAGAAACATTATATATAAATATTCCTAAACTTTCTGAAAATTTAGTGATTGTACCAGGAAGTGTATACCTAGTATTTAACTTAACTGTTGATGGCCATGAAAATAACACTCTTGTGAATAATGTAGGAAGTAATATTGTATCAAGGCTTAGGATTATTTTTGGAGGTGAAACATTACAGGACACTCAAAGATATGATCTATTTCAAACATACCATGACTTATTCTTAACAGATGAAGAACGAGAGGATAGATTAAGACAGGGTATTTCTTCTAAAAACATGAGGAAGCTCAGAACAAATGCAGGTGATAAGGTTGACACAAATGCAAAGGAAGTAGCTCTTGCAGTAGTACACAACACCAAGTACCATATCTCACTAAATCATCCTATTCTAAATGATCATGGAACTTTCTACCCAAAAGCGTTAAATCATCAACTAATCTTTGAAATTACTCTTGCACCAGTTCATGATATTGTTGTTTATTCTGATACAACCAAAACGCCAACTTATAAAATCACAAACCTTGAGTTGGAATATTCTTGTATATCAAACGAAACCTTAGCTAGTAAGACAGAGATAGAATATCTGACTGGCAGGGAATTCTTTTATGAAAATGTCACTCTATACAAAACTTTCACCATATCTAGACCCACAGACAGCGTAATAAATCAACATATTAATCTCCCAAGAAGGACAATTACGGGCATATTATTTTTGTTTACATTACCATATGGTGGAGGAGCGCGAGATTCTGAGAATTTTTTCAATCCGGGCATAACCTCAATAAATATTGATGTTAATGGCGTTCCAAATCGTTTTTACTCTAAGGGAATGGTGCCGTCAGATCTTTGGGAGTCAATAAAGAAGCGTTTCAGTGATTCTTCTCGATGGTCAGTAAAGGAAGAGGATTTTTATGATAATAGGTTTGCTCTGTGGTTAGATTTGAGAACTTATCCTGATAATAACATTCATGATTGCGGTCTAGAATTAAACAACTCGCAAGATGGTGTAAAAATAGAAATTAAAAGAAAACTTAGCGGATCTGGCGTTACGACTTGTTATATATTTGTTGTTGCTGATGCAGTGATGGAAATAATGAAATCAGGTTTGCAATCCATAAAGTACTGAGATCTAAAAAATATTAGTTATTATACAAATTATGGAAGAATTGAGAGATAAAATTCCCTTTCATTGTATAATAACTGGACCAACAAATTGTGGTAAAACAAAGTACATAATAGATCAACTTCGCGGCTCATTTAGAAAAGTTTTTGAATACATTGTTTTAATATGTCCAACTTATTCTAAAAATAAAACATATCATAATTTTGCTAATAAAGATAAACATTTCTATGTATTATCACCAGATGCAAGTAATATAGATGAGATTAATGAATTGTTAACTGATTGTCAAACTTTATTCTCTGGAACAAATACATTAATAATTTTAGATGATTGCGCTGTATCCACTGATCTGAAGAAAAGATCGAATAAGTTTATAGATTTGGCATTCTCCGGAAGGCATCACGGATTATCAATGTGGGTTCTAACTCAACAATTAACGTCGATAGCAAAACCATTCCGAGAAAATGTTGCCTGCGTTGTTACTTTCCATAATCCCTCTCAGAAAGGTATGAAGATGTTTTTTGAAGATTATGGAGGAGATATGGATTATGAAACTGGCAAAAAGTTTGTTCAACTCCTGAAAACTGAAAAATATTCTAGACTATGTTTATCTTTACGTCATCCATTTAATTGTTATTTAGAGATTCCTGAAGTAATTTAAAAAAGATGACAGAAATTGAAGATTACATTGAAGAAAAGACAGACAAACTGCAGGGCGGATCGGGGAAAGATAATGATGAACTTGAAATAAAACAGGAATCTCTTGCAATTCTAGCAGTTCTTGGAACAACAAAGGAATATTTAGGAGTTGAAATGAATTTGGGTGATATAAAAAAATTAACAGAAAAAGATGTAGAAAAATATTATAACAGATATAAATCAGTAATGGGTAATAAAATTAAAGGTGGTTTAGTGGATTCATCTCTTCAATTTGTTTCAAAAGCTATTTCCTTATTTGTTCCAGTTGATGATATAGAATGCCTTTGTAATGATTTGAAGAATGATGCTTTAGTTAATCGCGAACTTACAAATTTTGTTGGTCTAATTGCTCTAAAAGGAGGAAGGTTGGTAGCACTTGCTAGCGGGTTATTTCAGGTTGTTAAACACGTTAAAATAGGTAAAATACAACAAGTTACAAGTACTAATACAGATGATTCTAACAAAACTAATCAGGATACTAAGCAAGGTGTTGATGGGTATGATACTGTTTACTAAGCATACTATTATTTTATTTACATATCAATCCTAAGTGGTCTAAAGATTTCTTAATGATATGTAAAATAATGTCTGAACAAAATGAACAAGTTGACCTAGGTGAAGCCTCTCCCCGCTTTGCGGAGCAAATTACGGCGGGTCCCAAACCAGAAAATAAAGATACTAAAAAACGGGAAAAAGATCCTAAAAAGGTCGCGGCTGGTAAGAAATTAGCTGAATATAATAAAAAAGCAAAAGATGCATTAGCTAGGGAGATGAAACGCGAAGAGACCCTGCGGGCCGCGGAGCAAAAAATGAAACAGGAAGAAGAGCAAAATGAAAATACATATAGTGAAACCAAATCATGGCTTCCAGAGTTATCTTTTACTACTGTTTTATCCGTTGTTGGATTGGGGTTTACAGCATTTGATCTTTTTATGAGATATCAGGAAAAAGCTAGGTCTGAATATAAAAATAGGATGCCTGATTTATCTCAAGTTACTCAAATACCGCAATCTTCAAAATTCCATTGTCTCTAACTCCAAAATCTTTAGTAATGGAATAAGTACTAAAGGGGTCTAAAGATTTCTTACTGATGTAGTAAAAAAAATTATGTCAAACGAAAACAAACTTGTAAAAACTGTTACTGATTCGGCGGTACTTATCGGATTAGGGGCTGGAGTTGGATATGTAGCTAAAAAGATGATGAAAGAATCATTTTTGAGCGATCCATCCTTAAGTATTACAAATTATGCAAAATGGGTTGCTGTATTATCTGGTAGTATTTATCTAAAAACATATTTAGAGGATCAAAAGATTTTACCAAAATAATCAAACATGGCATTAGCAACATTAGGAATGATGGGTTTAGGGGCTTTATTAAATGCAACCGCCTTTGTTGGTGGAAACTATCTTGTAAAATCTCTATCTGGAGATAAAACTGATACAGAAAAAATACGACACGATAAAGCAATGGAAAAATATCAAAAAGATTACACTGAATATCAGAAGAAAAGACAGAAACTCATTGATTGGGAAAATGAGAAAAAAGATGAAGAATATCAAGCATCAAAAAATATTTCAAAAACAAATGAAGCTTTTGAATTGTATGACCAAATGACTGAACCAAAATTTTCTGATTATTACAAACCAAGCGATAATCAAAAGACGGGAGAAATGTTATATGTAGGAGGAGGTATGTTAGCTCTTGGTTACGCGGTAAGCAAATTTTTATAGCTAGTTTGCTTTTGATCGTTTAAAGATTTCTTACTGATGAGTAAAAAATCATGGAAGAAGATATACCATTAGAAGATTTATCAAGAAATAATGATGATGATGATGATGTTACAGTCACATCCACATCTGTTGATAGAGATTATGATATGAGTCGGAGGGGATGGGATATACCATCTGAAAGAAGGAATCTGGGTGATGTTTTAAGAGAAAGAGATGAGGGGTACGATAGAATGAGAGATGCAAGACAACAACTCAAACGTTATTTACCAAATTATGATACTAATGATGCTACATTTAATGTAAGATTTGGAGAAGATGGTAGTATAGAAGGAAAATTAAGTAGTAGGGAGGATAATGTGTGGCATACAATAATTGATAAAGATAGAGTTCTTAAGCTTAAAGATTTGCCAAAAACAATGATAAAAGCTCTAGGTGCTGATTATGAAACAATGCTAGAAAAATATAATAATTCTGAGTCAGAATTGAGAAAATCTAATGAAAAAATTAGAGAATTATATAATGCATTGGAAGAAGCTAATGAAAAAATTATAGATTTAGATAATGCATTGCAAGGATTGGACGCCGCCTCAAAAGTACATCCAAAAGAAATTGCTCAATATGAAGAAAAAGTAAGAAGACTTGCTTTAGTAATTGAAAGTCAAAAAGCAGAAAAAGAAAATATGGAAAGAGATTCTTCAGAAGGTAAAAGACTTTTTTATCAAACCGCTAAACAGAATATAGAGTTAAAAATACAACAAGAGAAAATTTTGAAAGAAATAAAATTATACAAAGAAGAAATAGATAAATATAAGAAGGATAAATTAAATGCAGCAAATCTAGAGCGAAGCAATGAAAGATTAAAATCTGAGGTTGATAAATTAAGAGAGCAAATTAGAAATAAAATAATTTCAAACGATGAACAAATATCAGACATTCAAGCTAGAAAAGACGAAATAATTAAAAATTTACCATTGCGAGAGCGAATTAAAGAAATATTCAAAAAGTATGGTTTTACAGCATTTGCTGTTTTAACTGCTGTAGGCGTCATCATTGGAGTTATAGTTTCTAATCTTTCAAAGGGTTTATCTACTTTAGGAAGGGGTTTAGGAAATGGTTTGAAAAATATTGGTAAAAAACTGGGTGAAATATTACCAGGAATGGTTGGAGCTATCGTTAGCTTTCTATTCAAAACAGCTGGCCAGGTTATTGGATTTTTAGGCGAGAATGCATGGTTATTAATAATGGCTGTGGTTATATATTTTGTGGAAAGTATTAAGAAGAAACGAAACTAAGATCTAAAGATAACACAATTTTCAGTAAAAGGTATATGGAAGATTATAACAGAATTTACCCAGTTTTGCAAAATGCAGATCCTAATAATTTTAGACTACAAAAATCTGGTGAAGTATTACAAAATCTTGAAAGAGAAATTAAACATTATGAAGAAGTAAGAAAAAAATATAATAGGGCCAGACTTGTATTTACAAAAATAAGCATTTGTGGTGGTTTATTCTCAGTTATTTTATCAGCAAGCGGGCTTAGTACATCTCTTACTGGGTTTGGTGCTATTGTTGGCGTTCCTTTAGGCGTAATAGGGGGGATTTTTGGAGGAATATCTGTTTGTTTTGGTTATGCTTCAAAAAGGCTTTCAAATAAAGTAAGTAAACATGAAAGAACATCTTCAATTGCAAAATCAAAACTAAACACAATTAATGATTTGGTTTCTAAAGCTTTTAAAGATGGAAAATATCAGACGAAGAATTTTCTATAATTTTATCAGAATCTGAAAAGTTTGAAAAACTAAAACAAGAAGTTAGACAAAAATTTAGAAAAGAAAGTCAAAAAAACTTCGACATGTCTATAATCAGGAAAAAAGTTCGAGAAGATCTATTAAAAGAATTAACCGGTACAACACATTAAAGATTTCATTTGAAAGAACTGATGTTGGTTGTAATTGTTTTGCTGGGGTTAGAAGAGAATTTACATCTTAATTTTACAAGTTTAAAGATCTTATTATTTAATACAAAAATTAAGATGTTATTGGATGATTTCAAAACGCGATACCCAAAAGCAAACCTTGATAAATTTACATTTATTAATGATTCATTTGGTGGATATATTAAATGGAAAGTTAATGGAACAACAATTATGTCTAATGATGATCCTTCTGGGAAAACTTGGACTGAAAATCTTTCTAATAATTTGAAAACATTATTATGGAAAGATTTAGGATTAGAAAATAAAACTAAATTTAGTTCATTTCCAAAAAATTTATCATTTACAAACAAAACATATCCAATACCTGGAGTTAAATTCGATGAATTTGCTAATGATGTAACAAGAATGCTAATACTTTTAGATATATATGTTACAGATAAACACCATTTTACTGCACCAATGAAGAATATATTTAAAAATCAAACCGTAGGACTTAATAGCGGTAAAGAAGCTAGAGCTTGGTTAAATAAACCAAATATTAATCAATGGCCACAACAATTAAACATGGCAGTTTGGTGTGCAACATCTGGTTGTGGTGTTAGTTTAGTTGAAAGTTTAAATTACCCAAGAATTATTAGAAGTTTTTTTGTATTTCACGTTTACTTTACTATAAGAAAAATATTATATGAATTATTTGTTCCATTACCCGGAGAAAAAACTTTTTCTATAAAAAATAATCCATACAATAAAACCGCATATAATCGTTTATGCGCAGAATTTGGTTTAAGCAATAATCAAGATTTTAAAGGATTAAATAAACCTTTAGCTGATTTTAGATGGAAAGGAGGAGCAAATAATGGAGTTGGAGATGTATTCATTGATTATGGGAAAGGATACGTACCCCCAGGAAGCGTTCATGGCCAAGGAGGAGGAAATCAAAATGTTAAAATTGTAAGAAATTACGACCCTGAAGCAAATATTTGGCCAAGCAATTCAGCTAAATTTTCAGATGACGGTGGAAAGAAAATAGATGGAAATTTAATATCTATGCTACGAAATGATTATTTTGTAGATTTTCAATATGCGTGGTTTATACCAGAATCTGGATATGGACTAACAAGGGCAGGATTGGGAAGAATAAATAGATCAGTTGAAGCTTTTGTTTACTGCATCTTAGGAGCTCAAGTTAATACTAGGAATTCAATTATTGGAAAAGGCGGGGGCGCAATTGAAACTCAGAATGAATTTATAAAAATATTTGAAGAATCTGTGGTTGAAAATGATATTTCTAAATCTATTCAAAACTACCAAACAGCAGTTCAAGAATCAAAATCTCGTCTTGATTTAGCTGTAGCTCCTGGTGTTTGGTTGATGCCAAGCAATTTAATAATAAATACAGAAAGTATTATTGGATATAATAATGATTTGAAAAAGGTAACAGAAGATATGACCTTTGGAATAAATAATTCAATAAATGTTGGAACAAAAATTGTTGGAATAAGAAATAATTTAGGATCTTCAAAGGTTTCATTACCTCATAAACTCAAAACAAAACCAAAACCTATAATTAAAAAATATGAAACTCAAACAGATGCAATTAAACCAGAAAATAATGATACAACACAACACCAAAATAATCTTATAGTATTTATGGTAGTTGGCAGCGCAATAGCTTGGTATCTATTTCGTTAATGTTTTGATTATAGAAATCTAAAGATGAATATGATGTAATCAAAACAAAATGCTAAGTATTACAATGTATGATTCTGAAACTAGGATTTATTTAGATCCTCCTCTGGAAAATCTTCGAGAGATACAACTCCTAGATTGCAATATAAAAACTAAAAGATTGATTAATTTCAAGGAACAACAGGCGTTAACTGATGAAAGACAGGGGCTCGTTTTAAGGATACCGCCAGGCACATATTCATTAGTTGATATTCAATCAATTTTTCATAATTATACAGATAATCTAAAGTTAACAATAAATGGCAATAATAATGTTGGGTATCTATTTTCAAATAAGAATTATAACATTAAACTTAGTAGAGATTTACAAATTTATTTGAGTTTGCCAGAAATTATAAATCCTCGTAAAATATATCCCATAAATATACAGATTAAGGAGCCATTGAGACTTATGTGCAGTATAGTGGATAATAGGATGTCATATATGAATAAAAGTAAAAATGGCAAACTTTTAAAACTAACTCCATCACAACTACTAGCAAACATACCCTCAAAAGATTATCCAACAATCCCAATTCGAAAATATGATACACTAATAAACCACTTTGATTTAACCATTTTAGATGGGGAATGGAAAAAATTTGATGTGAGTGGCGCTCCTATAACTATAAGTTTAAGATTCAGATAAATTTCAGCGTAGCTGGTCCTTCAGATCTTTTGTTATGTAACTATTATTTGAGTTATATAACATAATTTTTCTTATTTCAATAAAGAAACATCAACCGAATAAATAATAAAATTACTGTCAAACATATCAAATATATTTGATTCTGAAAAATCAAAATTTATACCATCAATTCCAACACTTATATCAAAATAATAATAATTATAATCACCGTGTTCTTCATTTTTTCTATAATAATTTAAACTAAGACGAATTGGATTTTTAATTTCTTTACTAACAATTTCTTTATTTTTTGATATGCTTTCAAATAAATCATTTCTTATAAGATCAAAAAAATCAGAAAAATTTAGTCTTTTTTTATTATAATAATAAATACAATTTTCAACTTTATCGCAACATACTTCTTTTTCCATTTTTTTGTTTTATAAACCAAATTATATTTATAAAACACAATTAAATTTTAATCTTCTTCGCCCCATAACTCTTTCAAAAACTTTAACTCCTCAACATCAATACACCAATCTAAATATCTAGATGGATGCCATGCTACTTTCATTAAATCATTATATAAGTTTTTATAAAAATTTTTTTTATGTTCAATAACATAACGATCTATTCTTATGTTAAATTCTAAAAATCTGATTAAATAATTCTCATCAAAATTTTTAATACTAACCTTTTTATCTCTATAACCATTAATGCTATCACAAATGTAAAACTCTTCGTCATCCTCAGAAAAAGGAAAATGAAAATTATTAATTTTTTTTCTCCATATTTTATTTATATAATCATAATTCATGTCTTGTAAAATATCTTTTGCAAATTTATTAGTGTTTTTTATTTCATCAAAAGTATAATTATTACTTGATTCAATATCATTATAAACTCCCCTTTTCATATAAATAACACGAACAGTGCAACGTATATAATCCTTTTTAAAACTATAGCGATTTTTTGCTATAGATTTTTCTAAATCTTCTTTAATTGCTTCCATAAAATCTTTTATTCTTATTTTTTTTGTATTAGAATATATAAGATCAAAAGAATCTATATAATCTTCATCATCATAATCATAATAAGAGTTTTTATAAAATAAATCGCCCATTTTTTTATTTTATTTTTATCTTTTTAAATTATAATTCATTTTTTATTTTTTAAACATTCTTTACAATGAGCCTTTTGTTTATCATGTACACATATTTGTGATCCTTCGCATTCTTTACAAAAATTTTTTTGTTTGTTGTGTGCACATATTTGTGAACCAACACATAATAAACAGTAAGCCTTTCTTTTTCTATGAATACATATTTGTGACCCTCCACATTCTTTACATTGATACTTTATTTTTTTATGAATACATATTTGTGACCCTCCACATTCTTTACATTGATACTTTTTAATTCCATGTAAACAAGTATAATTATATTTTATAATAACTTTTGCAATTAACTTATCAATATCCACATCTTTTAATTTTCCCAACTCATTAATTAAATTAGCTTTAAACATTTTACTACTTCCTTTAATTTCCAACTCTTTAGCAATACATTTCAATTGCACAACATTTAATCTTCGTAATTGTTCTTCCATTTTGTATATTAATTATTCTTCTTTTAAATTATAATTTTCTTTCTTTTAAATTATTTTTATTTTAAATTATTATTAAATGTGCCAGATCCGCGCGCCATCTTCACACAATTTTGCAACAAATTAGACAAGCATTGATATATTCTTACTGCGCCTCACCTATGAAAAGTTTGATGAAATTTTAATTAAATGTGCTAGCTGAAGTTATTAAATATGCTAGGCGAAGTCACCAAGTGCTAGGCGAAGTTATTAAATGTTCTAGGCGAAGTTATTAAATATGCTATCTGAAGTTATTAAATCTTATTATTATAATTAAAATAAAATCAGAATAAATTAGAATTTAATAAGAATAAAATTAGAATGGAAAATGTGCCAGCAGCCCCATATTTATACATCAGGGTCTCTTATGGAAGGAAAGAGAAATCTGAGAGACCTCTTCTAGCGGGGAAGGAAGAGAATTGTTTCTTCGAACTTTTCTAAGCTTTGATTTGTATTCAAAAACAGCAGTAACTGATAAACAGCTAAGCCGCCGTCGGCAAATCACTTTATGAGTCTCGTTCAAGTCTCTCGTATACTAATGATTGCTCGTGTCCCATTGAAATTCATGGATTCTTCTGAGATTTTACTTGTTTGAGGTATTAGAACGACTAATTACTCATTTATTTACTCTGAAATTCTCAGATCAAAAGGGTCCTCCTTTTTTTGATAGAACACTCTTGAATTCCTAAGCTCTACTGAAGTGTGATCAGTGCGACATTGTAGAAATGCAGGGCGAGACAGATATCATGTATATTAAAAAAGCAACTCATCTTGCGAGATATGGCCATCTGAACTGTTCTTGTCTTAGTATGAATATTACTGTAATGTTTTTGAGTTGTTCGAGTGATGAACTCACACTTTCGCAGCAAAACTCTCAGTTATGGTTTGTGGCACCATGTTGTTGCCCCCTGCGTCTTTATATTCATATCCATATTCTGGAAATTATCTATTGAATGGCTCTAAATTTATTTTTTATTTAGAGAATGTTCGCCTCTCAGAACGGTCTTCTCCAACTTAGTCACAACTGTTAAGGTTTTACTGATATTTATTTTGAGATCAAGTACATGTGTTGACCGCTGACTCTCTATCTCTGCGAACTAATACAACCCGGTTAATTCGGAGCCCCCGCTATTTCGAACGAAGATCGAATTCCCTTGGATTTACCCTTATGTTTTCAGTCATTTACTATCAGCTATTTCGAACTCGGTTATTTCGAATTCCCCCGCTATTTCGAACTCGTCGTTCTTTCCCTACACCTTAAATCAACCCCGTTATTTCGAACTTGTCAAAAACAGAGTACGTACATAAGAGCACAGCTGGAAACGTATTGCATTTTATTCGAGTTCGTGTTGCGTAATCAATGACTTAACAATGCTTGAATTACGTGCAGTGTCCCTCAGAGAAACCAGCTGTGTTATTCAATTACAAAAGAGAACACTTAGGGAGCCGAGATTCGATGGCAAACAAGCCAGATATCATTTACGATCGACAAAAGTATTGGAAAAAACCAAAAACAACAGAACATTAGTAGTAGGGAATGGGGGATTCTGGTTCAAAGGGCGTGGTCAATTTTTCTGGGGACTGGACCGAGCTCGACCAAAATAAAAAAGGCCGTGGTCAAAAAATGTTCTATGAATAATTAATTAGGGGAGGGGGGAAAAATGTATCTTTGTGGGGGGTGGGGTGAGGAGTGTGAAATATTGAAAAATTATTTTGGGATGGTGTACCGATTGGTATGTTTTGGAGAAGTGGTGAAATGGCCTATCAAGTGAGACCAAATATGGTTAATCCTGATGATATAATTTTTATTGAAATATCTTTTACAAACAAAGAAGGTTTGAAAACTTATGATTTTATTGAGAAGAATAGAATAGAGTTGCTTTTGTTTTTTTTAAAATATCGCACATTTATTAATCATATTGAATTTCATATTTATTCTCATAAGTGGACTCCTGGTTACATTATACATAAAGACATAGACTTTGGTATAGATGGTTTTACAAGTGATGATATTTTTGATGATTTTAATGTTTTTTGTGATAAACTTTATAAAATAGATTTGGATTGTTTTGAAGGTTTTAAACATCGTATTGATGATGAAAAATATTATTATCTTATTATTAGTTTAAATGTTGTTATCCATGTTGATTCAAATAAGATATTACATAAGAAAAAATTTGATGGAGGCATTCAAGAAGAGTTATTATATGAAGCTAATAGACGAATACATAAGCGTAGTTTTTACAATGATTTATGGGAAGAGTTAATGTCTATAGCGTGGAATCCAGGTAGGGTTTTGGATTGGTGTATTGATGTGGAAAAGTTGAAGGAGTTGAAAAAGCGTTGGGGGATTTATTGGTAATCGTAAAGAATATTTTTGTAACACGCTTCACGTTACAAAAGTATAAAAGTTAAATAAGGTGTTAAATAGTATAGTGATTGATTTAAGGATTATTATTTACTAACTCAATGATGTTATGGAGAATTTACCAGTAACAGAGTTGAGGTCAATAGCTAAAAAAGCTGGAGTAAAGGCTGGGAAATTCAGAAAGGCTGAATTACTCGAGGTGTTATCAGATGTTCAACCTGAGAATTTAACAGTGAATGCATTGAGAATCATAGCCAAGAAGATTGGAACACAAGGTTATGCCAAGATGCGTAAAACAGAACTCATCAATGTTGTTGGATCCACACAAGTATCTGAAACTAATATTCCAATTTCTGGTCCAATTAGACCCACAAGAACAAAGCCTGTTCGCGCCTCATATAGGAGGGTCATTGATTTGGCTAAGAATGAAATTAATAAGACCATAGATTGGATAGGATCCAACGTTACAGATCCAATTAAGAGGGCCGTTACTAAGAGATTAAGAAACCTTAAGAAAAAGGTAACTAGTATTTTCAAAGAGAAACCTGACTACTTTATCCCTGAAAGACATGAAACGGCTCTGAAAGGCTTTTTGAAGACCTATATAGTAAAGGGTAGAAGTGGCTATGATCCTACTTCATTCCTTAGTAATGTTAGATCACAATTCTATGTTTTGATGCGTAAACAGAAGAAGCCATTCAAGTTGAAGTGTATTTTTTCATGTGGCTTCATAAGGAGGGATAACCAGAATAATCGTGTTATTGAGCGGAGTGAAGGTCATTTTCATTCAGAGATGGAGACAGTAACAGTTTCAATAAATACATTTACTATGTTTGATAGAATCACAGCTAGATTGATTGAATTGGTGAAAAAATATGAGAACGAGCGTTCTGGATGGGTATTTGACCATGTTATAGATTTTCGTATTCATATAAATCCATTTAGCCCCTTTTCTGGAAGTTCATATATTCCCTTACCACCTAAATTAGCTGCCAAGAAGGCAATAATAAATGTTAAGAATGAGAAAGATCAAGAGTGTTTCAAATGGGCAGTAACGTCTGCTATATTTCCTAGGGAGAAGAACGCTGAGAGATTGAATAAGGAGATTATAGAGAATTCAGAGAAGCTAGATTGGTCAGGAATAGAGTTTCCAGTCTCAGCGCTTGCTACGAATCAGGTGGGCAAATTTGAAAGGCAAAACTCCTATGGCATTAATATTCTTGGATATATATGAGAATGGAGAGCCAACTTTAATAAGGCGTAGTAGTAAATTAGGGGTTTCAAAGATAAACCTGCTTTTTATATCAAATGATGAAACCAATCACTTTTGTTGGATTAAGAACATGTCAAGATTTTGAAGTCATAGTAAGCATAAGGAGGCTAGTTTTTACTGTGACAATTGCCTAAATTCATTTCGGTCAAAGAAATCGTTAGACACGCATATGGAATACTGTCTAAACAACGAAGAAGTCAAAGTAGAGATGCCTATTAACGAGGATGGGAGCCCAAAGTACATTACTTTTAAGAACCACAGCAGAAAGATGCGAGTCCCATTTGTGGTCTACGCGGACTTTGAGTGTTTCACGGAGAAGATGGACACTTGTTCACCGGATGATAGGGATAGCTTCACGAACCAGTATCAGAAGCACAAGCCATCAGGATTTTGTTATCTTATCAAGTGTTTTGATGATGAGTTATTTGAACCTAAGCTTGCAATGCGTACAGCAAGATCTCCTGATGAGGACATTACAAAAATCTTCGTGAAGAGACTGGAGGCTGATATCAAGAGGATTTATGAACAATTCAGATTTCCAGAGGATATTATAATGAATAAGAAAGATAAAAAGAATTTTAAGAATGCAACTCACTGCTATATTTGCGAGGGTGAGTTGGGGGATGATAAGGTACGTGATCACTGCCATCTTACGGGTAAGTATAGGGGAGCAGCACACAAGAAATGTAATATTGAATTCAAGGTCCCCAAGTTCTTTCCAGTTATATTTCATAATTTGTCTGGATATGATAGTCATTTATTCGTGAAGAATCTTGGGGTGATAGAGGGTAAAGTAAATTGTATACCACTTACTGATGAGAAATACATCTCATTTACCAAGGAGATTGTTGTGGATACCTTTAGGAATGAGGAGGGTAAGATGATTGAGGTGAAACGATACATAAGGTTTATAGACAGTTTCAGGTTCATGTCTAGTGGTCTAGCCAGTTTGGTTAACAATATACCACGAGAGTCTTTGGAGAATTTGGGAAGATATCATGAAGGTGAGGAATTAGATTTATTAGCTAGAAAGGGCGTCTTTCCTTACGATTGGTTTGATGGATATGATAAGCTAAATGAGACAAGTCTTCCACCTAAAGAAGAATTCTATTCAAAGCTTTATGATGAGGATTTAACTGATGAAGACTACAAACATGCCAAGTCTGTGTGGGATACATTTGAGATGAAGAATTTCAAGAATTATCATAACATGTATCTCAAGGTGGATGTATTATTACTGGCTGATGTTTTCGAGAATTTCAGAAGGGTATGTATGAGAAATTATGGACTAGATCCTGCATGG
The DNA here is from genome assembly GCA_949710005.1 of Ricordea florida. Taxonomy (NCBI): domain Eukaryota; kingdom Metazoa; phylum Cnidaria; class Anthozoa; order Corallimorpharia; family Ricordeidae; genus Ricordea; species Ricordea florida. The sequence goes on along the minus strand of OX453278.1, from coordinate 33,147,666 downwards.
TACTTTACTGCACCTGGACTGGCATGGGATGCTACATTGAAGAAAACCAAGGTGGAGTTGGAGCTTTTGAGGGATCCAGATATGTTGCTTATGATTGAAAATGGCATCAGAGGTGGAATCTCAATGATTTCCACTAGACATGGGAAAGCTAACAATCCATATATGAGGGAGTATGATTCAGCCTTGCCTACAAAGTATATCACATGTCTAGATGCGAATGGGCTATATGGGCATGCAATGACTAAGGCTTTACCAACTCATGGTTTTGAGTGGATGGATGATCAGCAGTTGTTAAATTGGAGGGAGAATCCATGTATATTAGAGGCTGATTTGGAGTATCCTCTAGAGTTACATGATTTACACAATGATTATCCTTTAGCTCCAGAAAGTATGAATGTGGATGGAGTAAAGAAGCTGGTTCCAAATCTTAGAGATAAGACAAAGTATGTGGTCCATCACGAATCACTAAAGCACTATTTATCTCTGGGATTCAAACTAACCAAAGTTCACAGAGGCATAACATTCAAAGAGTCAGCGTGGCTAAAGACTTACATTGACCTGAACACCAATCTGAGGGCTAAAGCGGAGAATGACTTTGAGAAGGATTTCTTCAAATTAATGAATAATTCAGTATTTGGGAAGACTATGGAGAACATCAGGAAGAGAGTGGATATTCAGTTGGTGACTAATGAGAAGCAGGCGCGTAAATTAATTGTCAAGCCAAATTTCCACCACAGGAACATCTTTTGTGAGAAGATGTCGGCCTTCCATATGAAGAAAACTAAACTACTCTTTGATAAACCAATTTACTTAGGATTGACTGTGTTGGATATAAGTAAAATTACTATGTATGATTTTCATTACAATTACATAAAGCCAAAGTATGGTGATGACGCCAAGTTGCTGTTCACAGATACAGATTCCTTAACCTATGAGATACAGACTGAGGACTTCTATAATGACATAAGCCCAGATGTGAGGGACAAATTTGATACCAGCAACTACCCCAAAGATCATCCATCCGGAATTGAAACTGGAGTTAATAAGAAGGTTGGAGGCATGTTCAAGGATGAAGCTGGCGGTGAACAGATAACAGAATTTGTGGGTCTAAGAGCTAAACTATATGCCTTCAAAACAGATAAACAAAGTGAAGTGAAGAAATGTAAAGGTGTGAATAAGGCAGTGGTGAGTAAGAGTATAAGTTTTGAGGATTATAAGACTTGTCTTTTCAGTGGTCAATTCCAGAGAAGGAAGATGAATACCATAAGGAGTCATAAGCATGAAATGTACACTGAAACAATTAATAAGATTGCATTATCACGCGAGGATGATAAACGTGTGATAATGGAAGATGGGGTAAATACTTATGCACATGGTCACTTCAGAACTCTAGAAGGTGGCAATTCAGTGTCTTGAGGTACAAATTGAAGTTCCTCACGAACGAATCCTCGTTTTGGGCCTCCACTCAAATAGTACAAGACTGGTTGACCCGGTTCAATTATGGTTCTGGCTAAATCATAGACCTCAAGGCTCCATATAGGATCAGTAGCCCTTCGTTTGTTTCCACCTTCATCTTCACCAGGTGAATATAGATATCTGACTTCAACATCTGGAGGTAATCTTTTCTCATCCAATCCCACAGGTCGCTTATACTCTGGAGTTTTAATACCAATTGACTCCATTTTCAAAGCTTCCTCAGGTTCTTTACCAGTAATACGGGTGGTCTCACTATTCAAGGTTTTCATGATGGCAGGCAATCTATTCACCCAAACTGTGGATCGGTTACCACTAACCATCTCTTGAGCGTATTGATGGCTGAATAATTTCTCACCAAGAGTCCTATTGGCCCTCTCAACAAAAGCTTGAGCTCTATGGTTCCCAGCTTCACTTCGCTGGATTGTAACTTGATGCTTATTCATAAGACTTGTTACATCACCCTTGAATTCTGTTCCTGGATCAACCATTAATGTTTGTGGCCATTTCAACTTACGGGCGTAAATCCTCTCAAAGGCATTGGCAACTTCACCACTATCCTTTGAGGTTAATGCCTCAGCATCCTTATACCTTGAAGCAATATCAATCACAACTAACGCATAGCGGAATGTTTTTCTTCTCACTGTATCATGAGGAAGAAACAACAAGTCCGCTTGATGAATCTCATTGGGCTTATCCACACTCCAATGCGGCCTGGGTATATACTTAGGGGCTGGGAGATATATTTGCCACAAGGCTTGCTTCTCCAACCACTCTTTGGCGACCTTTTCACTAACTTTAGCTGCTTTGGCTAATTTGGGTATGGCTGAATATCCTTTCCAGTATCCATCAGTGGAATAATATAATCGACTTAAAACATCAGAATCATTCATTTATAAACAAGAATATAAGCATTTAAAATGACTTCTATACCAGACATTCTTAATCCTAATCGTGTTCCAAGGACTCGTGGAGGGTTGAAGGCAGGAACTTCATTGAATAGGGTCACGTTGAATCCATCATCAGCTGAACCTGGCGAGACATTATACATTGAAATACCCAAATTGTCTGAAAATTTAGTGATTGTGCCTGGTAGCGTCTACATAACCTTTGATATGGTTATAACCGGGCACAAAGACAACACTCTTGTTAATAATTTGGGGAGGAACCTAATTTCACAATATAAAGTTTTATTCGGGGGTGAAATCATAGAGGATCTTAGTAGATTTGATTTATTCAAAACTTATCATGATTTGTTTTTGACAAATGAAGATCGTGAGAATAGATTGAGACAGGGTATATCTGATGTTAATATAAGGAAAATTAGAACCAATGCAGGTAATAAAGATACATCAAAAGCAAGGCATAATACTTTAGCTACGATTCATAACACTAGATATGCTATTCCATTAGATCATACAATACTCAAAGATCATGGAATATTTTACCCGAGAGGATTACCACATCCACTTAGATTTGAATTAACTTTAGCTAAAGTTTCTGATGTTGTAGTTTATTCAAACAGTGAAACACCAGCAAATTATAAATTAATAAATATGGAAATGGAATACCAGTGCATATCGAATGATTTTTTAGCAAGAGAGGCTGTTGCGTCCTACAAAGTTGGAAAAGGATTCACTTATGAAAAAGTGCTTCTTCACAAAACTTTTACAATCTCTGAGGCTAATGATGCTGTGATAAATCAGCATATTAACGTGCCAAGGAGATCCATGACTGGTATATTATGTCTTTTCACTGCCCCTCATGCAGAAGGTCTTAGGGATTCTGAGATTTTTGCAAATCCAAGGATCACATCAGTTAAGATTGACATAGATGGAGTGCCCAACAAAGTTTATTTGAAAGGTATGATGGCGACTGATTTATGGCAATCCATAATTAAGCGAGTTGGTCTTAGTGATTCAATTAAGGAATCTGATTTCTATACAGATAAATTCGCTTTGTGGATTGATTTGAGGACTTATCCAGATAATGATATCCATGGAAATGGTTTGTATATTGTTGCTACTCGTGATGGTGTGAATTTAGAAATTAAGAGAGAAAAGATAGGGACTAGAGTTCTTACATGCTACATGTTCGTTGTTGCTGACGCTATCATGAACATTGAAAAAGGTAATCTTGCAATGGAGGGGATTAAATATTAAGCATAATGTGTTTTCTTCTCACATTCTCATGAGAAGAAACATTAATCTAAAGAAGTTAATGAATGATGAATGAACTCAGAGATAAGATTCCATTCAATTGCATAATAACTGGTCCAACTAATTGTGGAAAGACTCAATACCTGGTGGAACAGCTTCGAGGTCATTATAGGCAAGTATTCGATTATATTGTGTTGATTTGTCCAACATATGCCCATAACAAGACTTATAGAGATTTTGCAAAGGGGGATAAACGATTCTTTGTAATGTCGCCAGACTCGAGTGATCAGGATGAAATCAACAACTTATTAATGGATTGCTCATCGTTCTTCTCAGATGTGAATGCGCTCATAATATTAGATGATTGCGCCGTTTCCAAAGACCTGAAGAAGAGATCTAACAAATTCATTGATTTAGCTTTCTCTGGCAAGGTATTTGGTGATGGTGAAGATCTAAAAGATCCTTTTGAATTTATGTATGATGATGAAAATAATAATCTAATGACAGCACATATTATTCTACGATGGGAAGATATATACTGGGGTGGTCATGGAAACACTGGATACGGGGCATCTATACGTGTACATGTATTTGAAATCAGACTAACACCAGCAGAGACTCACGATGAAGATGATTCTGATTCTGAAGATGAATATTCATTCTTAAATAATAATACACTTAATGATGATGAGAAAGAAGCTGAATTTAGTGATAAAAGTGTTGGGGAACTATTGTCTGAAGGTAATAAAAAGGAGGATGAAGATGAGGATGAGGATGAAGATGAAGATGAAGATGAAGATGAGGATGAAGATGAGGATGAGGATGAAGTAAAGCATACAGCACCAAAGATTCGTAATAAGAAACACACTTAATTTAATAGATAGAAAATGTTTAGTTTCCTAGTATGACTCTTACTAGGAGACTTAAAGGTTAGACAAGATTAACTCATAACATGTCTGAAGAAGTGCAAACTGAGCAAATAACCAAAGAGCCTGATGTTAAAATAAAGGTCAAAGACCCTAAGAGAGTAAAGGCTGGTAAAACATTATCAGAAAAAAATAAGAGGGCTAGAGAAGCTTTGAAACGTGAGGAAGAAAGGGAAAAGGAGGAAAGGGAAAGGGAAAAGGATAAGGGCCCTGATAACGAATCTGGATAGGATTGGATATATACCGAATATGTCATTCCAAAATGTTCTGATTGGGGTGGGGTTATTAATTAGTTTCGGCTATTATGCATTCACAAACTATAGAGATAGAATACCTGATTTACATGTGCCAACACCAACTCGTATTTTGAATCCGCCACAGTCCAGAATCATAGATAATAATGTAAGTCAACCCGCCAAAGAAGAGGAAAATAGTTTAAAAGATGAGTTTATGTGATTCATAAATGGCTGATAATAAGCTCGTAAAGACAGTTACTGACTCTGCAGTGCTCGTTGGATTGGCAGCTGGTATGGGCTGGCTTGCTAAAAAGGCTCTTCGGGAGACATTCACCGGTGACCCATCGGCCAATATCATGAACTATGGTAAATGGGTACTTCTATTGAGTATAAGCAAGTATGCCAAAACTTACTTAGAAGATCAGAAAATATTACCACAAAGTGTGTAAGATGGCGAGTATAGCAATCATGCTTGGAGGGGCAGTACTAAATGCAACAGCCTTCATTGGTGGAAATTATTTAGCAAAGGTCATTAGTGGCTCATCTTCAACTGATCTACAACTTGAAAGAGAAAGGCATGACAAGGCAATGGAGAAATACCAAAAAGATTACGCTGCTTACGAAGAGAAACGAATGGCTTATATTGACTATATGAATAAAAGAAGAGGTGATTCAAATCAGGCATCTGATAACATATCAAAGACTGATGAAGCACTTAAATTGTATAACCAAATGGTGGGTAATCCTCCCAAATTCTCTGACTATTATAGACCCAATTCAGATCAGAAAATTGGAGAAATGGCTTATGTTTCTGGCGGTATGCTGGCATTAGGATACATTACTAGCAAGTGGCTATAATGGATAATACAATAACTCCAAATGAATATACTCGTATGGTAAGTTTGAGAGCTAAACAATTGAAGTTTGGTGCAACGTCTGTTATAGGATGGTGGGAACCCCTTGACCCCATAGCCATTGCTAAGAGTGAACTCAGACAACGTGTTTTGCCAATGCTTATAGTTAGAAAAATTCCAGACTGTAATTCAAAGACTGGCTTCCGTGAAGAAATATGGAACCTAAAAGATATGAATATACGAGACTTTTGAAATCAATTTAGAAAGCTGCCATATTCAACTTCAAATATGGCAACTGCTGATCCTGAGTTAGACCCAACTAAACTAAATGAGCCTGACGGGGATGATGATGATTACGAGGATGATGGGGATAATACACTTTATTTGAGCCCAATCACAAGGACATCAACCACTCACCCAATTGACCCTTATGAAGAGGAGGAGGAAACCTCATTTGGTGGTGAAACTCAGCCCTTGTTGATAGAAGAAATGGAAATTGAACAAGATGAAGCTTGGGCTAAGATCAGATCAAGATTCCCCAAAGTTGATACTTCCAAGTTTACAGCTGGGCTGAATCAATTCAAGCAAGTAGTTGTTAAATTTATCAGGAAAGGATCTGTACCTTATGAGTTCTTCAAAGGTGATGAAGTGAATGAAAAATTGCCGGATACCATAAAAAATAGTCTAGGGCCAAGCGCAGACGAAATTGTGGAAGCTAATGATGGTGAGATATCTAAGAAAAAGACCATGTTAACCAAAATGAAAGATAAACTAAAATTCCATAGAGACAAGCCACTGAAAACCCCAGAGGAAAGTAGCCAAATAGAGACTCTGGAGAGGGAAATTGGCGATCAGGAACAAGAGATAGCTAACCTGGAAGGTGAGAATGAAGAAATACAGGAACGAATGTCATTGCGGGATCGTGTGAAGGCTATATTCAAGAAATACGGATTCACAGTCTTTGCTGTTATGAGCGCAGTTGGAGTAGTCATTGGTGTTATAGTCTCCAATCTTTCCAAAGGGCTCTCAAGATTGGGTAAAGGTGTTGGTGATGGTCTAAAAACCCTTGGTAAGAAACTTGGTGAATTATTGCCTGGGATGGTGGGCGCTATTGTAAGCTTTCTATTCAAGACTGCTGGAGAGGTCATCTCATTCTTAGGTAAACATGCTTGGCTTTTAATAATGGCAATTGTTCTTTACTTCATAGAAGAATTAAAGAAGAAACGTAAGTGAATCAAATGAAGAGTTATTGCGTCAAAGAGAGAAAGCAAACTGATTGTGTGCCTGGTAGTGAAACCTTTAGCAAAACATCTAAGGGAAGGCCAATGATGAAGTGTAAATGTTCCAGCTGTGGAATCATCAAAACTCGATTCCTCTCAGATGTTGATTATAGAAATTTAAAGGATAATAAGGAGTAATCCAAAATGTTGAGCATTACTATGTACGAGTCTGAAACTAGGGTGTATTTGGATCCTCCCCTGGAAAATCTTCGGGAGATACAACTCCTGGATTGTAGGATACCCAAACGATTGATTAATTTCAAGGATCGTGAGAAAATATTTAAGGATAATCAACAACAGCCCTTCATAATAATCATGCCAGGAACATATTCATTGCGAAATATCCATGAAATATTCATAGATGATACGGAGAATGCAAAGATCTCAATTATTGAGACTGATAATGCTGATTATATGTATTCAAATAAGAACTATAAGGTTAGACTTTCCAGAGGTCTACAAGTTGGACTTGGGGTGCCTGAAATCATAAAACCTGGCAGATTATACCCAATAAATCTCCAGATCAAGGAACCCCTAAGACTTATTTGTAGTATAGTGGACAATAAGTCATTATATGTGAATAATACTCAATCTACAGGACCTGTGAAGATCTCCCCCTCATACCTACTTGCCAATATACCCTCACAGGATTATCCAGCCATTCCAGCTCAAAAATATAAGAGCCCCATAAACCACTTCGATTTAAGCCTCCTAGACATTGAATGGAAAAAGCTTGATCTTAAGGGTTCCCCCATCACTTTCAGTTTAAGATTTAGATAACATTTTAAAAGGACGTGATATTCATTCCAAAAGATGGATGAATATAAGTCAATATATCCCAACTTAGAGGCAACTGCACCTCCAATCCCCACTGATGGTCCATCATTCAGGCTTCAACAATGTTGTGATGCCTTGAATAAGATAAAGTCTGAATTAAACCACTATGAGACAGTACTCAAAAAATATAACCGATCCAAGGGTGTACTAATGAATGTAAGCTCAACCTGTGGTATGTTATCTTGCGTTTTAGCAGCTGGTGGATTGGGTGCATCACTTAGTGGAGTTGGAATCATTGTATCTGTGCCATTGGGTGTGGTAAGTGGTGGATTTGTCTGCGTATCCATAGCATGTCAGCAAATATCCAAGAATCTATCCAAAAAGGCTGTGAAGCATCAAAACACCATTACACTAGCCAAATCAAAAATAAACACAATTGAAGACCTGGTTTCCAAAGCCCTTCGTGACAATACGATCTCTGATGAGGAGTTCTCCATTATAATCGGGGAGCTTAAAAAGTATGAAAAACTCAAGGCTGAAATAAGGGCTAAAGCTCAAAAAAATATGAAAGGAGAAGACCCAGTGGTATTGAGACAGAGAGTACGCAAAGAAATACTCAAAGAACTAAAAGGAGGACATTAACTATAATTTATGAAAATAATAAATACTAGTTTAAAGTTAGAAAAATCTATTTGTATAAAATGGGAATGTCTCAAACTAAAATACGCCCAGCCCAAGCTAAATTTATTAGAAGGTATACAAGATGTAACCCTGAGAGATTCTATCTTACACACAAATATAGTGATGATAGATCATATAGAGTAATTGATGTCTTTCAGTGGAGTTATTATAGCGCTTCTCCTAAATTTGAATTTGAAATAGAGCTTGAAATACAAGATACGGATGGTAGTGTTTCACTTAATGAAATCCCAAAATATTTCAGGGATAAAATTCTTAAGGATCTTGGTATTGATACTGCAAACTAATGACTTAAAAGTTTGAACCCTTCTACCCAAATTCTGGATAGAAGATGTGTGGCTTACTCAATGATTTCAATAATAGGTACCCAAAGGCTGACCGTGGCCAATTCGTATTTGTGACTGATCAATATGGAGGTTATATTAGGTGGAAACGTAATGGAACAACAATCATGTCTTATGATGACCCCAGTGGTAAGACATGGACTGATGACCTATCACCACGTTTGAAAAGACTACTGTGGTTAGATTTAGGATTGAATGATAATGAATTTAGTTCATTCCCAAAGAGTTTGACTATGACCGATCGCTTTTACCCAATACCTGCCATTGACTTTGATGACTTCCCAAGTAATACCACAAACGTTCTGACCTCATTGGATATATACGTGTCCAATACGAAAAAGTTCACCGCTAAGATGCGTAACGTATTTACATCCCAAGTTGTTACATTCAAGTTTGGTAAACAGAGTCGAAAGTGGCTGAACGCACCCGATATGAATTATTGGCCTCAACAGCTGAACTTTGCAGTGTGGTGCGCGACCTCTGGATGTGGAATAAGTCCTTTCGAGAGTCTAAACTACCCAAAAGTCGTAAGTAGCTTCATTAAGTTTCACGTCTACTTCACAATAAGACGAATATTGTATGAATTGAGTGTACCTCTGCCTGATGAACAACCATTTACCATAGATAACAATCCTTACAGTAAGGTTACTTACCAAAGATTGTGCGCTGAATTCGGAATCGCTAATAATTCTGATTTTAGATGGAAAGGTGGAAGAAATGGGGGTTTGGGTGATATATTCATTGATTATGGTGCTGAATACCATGGAAGAGGTGGAGGATACCAAAATGTTCATATTGTAAGAAATTATGATGAAGAAGCTGATCAATGGCCTGGTGAAGGTGGAAAATTCTCTGATGATGGGGGTAAGAAGGAAGTAGTTGGATTTGGCCGGTTCTGGGCCAATTTCATTTTTGATCGATTTTTTTGCGAAATCGAGGTTTTGGGTGTGGTCGATTTTTGATTTTTTTGGGTCGATCGATTTTTGATGTTACGATTTTTTTGCGAAATCGAGATTTTGGGTGTGGTCGATTTTTGGTCTTACGATTTTTTTGGTTCAATCGAGTTTTGGGTGTGGTCATGGTCGAGTGATTTTTTTTGGTCGAGTGATTTTTTAGGTCGATGATTTTTTGGGTCACTGCGCATGCGTGGGTCGAGTGATTTTTGGGTCGATGGGTTTTTTCTGGTCGAGTGATTTTTTCGTTTGGGCGTGACAAAAATGTATCTTTGTGGGGGGTGGGGTCGGGGTCGTGTCGGAGAGGGGGTGGAGGTTTAGCTTTCTTAGCAACCCACCTAATGCCAGCGGAAAGTCAAATAAGAGTGGAAGAGGTCGAGATTAGAGCATATTTGTTACTTGAACCGAGTAACAAATATCCAAGACTTAGATGAAACTCTACAATTCTAGATAATATTCTTAGATTCTACAAGTATTCACGTAGACTGCATACTAGAAAGTCTCGATTTTTTGTTGATATGTCTGTGGATTATTCTAATTTTTTGTTAAGCATTTCTAATAGATGATTTCCTAGTACATCTAAGTCCAATAAGATTGTCAGAATAAGTAATTTTTAAGCATTTTAAAGATTATTATGATTATATATACAAAATGACTACTATACCAGAAATTCTTGAACCAAATCGTTTGCCTAGAGAATTACATGGTTTGAAAGCGAAAACATCATTGAATCGAATCACATTCAATCCTTCATCTGCTAATCCTGGTGAAACACTATTCATTGAAATTCCGAAATTAACAGATAATGTTGTGTTCGTTCCAGGTAGTGTATATCTAACCTTCAATCTGAATGTCTCAGGACATAAAAACAATACTCTAGTCAATAATGTGGGGAGAAATCTCATCTCCAAACTTATAGTTACATTCGGTGGAGAAACTATACAAGATATTGAGAGATTTGATGTACTCCAGACGTATCATGATTTGCATTTACCAAAGAAGGAGCGTAGAGATAGGTTGAGGCAAGGCATCTCTTCTGAAAATATGCGTAAACTTAGAACAAATGCGGGTGATAAAGACACTTCAAAGGCAAAGGAGGTTAATCTTGCTGCGATTCATAACACTAAGTATGCAATACCTCTAGATCATCCCATTCTCAAGGATCATGGTGTGTTTTATAATAAAGCGTTTATTAATGGCTCACTAGAATTTGAAATTACACTAGCCTCAGTTGATGATATTGTCGTTTACTCGAAGGATGAAGAACCTCCAAATTATAAAATGACTAACATTGAGTTGGAGTATTCATGCATCTCAAGTAATTATTTGACGACTCAGGCGCTAGCTTCCTACAGAGTGGGGAAAGGATTCACTTACGAAGACATTATCTTACACAAAACGTTTAAAATTTCAAGACCTAATGATGATAAAATTTTTAAACATGTGGATGTTCCCAGAAGATCCATGACGGGTATCCTTTGCCTATTCACAAATAGCTATACACCAGGAAATAGAGATTCTGAGACTTTTGTGAATCCAGAAATCACATCCATCAAAATTTCCTTGGATGGGATGCCAAACCAACTCTATTCCAGGGGGATGAATCCAATCGATTTATGGAGATCGGCTATTAAACGCTTTGGATTGAATGATTCTATCAAAGAGGAAGATTTCTACATGGACAAATTCGCTTTGTGGATCGATTTGAGGCCCTATCCCGATAATAAAATTCATGGGAATGGTTATTCTATAGATGATAATTATAATGGTGTAACACTTGAAATAGATCGTGAAAAAGGGGGAACTGGAATCATTACATGTTATATGTTTTTGGTTTCTGATGCGGTTATGGGTATTCAGAATTCAAATTTGAAGGAAATCATCTATTGAAAATCTATCTAAGAATAAATATTATCTAGAATTGTAGAGTTTCATCTAAGTCTTGCATATTTGTTACTCGGTTCAAGTAACAAATATGCTCTAATCTCGACCTCTTCCACTCTTATTTGACTTTCCGCTGGCATTAGGTGGGTTGCTAAGAAAGCTAAACCTCCACCCCCTCTCCGACACGACCCCGACCCCACCCCCTACAAAGATACATTTTTGTCACGCCCAAACGAAAAAATCACTCGACCAGAAAAAACCCATCGACCCAGAAATCACTCGACCCACGCATGCGCAGTGACCCAAAAAATCATCGACCTAAAAAATCACTCGACCAAAAAAAATCACTCGACCATGACCACACCCAAAACTCGATTGAACCAAAAAAATCGTAAGACCAAAAATCGACCACACCCAAAATCTCGATTTCGCAAAAAAATCGTAACATCAAAAATCGATCGACCCAAAAAAATCAAAAATCGACCACACCCAAAAACTCGATTTCGCAAAAAAATCGATCAAAAATGAAATTGGCCCAGAACTGGCCAAATCCAACAACTAAGGAAAAGGGTGATCTCATCTCATTCATCCGTAATGATGATTTTGCTGATTATAAATATGCCTGGTTCATTCCAACTAGTGGTTATGGACTTACCAAAGCTGGACTTGGTAGATTGAATCGATCTGCTGAGGCTTTTGTTTACTGTGTATTGGGGGCGCCGCGTCAACACCAGAAATTCGATTGTGGGTACTGGTGGTGGAGCAATCGAGACTCAACAAGAATTCTTGGCTATGTTTGAGAGTAGTGTGATTGAGAATGACATTTCAAGTTCGATTCAAAGGTACCAGTTAGCCACTCAAGAAGCTAAATTAAGACTTGATTTAGCCATTGCTCCTGGAGTGTGGTTGATGCCAAGTAATATGATCATAAACACAGAGAGTGTGGTTGGTTATAATAACAACCTTATGAAGGCCACTAATGAGATGAAATTTGGTGTTAACACAAATGTAAACCTGGAGACTAAGACTGTTGGAATAAGCCATAATCTAGGATCTTCAAAAGTTAGATTACCACATGCAGCTGTAGAGCCTAAACCAACAACAACACCAAAGATTGATTCCCAACCTATAATCAAAGAATCTTCAACAGAAAAAACAACTAATCATAAAATTAATCTAATAGTATTAACCATTACAATTGCAACTATAGCCTGGATTATTTTCAGATGAAAATTGAAATAAACAATCCATTGATATTTCCCATTCATAAATCATGGTATCACTAGCAATCGTTGGTAGTAGAAACTACTTTGACAGTGACTTCTTGAAAGATCAAATAAGAAAAGCTCTTAAGAAATGGAAGCTAAATCTCTCAGACATTGAGTGTATTGTATCTGGTGATGCAACAGGTGTTGACACCATGGCTGAAGATTTTGCAATTGAAAATGAAATACTCTTCAAGAAGTTTGAAGCTCAATGGGACTTTTATGGTAAAGCGGCTGGGCCAATTCGTAATAGAGCTATTATGGAGTATGTAACGCATGTACTAGCTTTACCTTCTTGTATTTACTCACCAGGTACTAAGTCAGCTATTAAGATTGCTAGGAAATATAAAAGAGAGGTTATAGTAGTCTATGTATAATTATTAAGTGAACTTTTGTAACATGAAGCGTGTTACAAATGTCTTATAAAATTTATGTACCTTTACAAATTTCAATCACACATTGATGCTTGTAAAACATAATCAAAAGTATTAATACTACACTTATAGTTAAAAATATTAATCCTAAATCTACTGTGTATACAATAGATATTGGATCTACACTTTTATAAACTTTAGTATCTTTACAATCCTCCTCACCATGATCATAAATTCCATGTTGAATATCATTTAGAACCTTGAGTAATTCAACCCTTTTTAATTTACTATAACCACGTATTCCAGCTTTTTTAGCTACTTCTTTTAGCTCTTTGACTGGTAACCTTTCCATTATAATAAAGCTTAAAATATCAACCACTACACCAATGAAAAGCAACTTTCATTTTTTAAACATCACACCACTCCACAAGTTCTGATTTAATATAAGAATTTAGTTTGTTAAACGGTACAAAATGTGGCACTCTAATTAGTACAACACCTCTTGATTTATGATCTTGATATATTATTTTTTAGTGAATCTTTGAAAACTTGATAATGAAAATCACTCTTATTTCTGTGAAAAATAGATGTATATTCAGCATGTTGACGTCCATCATATTCAAATGCCAAGCCACTACCTATATATGTTTTTATGTCAGGATTGAAACCATCCAATTGAAGATTCCTACCCGTTCCAGGATTTTTCAACCAATCTGGGCGAATTGTCGGAAACTCAACTCTGAATATGTCTTGTAATATTCTCCTACACTCCTCTTCATACTTATTCTTTGAATTTTGTGGAAATAATCTTTTTCTATTATTATAGAATCCTAATCTTGAGTATCTCATGTTATTAAATGTGTAAACATTCCTTTTATAAACAAAGACAAAGTAAATAATTAATCCTATTACAAACATTAAAATTAAAATATCTATAATGATTAAATCCCAATTCATATTGATTTTTAATAATCATTCATCATATTTAAAATATTTCCCAAATGACACACCCCCCCACAAAGATACATTCTTTTTGTAACATGAAGCGTGTTACAAAAGTATTCTTTACGATTACCAATAAATTCCCCAACGCTTTTTCAACTCCTTCAACTTTTTCACATCAATACACCAATCCAAACCCCTAGCTGGATAGAATAAATAAATATGAAATTCAATATGATTAATAAATGTGCGATATTTAAAAAAAAAACAAAAGCAACTCTATTCAATTCTTCTCAATAAAATCATAAGTTTTCAAACCTTCTTTGTTTGTAAAAGATATTTCAATAAAAATTATATCATCCGGATTAACCATATTTGGTCTCACTTGATAGGCCATTTCACCACTTCTCCAAAACATACCAATCGGTACACCATCCCAAAATAATTTTTCAATATTTCACACTCCCCACCTCACCCCCCACAAAGATACATTTTTCCCCCTCCCCTAATTAATTATTTATAAAACATTTTTTGACCACGCCCTAATTTTTTTTGGTCGAGCTCGGTCCAGTCCCCAGAAAAAATTGACCACGCCCTTTGAGCCAGAATCCCCCATTCCCTACTACAACATTCAAAGGTTTTTCAATGCAACAGCATCTGCTGATTTATCCGACATAAAATTACTGTATTTTATTTAATCAGTGTCTTTCTTCACACTGTTCTGTATTTTATTAAAAAAATGATTCATTGTCACGAATTTTACGCTTCCCCGGTTATTTCGAAACCCCGCTATTTCGAGCTTTTTTCCATTTCCCTTGGGATTTCGAAATAGCAGGTTTAGTCTAGTCTGATCACGTGATGACCACTACATGAAGTCATTGCGTGCTTGTAACCCGGAGTCCACACTCAGTTGACATTTGCACAGAGAAGGCGATCGTTGTCCAGGTAGAAAAGGTAAGGTGTGCCATAACTATGTTATGAATACATGTAGTTTTGAAAAGCCCTAGTTCGGTAGGTTTATTCTATTTCGGTTTATTGTGTTTCCTGATGAAAATATCGTTTCGATCCTTAATGGTATGCGTCTCTAGATCGTTACGGAGACGACTGAATGAAACTACACTGGCGACAACAGGCTGTTACCTTAGAGTAAGAACACAGAGCGGAGCGCTAAACAAGGTGCATAGTTTGTTCTTACTTGAAGCTTACAAGCTTCGAGCCTTTCGAACTTATGAAACTCACTTTGACGTCCTGGCTTGTTACTTGTCCGGGTTATTTGTACAATCTACATAGTAATCACCAATGCGAAATCAATTATTTCAGCCCTAAACTTATCTTTAGGGTTCTAACGTTACATTTCACATGGACTTCATGCATTTCCAAAATTTTAAAAATGAAAGTGAAACCGGCGCTGTGTCGATGTCGGAAACGTATGATAAATTCGACAGCTAAAGTTCCAGCGAATCTGCCACTGAAACTGATATGTCCTGTCTTCAAGCGCGTGTATAAATGCAAATGCCCGATTTATAATTGAGACCTATCATCT
The DNA here is from genome assembly GCA_949710005.1 of Ricordea florida. Lineage (NCBI taxonomy): Eukaryota > Metazoa > Cnidaria > Anthozoa > Corallimorpharia > Ricordeidae > Ricordea > Ricordea florida. The sequence goes on along the minus strand of OX453278.1, from coordinate 33,131,957 downwards.
TTCAGGGAAACGCTTGGGAAATTAAAGAACTTTAGCTCGTCTTAAAATCCGTCTGTGTATAAAAACGGTCAAGCTGACGGATCATCAGTCTCGACGAGTTATCCACGATAGTTCGTCTCAAAAGACGGACTATTGCGATAGCTCATCTGGACGTTTGATCCGTCTGCTTGCCCGTTTTTAGTTCATGGAGCTTCAGCTCAAGAGCTATTGTGGTGGATGCGAAAATCACGAAGTCAGGCGTAAACAATAGAATATTCGGAACTCAGGGAGTGTCAGGGAATAAGGAAGTCAACCGTAAACAATGCAAAATATTTTATCGATTTTCGATCGTCTCAAGTTCAAGGTAACAAAATAGAACAAAGAAATGAAATCGTAATTCAGTAAAGTGTATTGCACGGAATTTGAAGCCACTGTACACGCTTTATAATTCGCAAAATAAGATCCCTGACCTGATTATCAGATTCACTAACGTTCTTTGCCCAAGCTCGTCCCAGACAGCTAGAGGGGGAGGCAATAGACCCTTCCACGGTTAATGGTCGCCATATTGACTGGGGGGCAAACAAAACCTGGTTGCTACGCAACGCGCCATATATTTCCTTTCAAAATAAGACGCGGTTCGCTACCCTCAAATAGTTATTCGCTTTTTTTGTGAACAAACGCCTACTTCTATAGCCGAAATTTTTTGGCAACAAAAGGAAAGCATTATTATAGGTGAGTGATCGATTGCTTGGCCGAAATACGTCTTCTTCTTTGGGTTGCACGCGTATGTTGTGATAGATTGTTCGAATGTGTGTCGCGGTCTCCATTGTTGAGAGAAGCACACAAGAAACAAACCTTTCTGGGATTTACGTGGGCAAAAAAAGAAAAACATAAAGAAAAACATTGGAAGTATGGTTTGTCTCCCGTTTCTCTAGGTCAAAAGTGAAAAAGTATTATACTTTCCGTGCATAAAATTTAGTCTGAAAAAAAAAAAGAAAAAAAATGCAAATGTTTCATAAAAAAAAAATAAAACTGTTTTTTAATTGCTATTTAAAAACAAAAAAAAATATTGTAAAATGGAACAACAGTTAAATAGATTAAGTGCCGAACAATTAAAAAAATTAGTTTACTGGTATGATCCTCCAAGAAAGTCATATTATAATACTAAAGCGAAACGTATTGAATTTTTGATTAATATTCCTGAAATAGTTAATAATGTTCAAGAAATCATCGATAATATTCGAGAAATTAGTGTGTCATTACATGCTAACCCACATAGACCCGATCAGAATACTCCTCTTCCAATTCCGTTTACCCCTCAACCGAATTTACCAACCCCGTCGCCAGACGTATCTCCACCAAGTCTGTCTAATACACCTCCTCCAGGAGTTATGGAAGAGATGCAAAATATTCAGGAAAAAACACAAACCCAATCAACTAACGAACTTAAAACTATTAAGTATCATTATTACTGTATTCATAAAAGACAGAAATCAAGATGTAAAGAGTGTGGAGGGACACAAATATGTGAACATAATAGAAATAAAGCTTATTGTAGAGATTGTGTAGGTTCTCAAATATGTGAGCATAAAAAACAAAGGAATCAATGTAAAGAGTGTGGGGGATCACAAATATGTATACATAAAAAACAGAAGGCACGTTGTAAAGAATGTGGAGGTAAAGGAATATGTATTCATGGAAAACAAAGAAATTTTTGTAAGTTATGCGGAGGATCACAAATATGTGAACATAATAGACAGAAGGCATTTTGTAAAGAATGTTATGAAAAACATTAAGTTATATAACACTTACCCGTGTTATATAACAAAATTTGCATTGACGTAATCACATTCCTGAGCGACGTTAGAAACCGACCTTTTTAAAGTAAACATAAAATCTACTTTTCGATTTCAAATCCACTTTACATTTTGCTTGTTGCTATGTCGTAAAAGTATGCAATCTATTGTTCTACACGTGAACACTAATTTACAAAACAATCATAATCACGTGAAATTTACCGAAATAGATACCACGCTAACCCTCCGCTGATAATTATAAATGTTAATATACGCACTTCATGCTCGCTTCGTGTATTGGTTTCATGTTGCGTAGTCACGTCCGACTTTCCGCGTAGCGGGTCTCGGCCTTTGGCCGACTTTTCATTTTGAGTTGTAGGTTTGGTTTCATAAGATTTTGGATTTGTCTCAACGGAATCAGTGACCGGCGACCGACTTGAAAGGTGGATATGAGGTAACTTTACTTTTGAAGATCCCATGTTATGACTTATTCCAACAGGTTTTGTTTCAGTGTTTATGGAATTATTCACCCCAAATTTCATATCGCCAGTCGCTTTCATAAGTTTGTTATTATATCCAACAACGCTTTCAGTGTTGATTATCATATTACTAGGCATCAACCATATACCCGGTGCAACAGCTAAATCAAGCCGTAATTTCGTTTCCTGTACAGATTTTTGATAATTTTTAATCGAATTAGAAATATCATCTTCTAAAACACTACTTTCAAATAAAGATAAGAATTCTTGTTGCGTTTCAATGGCTCCACCACCATTACCATAAATCGAATTTCTAGTGTTGGCTTGTGCCCCTAATATGCAGTAAACAAAAGCTTCAGCTGATCGATTCAATCTACCAAGTCCGGCTTTAGTGAGTCCATGTCCACTTGTTGGGATAAACCAACCATATTTGAAATCAGCAAAGTCATCATTACGAATGAATGAGATTAGGTCACCTTTTTCTTTCTTACCACCGTCATCAGCAAATTTACCACCTTCACCGGGCCATTGATCTGCTTCATGATCATAATTCCTTATAATATGTACATTTTGATATCCCCCTCCTTTTCCATGATATCCTGCACCATAATCAAGAAATATATCTCCCAATCCACCGTTTCTACCACCTTTCCATCTAAAGTCTGAGTTTTTTGATATGCTAAATTCTGCACACAATCCATGATATGCTACTTTATTATATGGATTATTGTTTATTACAAAGGGTTGCTCATCAGGTAAGGGAAGGCTTAATTCATATAATATCCGTCTTATTGTGAAATATATATGAAACTTAATGAAGCTATTCACTACTTTAGGATAATTTAGACTTTCAAAAGGACTAATCCCACAACCAGATGTTGCACACCAAACTGCAAAGTTAAGTTGTTGAGGCCAATAGTTCATATGAGGTCCGTTCAACCATTTTCTACTCTGCTTTCCAAATTTGAAAGTAACAACTTGATTGACAAATATGTTTCTCATTTTTGCTGTGAATTTCTTCGTATTTGAAACGTATATATCTAGAGAGGTTAGCATTTTTGTTACATCAGTTGTAAAGTCATCAAATTTAATAGCAGGTATTGGATAGCTTTGGTTAGTCGTGGTTAAACTCTTTGGGAATGAACTCAAGTTATTCGATTCACGCAGTCCTAAATTTTCCCATAAAAGTTTTTTCAAATTAGGAGAAAGATCATCAGTCCAGGTTTTTCCAGTAGGATCATCATTTGACATTATCGTTATACCATTCACTTTCCATTTAATGTAACCACCATACTGATCATATACAAATTCAAATTCACTTAGATCAGCATTTGGGTACCTTTTTCTGAAATCCACCCATAGTGTCATTTTATTACTTTTAGAATAAGATGAAAAGTCTTAAGATCACCTCTTTTCTAATACCAGCAAAACAATTACATCCTACATCAGTTTTCTCATATGAAATTTTTAATGAGCGGGATCGGGCGTAGCCCTCCCCATCGGCCCTTCGGGCCTCCCCGCGTAGCGGAGCTAAGCTGGAGCGGTTAACTCTTTTAATAGATCTGCACGAACTTCTCTCCTTATCTGAGACATGTTTAAGTTTTTTTCTGTATCCCTCCTAAATTTTTGTCGTATTTCTAGTTTTAGTTTTTGAAACTTTTCCAACTCTGCTAAAATTATAGAAAATTCTTGATCAGATATAACATTATCTTTCAAAGCCTTTGAAACCAAGTCGTTAATGGTGTTTAATTTTGATTTCGCTATAGAAGCAGTCTGTTCGTGTTTACTAACTTTATTTGAAAGTCTTTTTGAAGCCGCACCAAATCCAACAGATACTCCACCACAAATTCCACCGACAACACCCAACGGAACACCAATAATGGCTCCAAAACCGGTAAGAGAAGTTCCCAACCCGCTTGCAGATAGAATAACTGAAAGCACGCCACTACAAACACTGATTTTTGTAAATATTCCTCTTGCTCTATTGTATTTTTTCCTTACATCTTCATAATGTTTAATTTCTCTGTCAAGATTTTGTAATACTTCACTCGATTTTTGTAGTCTGAAATTAACAGGATCTGAATTATTAGGTAATCCAGGATAAATTCTATTGTAGTCATCCATATTATATTTTACTACTCAACATGATATCTTTAAATTGATACGAATACGCACGGTATTAGAAATTAACTTTGTTCCATTTTTATCTAGAATCCATAATGTAAAGTGGTTCACTGGATTTTTAGTTTGTGTAATTCTTAAACTAGGATACTTTTTGGAGGGAATAACAGCTAGTAGTTGAGAGGGATTGAGTTCTACATTTTCACCGCCGGGGATACGGTTGTAATATGAAGACTTTGGTTCAATAAGATCACACATTAAGTACAAAGGATTTTCAGACGTTGCATTAGTACCAGAAAAATCTAGCATTTGTATCTCTTTTACATTATATAATGATGGATCAAGATAAATCGTTGTTTCTGTAGTTAACATTGTGATTGATAAAAAAGTTATTATTTCATCATTACATCGATCATTCATTATTTTGTTTTAGATCTACTTTCTATTCTTTTTAAATTGTTCCACAAAATATAGAACGACAGCTAATATCAACAACCAAGCATTCTTACCTAAAAATCCAATAACCTCACCAGCTGTTTTGAATAGAAAGCTTACGATAGCACCAACCATTCCTGGTAATAGTTCACCTAGTTTTTTACCTATAGTTTTCAAACCATTACCAACACCTTTACCCAATGTTTTTAGTCCATTAGAAAGATTAGAAACTATAACTCCAATGATTACACCAACAGCACTCACAACAGCAAATACTGTAAACCCATACTTTTTGAAGATATACTTTAACCTCTCTCTTAATGGAAGATTTTTAATTATTTCATCTTTTCGACCCTCAATATCTGATATTTGTTCTAACTTGGAGATTGTATTCTTTCTAATTTGTTCTTTTAATGAATCAATCTCAGATTTTAATCTTTCATTACTTTGTTCTAACTTTGATAGATTGGATTTACCCTTCTTATATTTATCTATTTCTTCTTTGTATAATTTTGTTTCATTTAAAAGTTTTTCTCCCTGTATTTTTAATTCTATATTCTGTTTAACAGTTTCATCAAAAAGACTTTTATTTTCTAATTGTTGTCTCTCAATGAATTCACGAAGTTCTTTTTCTTTTTCAATGAATTCACGAAGTTCTTTTTCTTTTTCAATATATCGATCTATCTCCTGCGGAAATATTTCTATTGTTGCTCTCAACCCCTCTGCGATATTATTTAATTCCTTATTTTTTTCTTTTTCTTCATTTAATTGTGATATAGTATCATTATATTTTTCTAACATTGTTACATAATCAGCACCTAGTTCTTTTCTCATTGTTTTTGGTAAATTTTCAATATTAGTATTACCATTTTTATCAACTAATATATGCCACACATTATCTCCCCTACCAATTAATTTCCCCATTAAACTACCATCTTCTCCAAATTTTACATTAAATGTGCTATTATTGGGGTTATAATTTGGTAAATAACGTTTGAGTTGTTGTCTGGCTTCTCTCCTTCTATCATATTCCTCATCTCTTTCTTTTAAAACATCACTCAGGTTCCTGGCTTCAGTCGGTTTGACCCATCCAGCTCGCTTCCTTCCTTCATCATCTTTATATTCATCATAACCGGCATAATCTTGTTCAAAGGTTGTAGATGTGTTTGGGCTTTGATAAAATGTATTATCTTCATTATCATTATCATCGTCTGATCCTTTTGGTAAATCCTCTAATGGTATTTCTTCTTCCATGATTTTTTACTCATCAGTAAGAAATCTTTAAACGTACAAAGTACATCACGAAGCAAACATTTTCTAAAATAATTTACTAACCATATAACCCAACCCCAACATACCACTACCAACATATACCATTTCACCCATCTTTTGATTGTCACTAGGTCTATAATAATCCGCAAAGCGGGGCTCTTTCAGAGTTTCAGAGAATTTTGGTTCGTGCATTTGACTATACAATTTCAAAGCTTCATCGGTATTAGAAATATTTTTTGATGCCTGATATTTTGCATCCTTTTGTTGTACTTTCCAATCAATTAGTTTCTGTCTATTTTCCTGATATTCTGCATAATCTTTTTGATATTTTTCTATTGCTTTATCGTGCCGTATTTTTTCTTCATCTGTATTATTACCCGATAAATATTTTGCAAGATATGAACCACCAACGAATGTAGTCGCATTCAATATAGCTCCTCCAAACATCATTGCTATTGCTGCCATGTTTCTTACTTAATTTGGTAAAATCTTTTGATCCTCTAAATATGTTTTTAGGTACATACTACCTGACAATACAGCTACCCATTTTGCATAATTTGTAATACTTGAGGAGGGATCGTTCATAAATGATTCTTTAAGAGCCTTTTTAGCTACATATCCAACTCCAGCTGCTAATCCAATAAGGACTGCAGAATCAGTAACAGTTTTCACAAGTTTGTTTTCGGATGACATAATTTTTTACTGTATCAGTAAGAAACCTTTAAATCGCTTACTTATAACATTCCAATTTTCGGTGGTTGTGAGGGTTGGGTGGAAATATTCAGCGGAGCTGGTCCTACAGATCTTTGTGGTGGTGGTATTTTTTGAACATTAGTTGGAACTTGAGATAAATCTACTATTCTATTTTTATAATATCTCATAAACATGTCAAATGCTGTAAACCCTATTCCTACAATGGATAAAACGGTTGTAAAAGATAGTTCTGGAAGCCATGCTTTTGATTCACTATCTGTATTTTTATTTTCATTTTCTTCTTCTATATTTTTGGCCTCTTCTTCACGTTTCATCTCCCTAGCTAATGCTTCTTTTGCTTTTTTATTATATTCAGCTAATTTCTTACCAGCAGCAACCTTTTTAGGATCTTTCTCTCTCTTTTTTGATGCATTACCCCCAGTTTTTTGCTCTTGCTCCGTGGCCCGCAGGGTCTCTTTTGGAGGATCTCTAGTAATTTGCTCAACACCTCCGGTTCTTTCTTCTACTTCTTCAGACATTATTTTACATATCATTAAGAAATCTTTAAATAAAATAATGCTTAGTTGACAGTATCATACCCATCACCATCTTGCTTAGTAATCTGCTCAGTTTTGTTCAGCGGAGCTGGTTGAGTTTTAGAATTATCTGTAATTGTTCTTGAAACTTCTTGAATTTCTGCTCGAAGAGCAGGCCCAGCTTCGCTGATTTTACCTATTTTAACATGCTTAGCAACCTGGAATAGTCCACTAGCAAGTGCTGCCAATCTTCCTGCTTTCAATGCTAATAGACCTACAATGTTTGTTAGTTCACGATTAACCAAATCATCATTCTTCAAATCATCAAAAAGAGCTTCTATATCATCTACAGGAACCATGTAAGAAATAACTTTAGAAATTAATTGAAGAGATGAATCTACTAACCCACCATTAATTTTCTTACCCAATACTGCCTGGTATCGATTATAATATTTATCAACATCTTTCACTGATAATTTTTTTATATTGCCTAGACTCATATCAATACCTAAATACTCTTTTGTGGTTCCAAGAGCTGCGAGAATAGCTAGTGATTCTTGTTTTATTTCAAATTCATTATCATCTTTTACCTCATCTTTTACCTCATCTTTTACATCACTAATATAATCTTCAACTTCTGTCATCTTTTAATTTTCTTTCTAAGGTTAGGTCTTTAAATTTATAACTTCAGGGATCTCCAAATAGCAGTTAAATGGGTGTCGTAAAGATAAACAAAGTCTAGAATATTTTTCAGTTTTTAATAATTGCACAAATTTTTTACATAATTCATAATCCAAATCACCACCATAATCTTCGAAAAACATCTTCATACCTTTTTGTGATGGGTTATGGAAAGTAACAACACAGGCTACATTTTCACGGAATGGTTTTGCTATAGATGTTAATTGCTGAGTGAGGGTCCAAACTGATAATCCGTGATGTCTTCCAGAGAATGCTAAATCTATAAACTTGTTTGATCGTTTCTTCAAATCATTAGAAACAGCACAATCATCTAAAATTATTAATGTATTTGTTCCAGAGAATAAAGTTTGACAATCAGTTAACAATTCATTAATCTCATCAATGTTACTAGAATCTGGCGATAATACAAAGAAACGTTTATCTCCTCGAGCAAAATTATGATATGTTTTATTTTTAGAATAAGTTGGACATATTAAAACAATGTAATCAAAAATTTTTTGGAATGGCCCTCTTAACTAATTAATGAGGTACTTTGTCTTTCCACAATTTGTTGGTCCGGTTATAATACAATGGAATGGTATTTTTTCTCGTAATTCTTCCATGATTTTTGTATCATAACATAAGGTTTTTAAGTCGCTTCCAGCTTCGCTGGGGAGGGCTCCGCCCGATCGCGGGCCCAGAGGGTTTCAGTACTTAATGGATCGCAAACCTGAATTCATTATTTCCATCATTGCGTCAGCTACAACAAACATATGACAGGTTATAGTACCAGATCCACTTTGTTTTCTTTTAATTTCTAGTTTTACTCCATCTTGTGTATTGTTTAATGCTAGGCCACCGCCATGAATACTATTATCAGGGTGAGTTCTCATATCAACCCAAAGAGCAAACTTATCAGCATAAAAATCCTTCTCCTTTACCGACCAACGGGAGGAACCAACCTCTCTCCCGAAACGTTTCTTTACCGACTCCCATAGATCTGATGGTATCATCCCCTTAGAGTATAAACGATTTGGTACACCATCAACATCTATATTAATCGAGGTTATACCTGGATTGTAAAAAAATTCAGAGTTACGTGCTCCTGCTGCGATTGGTAATGTAAACAAACATAATATCCCTGTCATTGATCTTCTAGGTAAATTAATATGCTGATTTATAACACCATCACCGCCTATGGAAAAGGTAAAAGTTTTGTGTAGAGTGACATTTTCATAAAAGAATCCTTTACCAACCTGATAAGCTGCTTGTGCCTCGCGAGCCAAGTATTCACTTGAAATAGAAGAATATTCTAACTCAAGGTTTTTGATTGAATATGCTGGAGTCTTAGTAGTGTCAGAATAAACAACAATATCATTAACTGGAGCAAGTGTAATCTCAAAGATTAGATGATTATCTAGTGCTTTTGGATAGAAAACTCCATGATCGTTTAGAATAGGGTGGTTTAGTGGTATACGATACTTAGTGTTATGTACTTTTGAAAGATCAACTTCCTTTGTATCTTGTGTTTTCCCATCGCCTGCTTTTGTTCTAAGTTTTCTCATGTTTACAGAAGAAATACCTTGTTTTAATCTATCTTCACGTTCTTCATCTGTTAAGAATAAGTCGTGATATGTTTGAAAAAGATCATATCTTTGAGTATCCTGTAATGTTTCACCTCCAAAAAGAACCCTTAATCTAGATACAAGATTACTACCTACATTATTTACAAGTGTATTATTAGCATGCCCATCTACATCTAAATCAAATAATAGAGATACACTTCCTGGTACAATCACTAAATTCTCAGAACGTTTTGGAATATTTATATATAATGTTTCTCCAGGGCTAGCAGATGATGGGTTGAGAGTAATTCGGTTCATTGTTGATTCTGCTTTCAAACCAAATGGCTCTCTAGGAATTCTATTTGGATTAATTTTTTCAGACGTCATATTTGATTTATAAGATACTTTGGTTAATCTTTAAATGAGTTCTACCTTATCAAAAAATTTAAGTCGGATATCGGCGAATCGGGCGAAGCCCTCCCACGAAGTGAAGCCGGGCCCGCTTTTAGAGCGGATATATTATTCAACTGAGGGATATTGGAAAGGATATTCTGCGATTAATAAATTAGCTGAAAAAGCAAAAGTAAGTGAAGATGTAGCAAAACAATGGTTACAAAAACAAGCAATATGGCAAATATATCTACCGGCACCAAAATATATTCCAAGACCACATTGGACTGTAGATAAACCTAATCAGATTCACCAAGCAGATTTATTATTTTTACCTCATGATAGAGTTGGAAGAAAAACATATAAATACGCATTAGTTGTGGTTGATGTTGCCTCGAGATATAAAGATGCTGAACCATTAACCTCAAAAGAAAGTCGGGAAATTTCAAATGCTTTTACAAAAATATATTCTAGAAAAATGAAATATCCTAAAACATTAATTGTTGATCCTGGAAGAGAATTTATGGGTGATGTTACAAAACTTATGAATTACCATAATGTAAAAATCCAAAGAAGTGAAGCTGGAAATCATAGAGCTCAAGCATTTGTAGAAAACGCAAACAGAATATTAGGTGAAAGATTATTTAGTCATCAATATGCACAAGAAATGGTAAGTGATGATCGATCTAGAGTATGGGTAAAACGATTACCTGATATTTTGAAAACTTTGAACAATACACCAACGAGAATAACTGGTAAAGAACCTGATAAAGCTATAAAAATGAAAGAAGTGGAACTTGAAACTAGAAGATACCGACGGGTTGTTGGTCTTGATGAGGTTAGATTACCTCCTAGTGTTAAAGTTAGATATTTATTATCTCCTGGTGAACTCGAGGGTGGTGAAAAAAGACGAGCTACAGATCCTATTTGGAGTATCAAAGTTTATGATATTTCTAAAAGTGTGATTTCACCTAATCAACCAGTTTTATATTATATCCGCCCGGAGGGCGTGCCCGGCTCCGCCGATTTAGTGGATGGTCCAAGACGTGGATTTGTAAGGGAAGAATTACAGGTTATTCCTTTTGATACAGAACTTCCCCCAGATTATGTTTTGAAACGGTGATGTCCAATAGCTAAAGTATTTATTCCATCTTCACAAATTATTCTCTTATCATCATCAGCAGATAATGCAACCTTATTAACAGTTTCAGTATAAACATCATGTAAGCGACTTCTAAATACATTCATCTCCCTCATTTGAGATAACCCGGTGAATAGACAATCCTTATAATCATTATGAGTTATTGTATTTTTTACAACTGATTGCTTAATTCCTTTACACTTATTTATCTCTTCATTTTTATCTGTTAATATAGAGTATAACTTAGACCTTAGACCTGTAAATTCTTTTATTGGAATTCCGCCCATTTTATCTTTAAACATTCCTATTACTTTTTTGTTTACACCAGTCTCAATTACTGAAGGATGATCTTTAGGATAATTACTAGTGTCAAACTTTTCTCTAACATCTGGACTTATATCTTTGTAGAAATCTGGAGTTTCTATTTCATATACAAGCGAATCAGTATCAGTCATAAGTAATTTAGCCTTATCTCCATATTTCTTTTTAATATAATTATAATGAAAATCATACATTACTTTTTTACTTAAATCCAGAATACACATACCCAAGTAAACTGGCTTATTAAATTTTATCTTTTTTCTTTTCATATGAATAGCTGCTAGATTTTTAGAAAAGATAGTACGATGTTGATAATTAGGTTGTTTTATTAGTTTTCTAGCTTCTTTTTTATTTGTAACTAATTTAATGTCAACCCTATTTCTAATATTTTCCATTGTTTTACCAAATACAGAGTTATTCATTAACTTGAAAAAATCCTTTTCAAAATCATTATTTGCTTTAGCTCTTAGATCAGTATTAAAATCAATGTAAGGTTTTAACCACGCAGACTCTTTGAATTTAATTCCTCTATGAATCTTTGTTATTTTTAATCCTAAACTTTTATAAAGTTTTAAGTAATGATCCGCGTAAGAACTAGGCAGGTCAAACGCAAAATCGATTCAAAAGTGTGAACTTTTAATTGTTAATATCAATTAAATCGACGAATCTGATTGGCGGACGGCCAAAAATCGCCGAAAAACCAATGAAAAACCCGACATAAACAACATTTTTCTCCTTAATTTTCCCTTGGTCCCTCCTGTCTACCTCACGGTCAAATATTAGCATTGTTCTATGCGCCAATCAAAAGTTAGAGCTATTGCACTAGCCTATTGTTCTTTTGCCTAGTTCTTACGCGGACCATTACTTAAAGTTTTACGGTGAACAATATACTTTTCCTTATTGTTTAAGTTTGGGATTAATTTTTTCACCTTGTTAACAGTAAGTTTGTCTGGAGCTAGAGGATAATCATTATGTAAATCATGAAGATGTTCTGGATATTCTAGACCAACCTCAACTACGCATGGGATATCTCTCCAGTTTTTACACTCTTCCTCAGACATCCATTCAAAACCATGAGTGGGTAATGGTTCACTCATTCCTTTTCCGTATAAGTTATTTGCATCAAGATAAATAATATATGTTGTTGGTAGGCTTGAATCGTATTCTTCCATATATGGATTATTAGCTTTAGCATATCTTTTTGATATTTGTGATACACCTCCTCTAACACCTTTCTCAAACATAAGTAACATATCAATGTCAGTTAGTAACTCCAATTTCACTTTAGTAAACTTTAACATTGCATCCCAAGATAATGAAGGTGATGTATAATAGTGGGCAGGATCTAAACCATAATTCTTCATACAAGCATCCCTAAAATTCTCGAATACATCCATTAAAAATAGTACGTCTGACAAAAGATATAGATCGTGGTATTCCCTCATTGTTTTTATATTAAAAGCTTTACAAACATTTTGAGCATGTTTATAATCATCTTGTGATATATGTTTACCGTTTAGTTTTGAGTAAAATGCTTCTATTAGTGGAAGTTGGGTTTCGTTTAATTTATCAAGGTTGTCAAAATAGTCGTATGGAAATACTCCTTTCCTCAACATTAAATACGTCTTATCTCCAAATACTTTTTTCGTTTCTTTTAATTTATCATCTCTTGGAGAAAGACATCTACTTCCAACTAACTGACAATTATTACATTTTCCACATCTGCCAATACCCTTATACAGAATGATTTTTCCATCTTTTATATATCTCTTAATACAATCTCCTGGTTTGCATGCTCCACATTTTCCACATTTTGTAAGATTAGCGACTAAATTGTCAAGACTTGTTGACATAAATTTAAATGAATCAATGAATCTAATATCCAACTTATCTTCTTTTTCCTCACCTTTTTTATCAATATATTTGCCAAGTACAATTTTTTTTGTAAAAGAAATATATTTTTCCTCATTATTAGGTATGCAGCCTACTTTACCTTTTGTTATACCAATATTCTTAATAAAAAGATGTGTGTCATATCCTGATAGGTTGTGAAAAATGATTGGTATGAATTTTTTATTCTTGAAATTTAAATTACACGCACTATGTGCAGCTCCTCTATACTTTCCTGTATAATGACAGTGATCTTTTACCTTATCTTTTTCTAATAATTCTTCTTCACATATATGACAAAGGGTAGCTTTTTTATGTTCGTATTTTTCTCTTTGCGTCAGCCAATTCATTTTCTTGTTAGGCTTAATTTTTTCACAAATTTCTCTAATATCCTTTTCTAATTCGATCATAAATATTTTTCCTATATCTTCGTCTGGAGATTTAGCGGTATATCGCCTAATAACAGGTTCATAATTTTCATCGAAAAACTTTATTATATAACAGTAACCAGTCGGTTTATGCTTTGCATATTTATTTGTAAAACTTTTACTTTTGTCTGGCGAGCAAGTATCTATTGATTCTCCACAACACTCAAAGTCACCATATACAACAAATGGTACTTTCATTTTTTTGTAAAAATTAATAAATTTAAGATATATAGGTTTTCCATGTTTATCCTTTGGCATTTCACTCCTAACAGCTTCATGTTCTTTACAATATTCTAGATGCTTTTGCAATGTTTCCTCTTTATAATTATGTGTATGATAAAGACATCTAGGACAGAGGTAAATCCTTTCCTTATGTTTAGTAACTTGTGAAACTGTCAACCTGCAAAGATTCTTTATCCAACAATAGTGATCTGTTTCACCGTTTGATATTAGAAGTAAGTTTATTAAAAGCCCTCTTTCTTTATCGCTTATTCTTAGAGGATATACTTCCTCATTATCAGTATCATACCCATAAACATTAATCCTGTAGTATAGGTTTTGTTTCTCAAACTTATCAATATCTGTCCATTTGGTAGGAAATTCTATTCCTTTCCAGTTAAAAATTTTAGAGTTTTCTATCAATTCTCTATTTACTCTTTGCGGATTTTTCTCTCTTGGATGTACTGCTTCAGTTACTGACCACTTAAAACATTCATTATTCTCATTCCTGAGGTTTATAATCGAGCCTTTGTTTGCTAATTTTTCTGGTAGTGGGATATAACTACTTCCTGAAATTGGCTCAAATGGATCAATTTTTATATCAAAGTATAACACACTATCAAATTTCCAATCACTACCACTTTCTAGAAAATTTGCAAAAAGTTCAAGTATATAGTCAATCATCGTGTCGAATAAGCCGGATAAATCTGTTGACTCTGTTACAACCTCTGGTTTTTTGCTATGAAATGCTGGTATTGCTATTTCTTCTTTTTCTTCTTCATCAATATCTTTTTCTTCTTCATCAATATCTTTTTCTTCTTCATCAATATCTTTTATCCGCCTTTTAAATTTACAGACAAATGTAAATTTCAACTTTAGAGGCTTCTTTTGTTTATTAATTAAATCAATAACTTTTTGTTTGATTTTTCTGATAAATGTCTTTTCATCATATCCTTTCTTTCCATGTATTCTATATGTTTTCAGATATTTATCAAACGCTGTTTCTTGTTCTATTGAGGTAAAATCTTCAACATGTTCTTGATTAGTTGGCTCATCTTCTGCAGTAGATGTTGAGGTTTGAGGGATAGATTGTGTTTCATTTTTCTTTTTTCTAGGAGTTGGGATTGGTCTTTCTGGTTGTGTTTCATTTTTCTTTTTTCTAGTAGTTGGGATTGGTCTTTCTGGCTGTGTGTTATTATTCAAAAGATTTTTAAGATCATCCCCTTTAGATTTAACTTTATCAACCACTTTTGATATTTGATTTTTTATCCAATTAAAAGTTTTATCTTTTGTTTTTGTTTCCTTAATTTTTTTCACCAAACTCTTAGCCTCATTCATAAAACTAGATACAATATTTCTTCTTGGTGGTGCAGGGCGGGGAGGAGGTGTTCGTTTAAGTTTAGGAGGTGGAGGACGGGGAGGAGGTGTTCGTTTAAGTTTAGGAGGTGGAGGACGGGGAGGAGGTGTTCGTTTACGTTTAGGAGGTGGAGGACGGGGAGGAGGTGTTCGTTTAAGTTTAGGAGGTGGAGGACGGGGAGGTTTAATTTTTGGAATTAGGGATGGAGAACCCGGAGGAGTTCCTGGTCTAAATCGGTGTGGTGAACCTGGTGGGGGTGTTTCTGGGTTAAATCCATTTGGTAAACCTGGAGATACGTCTGGCGACGGGGTTGGTAAATTCGGTTGAGGGGTAAACGGAATTGGAAGAGGAGTATTCTGATCGGGTCTATGTGGGTTAGCATGTAATGACACACTAATTTCTCGAATATTATCGATGATTTCTTGAACATTATTAACTATTTCAGGAATATTAATCAAAAATTCAATACGTTTCGCTTTAGTATTATAATATGACTTTCTTGGAGGATCATACCAGTAAACTAATTTTTTTAATTGTTCGGCACTTAATCTATTTAACTGTTGTTCCATTTTACAATATTTTTTTTTGTTTTTAAATAGCAATTAAAAAACAATTTTATTTTTTTTTTTATGAAACATTTGCATTTTTTTTCTTTTTTTTTTTTTTACTAAAATATGTGCTGGCCCCCCCATAAAGACAACTACTCCTGAACGATTGTTTTACCAGTATAACCCTTGAACGATTGTTTTACCAGTATAACCCTTGAACGATAGTTTTACCAGTATAACCCTTGAACGATAGTTTTACCAGTATAACCCTTGAACGATAGTTTTACCAGTATAACCCTTGAACGATAGTTTTACCAGTATAACCCCTGAACGATTGTTTTACCAGTATAACCCTTGAACGATAGTTTTACCAGTATAACCCTTGAACGATTGTTTTACCAGTATAACCCTTGAACGATTGTTTTACCAGTATAACCCTTGAACGATAGTTTTACCAGTATAACCCTTGAACGATTGTTTTACCAGTATAACCCTTGAACGATTGTTTTACCAGTATAACCCTTGAACGATAGTTTTACCAGTATAACCCTTGAACGATAGTTTTACCAGTATAACCCTTGAACGATTGTTTTACCAGTATAACCCTTGAACGATAGTTTTACCAGTATAACCCTTGAACGATAGTTTTACCAGTATAACCCTTGAACGATTGTTTTACCAGTATAACCCTTGAACGATAGTTTTACCAGTATAACCTCTGAACGATTGTTTTACCAGTATAACCCCTGAACGATTGTTTTACCAGTATAACCCCTGAACGATTGTTTTACCAGTATAACCCTTGAACGATTGTTTTACCAGTATAACCCTTGAACGATTGTTTTACCAGTATAACCCTTGAACGATTGTTTTACCAGTATAACCCCTGAACGATTGTTTTACCAGTATAACCCTTGAACGATTGTTTTACCAGTATAACCCTTGAACGATTGTTTTACCAGTATAACCCTTGAACGATTGTTTTACCAGTATAACCCCTGAACGATTGTTTTACCAGTATAACCCTTGAACGATAGTTTTACCAGTATAACCCCTTGAACGATTGTTTTACCAGTATAACCCCTGAACGATTGTTTTACCAGTATAACCCTTGAACGATTGTTTTACCAGTATAACCCTTGAACGATTGTTTTACCAGTATAACCCCTGAACGATTGTTTTACCAGTATAACCCTTGAACGATTGTTTTACCAGTATAACCCCTTGAACGATTGTTTTACCAGTATAACCCCTGAACGATTGTTTTACCAGTATAACCCTTGAACGATTGTTTTACCAGTATAACCCTTGAACGATTGTTTTACCAGTATAACCCCTTGAACGATAGTTTTACCAGTATAACCCCTTGAACGATTGTTTTACCAGTATAACCCTTGAACGATTGTTTTACCAGTATAACCCTTGAACGATTGTTTTACCAGTATAACCCCTTGAACGATAGTTTTACCAGTATAACCCCTTGAACGATTGTTTTACCAGTATAACCCTTGAACGATTGTTTTACCAGTATAACCCTTGAACGATTGTTTTACCAGTATAACCCCTTGAACGATAGTTTTACCAGTATAACCCCTTGAACGATAGTTTTACCAGTATAACCCTTGAACGATTGTTTTACCAGTATAACCCTTGAACGATTGTTTTACCAGTATAACCCCTTGAACGATAGTTTTACCAGTATAACCCCTTGAACGATAGTTTTACCAGTATAACCCCTTGAACGATTGTTTTACCAGTATAACCCTTGAACGATTGTTTTACCAGTATAACCCTTGAACGATTGTTTTACCAGTATAACCCCTTGAACGATAGTTTTACCAGTATAACCCCTTGAACGATAGTTTTACCAGTATAACCCTTGAACGATTGTTTTACCAGTATAACCCTTGAACGATTGTTTTACCAGTATAACCCCTTGAACGATACTTTTACCAGTATAACCCTTGAACGATTGTTTTACCAGTATAACCCTTGAACGATTGTTTTACCAGTATAACCCCTTGAACGATAGTTTTACCAGTATAACCCCTTGAACGATAGTTTTACCAGTATAACCCTTGAACGATTGTTTTACCAGTATAACCCTTGAACGATTGTTTTACCAGTATAACCCTTGAACGATTGTTTTACCAGTATAACCCTTGAACGATTGTTTTACCAGTATAACCCCTTGAACGATAGTTTTACCAGTATAACCCCTTGAACGATAGTTTTACCAGTATAACCCTTGAACGATTGTTTTACCAGTATAACCCTTGAACGATTGTTTTACCAGTATAACCCCTTGAACGATAGTTTTACCAGTATAACCCTTGAACGATTGTTTTACCAGTATAACCCCTTGAACGATAGTTTTACCAGTATAACCCCTTGAACGATAGTTTTACCAGTATAACCCTTGAACGATTGTTTTACCAGTATAACCCTTGAACGATTGTTTTACCAGTATAACCCTTGAACGATTGTTTTACCAGTATAACCCTTGAACGATTGTTTTACCAGTATAACCCTTGAACGATTGTTTTACCAGTATAACCCTTGAACGATTGTTTTACCAGTATAACCCTTGAACGATTGTTTTACCAGTATACCCCCTGAACGATTGTTTTACCAGTATAACCTCTGAACGATTGTTTTACCAGTATAACCCCTGAACGATTGTTTTACCAGTATAACCCTTGAACGATTGTTTTACCAGTATAACCCCTGAACGATTGTTTTACCAGTATAACCCTTGAACGATTGTTTTACCAGTATACCCCCTGAACGATTGTTTTACCAGTATACCCCCTGAACGATTGTTTTACCAGTATAACCCCTGAACGATTGTTTTACCAGTATAACCCTTGAACGATTGTTTTACCAGTATAACCCCTGAACGATTGTTTTACCAGTATAACCCCTTGAACGATAGTTTTACCAGTATAACCCTTGAACGATTGTTTTACCAGTATAACCCTTGAACGATTGTTTTACCAGTATAACCCCTTGAACGATAGTTTTACCAGTATAACCCCTTGAACGATAGTTTTACCAGTATAACCCTTGAACGATTGTTTTACCAGTATAACCCTTGAACGATTGTTTTACCAGTATAACCCTTGAACGATTGTTTTACCAGTATAACCCTTGAACGATTGTTTTACCAGTATAACCCCTTGAACGATAGTTTTACCAGTATAACCCCTTGAACGATAGTTTTACCAGTATAACCCTTGAACGATTGTTTTACCAGTATAACCCTTGAACGATTGTTTTACCAGTATAACCCCTTGAACGATAGTTTTACCAGTATAACCCTTGAACGATTGTTTTACCAGTATAACCCCTTGAACGATAGTTTTACCAGTATAACCCCTTGAACGATAGTTTTACCAGTATAACCCTTGAACGATTGTTTTACCAGTATAACCCTTGAACGATTGTTTTACCAGTATAACCCTTGAACGATTGTTTTACCAGTATAACCCTTGAACGATTGTTTTACCAGTATAACCCTTGAACGATTGTTTTACCAGTATAACCCTTGAACGATTGTTTTACCAGTATAACCCTTGAACGATTGTTTTACCAGTATAACCCTTGAACGATTGTTTTACCAGTATACCCCCTGAACGATTGTTTTACCAGTATAACCTCTGAACGATTGTTTTACCAGTATAACCCCTGAACGATTGTTTTACCAGTATAACCCTTGAACGATTGTTTTACCAGTATAACCCCTGAACGATTGTTTTACCAGTATAACCCTTGAACGATTGTTTTACCAGTATAACCCCTGAACGATTGTTTTACCAGTATACCCCCTGAACGATTGTTTTACCAGTATAACCCCTGAACGATTGTTTTACCAGTATAACCCTTGAACGATTGTTTTACCAGTATAACCCCTGAACGATTGTTTTACCAGTATAACCCTTGAACGATTGTTTTACCAGTATAACCCTTGAACGATTGTTTTACCAGTATAACCCCTGAACGATTGTTTTACCAGTATAACCCTTGAACGATTGTTTTACCAGTATAAGCCTTGAACGATTGTTTTACCAGTATAACCCCTGAACGATTGTTTTACCAGTATAACCCTTGAACGATTGTTTTACCAGTATAACCCTTGAACGATTGTTTTACCAGTATAACCCCTGAACGATTGTTTTACCAGTATAACCCTTGAACGATTGTTTTACCAGTATAACCCCTGAACGATTGTTTTACCAGTATAACCCTTGAACGATTGTTTTACCAGTATAACCCCTGAACGATTGTTTTACCAGTATAACCCTTGAACGATTGTTTTACCAGTATAACCCTTGAACGATTGTTTTACCAGTATAACCCCTGAACGATTGTTTTACCAGTATAACCCTTGAACGATTGTTTTACCAGTATAACCCTTGAACGATTGTTTTACCAGTATAACCCCTGAACGATTGTTTTACCAGTATAACCCTTGAACGATTGTTTTACCAGTATAACCCTTGAACGATTGTTTTACCAGTATAACCCTTGAACGATTGTTTTACCAGTATAACCCTTGAACGATTGTTTTACCAGTATAACCCTTGAACGATTGTTTTACCAGTATAACCCTTGAACGATTGTTTTACCAGTATACCCCTTGAACGATTGTTTTACCAGTATAACCCCTGAACGATTGTTTTACCAGTATAACCTCTGAACGATTGTTTTACCAGTATACCCCTTGAACGATTGTTTTACCAGTATAACCCCTTGAACGATTGTTTTACCAGTATAACCCCTGAACGATTGTTTTACCAGTATAACCTCTGAACGATTGTTTTACCAGTATACCCCTTGAACGATTGTTTTACCAGTATAACCCCTGAACGATTGTTTTACCAGTATAACCCCTGAACGATTGTTTTACCAGTATAACCCCTGAACGATTGTTTTACCAGTATACCCCCTGAACGATTGCTTTACCAGTATAACCCCTGAACGATTGTTTTTTACAAGGACAAGAAATTTCCCCATGACTTACTTAGATTCTACCAGAATGACAAAATCAAAAAAAAAGATTGAAAGAGATGGGGACATAATAAATAAATGAGCCACAACACGGTAAAAGAGTTGACAGTAACTGCACAAGAGCAAGGCCTGAAAGGATATTATCGAATACCCAAAGAAGAACTTATCGAAGCTTCTGGTATAAATAAAGTAGCTAAGCGCTATTATTGTATACACGGTAGACTAAAATATTTCTGTTAAGGCTGTCTGGGGTCACAGATATGCCATCATAACTGTTTTCAGCAAGATGCAAATTATATGGATGTGGTAGTATTTGCGAACATAGACGCGTGAGGTATGCAAAGACCCCGGTGGTAAAGGCATTTGTAGTCACGGAAAACAGAAGTTCTTTTGTAAATTGTGTGGAGGTTCTTAAACATGTTGTCACGGGAAACAGAAGGCTTACTGTCGAGCTTTTCTCAAAAGACACACTTTGACTCACAATGTGAAAACAAAATCATTGACATTGCGTGACGAACGTACCTGAAGCTAACGAATTTGCATTGACGTCATTACACACTAGAGCGACCTAACAAGAGGGGTTGAATAGGAAAACGGATCGACGGATTTTGACAATATTCTGGCCCGGATTTCGGATTCAGAGCATATTTTTCAACGGATTTGCGGATCCTTCAATAACGGATCGACGGATTTGGTCATTAAATTACAACGGATCGACGGATTCGGTCATTAAATTATGACGGATCAGCGGATTTGCATACCCCTATTCACCCCTCTCTAACAAGTAGCAAGTCTGAGAGTAAAAATCAAATCTACTTTCAGGTTCGCCTGTTGCTATGTTAGAGAGGTATGCATTCTATTACTCTCCACGTGAACAGTGATTGACAAGTGAAATAACCACCTACTGAAAGACTGTGCTCGTGATTAGTTATGTGTCGGTTACCGAAATAGATACTAAATGTATGCTAATCCACCTATATTTTTCACACGTTAACGGTCGAGCACACACTAAAGCAAAATTGACTCAATAAAGGACAAGTATTCCGAGCAGTGACTAAAACTCTAATTAGAATCGCGACTAAAACGCTTAGTATCTCTGATGTAAATTTGAACAACAATGAAATAAATCTCGTCAATGACAAAGAAATGTCACTGTACATAACCAAAAAGAAACGCGTTTAGGTTTTGCGCTTCAGACATACGTATCCACTGTTCAGCAAAAATATGTGCAGCTGAGTTGAACGTTTTTTATCAGCAGGACTTCCTTTGTCAAAAATTGATCTTCGTCCATTTTTAGAAACGCACGGACACCGATTGACTGCATATGGTCATTTGTCACAAATGATTCCATCATTATAATGTAGCCTACGTGTAGCCGCACCCTCCCCCTGAAGGAAAAAACGGGAGGAGGGAACGTCTACGAAAACGTGACACAAATCTTGTTATGTGACGTCACCATTTAGCAAGAAAATATGTAATGCTTTTTCATTGGCGAGCCATTTTCTCAATACTTACATGAACTCTGATTGGCTTAAGTCTGTTATAGTCTCGTGAGAACCATAAAAGAAAATGGCGGGCTAACCCTGTTCTCGCACAACAACGAGCTATATCGCGGCTTGTAATTTTTCTTGTGCGGCTCTCGGAATAGAGAAATTTCATGGAGAACAACAGAAAGCCATCGATTTGTTTTTGAAGGGAAGGATATCTCCGTTTCTCTACCAACCGATTCCGGGAAGTCGATAATATTTCAAGCGATACCGTTGATCGCCTTTGCTCTTTGGTTTAAAAAAAGTTGTGACAGGCCTACACGACTCCCGCTGTTCGCAAGTGTAGTTTCTTTACCTTTCAATAGAGTTTGGATCTCACGAGTCTGTCCTTGAGCGATTTTCCTCTTTTGTACGAGATGGTGGGAGGCTCTTTGTATATTTCACTTAGTAAAGGTTGATCCTGTATTAAAAATGCCATTTTTTCAATAAGATATTTTTTTAAAATAGGCACCACTGGGTGGTATTGTGTGTCAAAAGGAAGAATTCTATTGTGGGTTCGTTTATTTTGTTGAAGAGCCGACTTTCTCTCTTCGAATTTCACTTCTAAGAGGACTTTATTTACCAGAATATCTGGATAACCTCTCGTGTAAAGGCGTGATCTGAATGCTACAATATTCTCTTCAAAATTATTTTTTGAAGAGTTAGTTCGAAGCAGCCTAAGTGCTTCGCCTTTGATGAGGCCTTTACTGACCCCTGGTGGGTGGCAGTAAGCTAAATGTGTGTACTGAAATTTTTCTGTCGGCTTGCAGTGAGTTTGCAAGTCGATGATAGATCTTTGTCTAAATCTATCGCCTTTGTAAACGCAAGTATCCAAGAAAATGGTTTCTTTGTCTGATATCACCGATGTCGACGAGGGCTTTTCTATAGCTTTAGAATTAACTTGCTTTTTGGGCGTAGATGACATTACAGGCGAGGGAAACGGTGCAAAAGGCACATTTCCTACTGGAATCGGGCTTTTCCTTGTTTCTTCAAGTCTCCGTTTCTTCGGTGCTTCGCCACTTCGGCTCTTGCAGCAACGACCCTTCGGATGAAAAACTAGACCCTCTTTCTCCAAACTTGTGGCGTAATTATTTCTTATAGAGTTCTTCAACTCTTCTAAATTTTGCTCCAAATGCTCCACCTTTTTAAGAAGGCCAAAGGCAAGGCTTACAAAAGTACTCCGAAAACGCATGAACGTAGAAATCTAAATTCTCAAGCGCTGCACTTACATCAAACATAGTTTTCCTTCTGCTCTTAAACAAATATCTCTCATAATCCTTGTCGATCTCTTTAAAACAAAGAGCACAATTGTAAACGGCCATTAAATTGCAAATGTGTTCGAAAGAATAGGGAACGTGATACCTTTGTTTACACAATCGGGGAAAGGGCTGAGACATAAGCTTGCAACATTAGAGTGACGTCACATAACACATTTTGGGTCAGGTTTTCGTGGACGTTTCCTCCTCCCGTTTTTTCCTTCGGGGGGAGGGTGCGGCTACAAGTAGGCATCATTAATCGAGAAGGAGAAAGCAATACTAAAAACGGAACTTTCAATGCTAGACGCCTGCTCAGTCATTTTTGACGGAAGTACAAGGCTAGAGGAAGCACCCACCATCGTTTTACGGTTCATTGATAGCCAGTGGAATGTTCAGCAGCGCCTAATACGACTTCAAGTCTTGGCTAAGTGCTTACCGCAAGCCAATGAAGTTGCTCAGTGCCTAATCCAGTCTTAAGCTGTTGACTTCTCTATTCGCCCAGGAGTCCTCAGTAGCAGCCATGAGAGATGGAGCCTCTGTTAATCGTGCTGCTTTGGAACAGGTTAAGTTCTATTTTCCTAAGTTGCTGGATATTACATGTTTCTCACACACCATCGACAACGTCGGGAAACATTTTGAGTTCCGCATTTTATATCGATTTGCCCAAGTATGGGTGGCAATGTCTTCCCACAGCGCTGCAGTTCGTCTTGCAAGGAAGGGTAGAACAGGGACAGCTATCAGGACATTCAGTGAGATTGTGGAGTAAGTAAGAAGTTATGAAACAAGTATTAGAGCACTTTGGAGATGTGGGACCTTTCTTAGGGCAGAATAACTATCTTGTTTCCGCTACAAGACAACAATTCTTGTATATTTTTGATGACCCATCTGATGGAAAATATCTGAAGTTGGAGCTAGCAGCACTTATTGATGGAGAATCACCCTTTGTTTCGGCCACGTACTATCTAGAAGGGGATTAAGTCACTTATATTCACTAGCCATGAACGCTTAGCCAATGTGGCACACTCCGTGGCAGTCAGATGCATATCCAATGGTCAGGCCAATGGTAGCCTGCCACTGTACAGTCAGCTTGTGACCAAGACAAAAACATGCATAACCCCAGGGCTACATTTCTTTCAAAGAACGTTCATTCAACAGTTTCATGGCCTTGTTCGTGCATTTAGAAGTGCAAGATGATGCTGCCCAGTTAAAGTTCACCAGCTTTGCTTTAATGCTGCATCCGTGGATGAGCTCCGAAACTTCAGTTTTCTTGATGATGATGCAACTATTGCTGCTCTTACTGAAGAGCTTCCTCGTTATTTCAGTAGCAGTTGCTGATGGCACAGATGTAGCGGATGAAGAAGAGAGAGTACAGTGGTGGGCCAGACAAGAACGCACTCTGCCTAATTGGTCAGCTGCTGTTTGTAAGTTGGTCCTTCTGCAGCCAAGTTCGGCTTCTGCTGAAAGAATTTTCAGCCTAATGAAACATTTTTTCACGCACCAACAACAGAATGCCCTTGAGGAAACCGTAGAAGCATCTGTTATGCTACATTACAAAAGTAACCAGACAACTTTTAATACTTTTGAAATAGTCTTTGTCAAACTTAATTTTATAAGTCCGAATTTCCTTGTAATTTTTATATTGTTCGTCCTGGTTTGTATTGACTGGACAACCCAAGCTTAATATTGAAATTTCACAGGAAAGACGTCGCAGACGTGGTCAACTGATCGAAGGTTTTTATGGAAATTGACTCCTTATAGCCAATCAAAGAAAGAATTACCTAATATTACATTTGCCTTGAGCAGGTGGTTGTCTGGCTACTGTGGCCAATACAAAAATACAGGTGCAGCCTGTATTAGGAGAGAGTTATTGTAGACCATCGTGCTAGCCAACTTCGTACATGTGTTTTGAAGATTATTAAAGAAGAGTTATTGGGAAGCACTGGCCTTGTTGTCGTTGTTGTTGTTGTTGTTGTTGTTGTTGTGAATCGGCTATTTTCCTTAGGTTTCTTCAACAACTTTTCGTTGAAATTTCTAATCCCCGCGGGAAAAACATAATTGTCGGGTCAGTCTATAGACCGCCGAATCGAAATATACCTTCCTTTTAAAAAAATTTTATGAAACTGCTTTCTATCATTTCTAAAGACAATAAACATTGTTATGTGATGGGTGATTTCAATTCAGATCTACTTCAATACAATCATCATGCACGCACACAGTAATTTATCGATAGCTTATTTTCGTAAGCATTTTTTCGATTCATTTCCAATCCAACGCGCCTCACTTCTTACTCCGCGACACTTATTGCGGGCCCAAGAGAGGCCCGCAACCCTAATCTTGACAGTGACCAGCGGATTGCGTTTTACGCGTGCGCGCCACGTTAATAACAGGCAAGCACAAAGCGGAAGTTCAAAATTTTGTTCTTCCACTAAGAACGATCGGAATGCAAATAATGTGTCAATCACGACAGTTTGTCGTAACACCGGAAGAGAAAATCCGTTCTCCTAGAACGATAAGAATGCGAAAAATGAGTCAATCTCACAATGCGAAAAATGAGTCAATCTCAACAGTTTGTCACATAAAATGGAGGCATGGAAGATTGCAAACGTTACGTTTTGGAGAAGTTGTTTTATAGGTGTTGCTTTTGAGACGATTTGCTGTGATTGTGAAGATTTTTCACGATCTATTTAAATTCATATTGCCGTGAAGATAATATAAGGTGAGTTGCGTTATATTTTATTCTGTTCAGTTTTTGGACGGTTAATTTTTCTGGTAAACCACTTTCACTTTTTGAAGGAGCTGTTTGACATGTTTCGATTTACGGAGCTGATCTACTACAACTCAATGCAAACTTCCCAAAAAACGTCCACACGAATGTACATTTTGTAATCTAAAATTATACACTCTCGTTCCAGTACCTTTCCTATTGATGCTATTGATGAAAGCTGAACAAATTGAAAACATATCTTCAAAATCGATAAATAAACAAATCCTTTATCGTGTTTGTGCTATTATTTTCCTACCTTGTCTATTTCACAGCTCGTTTTCGTTTATTAAAAAAAAAAGTCTCACTTACACGGGTATTGAACTTGAAAATAAATGAATTTAAACGTGAAAAAGCAGGCTTCAAAAGCACACAAAAAGTACGGTGGCCCACAGGGGACAGCACTTCAAATAAAAAACACACTGCAAATAGAAAGAAACCGATGCAAACTAAAAGAAAACACTGCAAATAAAAAGAAAACACTGCAAATAAAATAAATCGCACACTGCAAACAAAATAAATCGCACACTGCAAATAAAACTCCAAACACATGCGCACGCATACCAGCGGTGAAACTGCGGGCGCACGTACATTTTCCCGCCTTTTATTCCAATATTATTAAGATGGCGAACAGTAGACCGAGTTGCTCCTCTGCTTCGAATTCTTCAACTTTGTGGGCCGAAGAGTTGAGAAAGACCATCCAAGATGAGATATCCCGTGCTTTAAATAAGAATAATGATAATAATACTCGACCAAATAGTTCAAGTTCCACCAAGACTAATAGCGACACCATGACATTCGAGGAGTTCTATATGAAAAGGGAAAGAGCTCGACAAGATGATTTCAATCCCAAATCCAAAAAAAAGGCTAAATTTCAAAAAGATATAAAGAAAAGCGAAGTTAAAGAGGTCGAAATCAAAGTGGGATTAGCATATTCTTCAAGTGAAGGCGTAATCAAGTCCCGAAGAGGCAAGACAGAAATCGTCCTTCTGCTACTAGAGATGACATTGTAAAATGGGGTTGACAGGCCTACACGACTCCCCAGCGCGTGTTCAAAATAGTCTTTTTATAGTTTGGCTCTCACGAGTATGTCTTTGAGCGACTGCCCTCTTTTATAAGATACGAGGGGCGGTTTTTTGTAGATTCCGCTCAGTAATGGTTGTTGTTCTATTAAATGCCAGTTTTTCATGAGAATTTGCTTTAGGTTTGGAACTGATGGTTGGTATTGCGTGACAAAAGGCAAGATTCGTTGGTTTGTCTTTGGTTTCTGTTGAAGGGCTAGTTTCCTGTCTTTGAAGTTCACCTCTGAGAGGGTTGTGTTAATACGATCCTCTGGGAAACCCCTCTGTAGCAGATGCGCTTTGAAATTTGTAATTTTCTCTTCGAATATTATTTTGGAAGAGTTTGTTCTGAGGAGTCGGAGGGCTTCCCCTTTAATGAAGCCTTTTTTAACTCCTTGCGGGTGACAGGAAGCAAAATGGGTATACTGAAATGTCTCAGTTGGTTTGAAATGAGTACGCACATCCAGGATTGTGTCTCTATCGAATCTTTCCCCTTTGTGAGGGCTACAAGTTTGTTAGTACTTTTGTACTATTATGTACTACCCTCATTAAATAAAGCCGTTACTTACTTACTTACTTACTTACTTTGTAGATGTAGGTGTTCAGGAATGTTGTTTCCTTATCGGAAATTTCAGCCGTAAATTTGATCGTAGGGTGATGATTGTTTGCTTGTTCAATGAAATGTTCTATTCTGTCTCTGTTTGTAGTCCAGAGCGAGAAGATGTCGTCTATGTAACGTTTCCAAACGAGCGGTTTAAAAGGGTTTTGGCTAAGGATTTCTGTCTCTACCTTGTTCATGAATATATTAGAAGAGGCGACTGCCATTTTCGTGCCCATGGCCCTACCATGTGTTTGAAGGTAGTTTTTTCCATTAAACTGGAAAGAATTATCTTGGAGAATTAGCCTGAGCGCTCGTTTTAGTAGTTGTGTAGGGATAGGAGGTTCGTTTCTATAGAATATTTCGTATGCTCTGCATACCGTGTCTATTCCCTCCTCTTGCGGTATATTTGTGTACAAGCTCGTAATGTCCATTGAAACAAGTATGACGTCCGCTGGGACTTTCGTATTTTCTATGAAATTGACGAAGTCGGTTGTATCTTTAAGAAATTGGATAAATCAAACGAGTTGATTAAGTAAGTTATACCACCGTAAGGTGAATGGGAGGTGCTGACGTTTCGAGCGACGCTCCGACGAAGGGCTAACGCTCGAAACGTCAGCACCTCCCATTCACCTTACGGTGGTATAACTCACTTAATCAACTCGTTTGATTTATCCAATTTCTTGTGTTTCAATTTCCCACCGACGCAGTACCAGTTTCTTTAGAAACTATCCCTACAATACTTGTATCTTTAAGATACGACTTTTGTATGTGCGCCCGCAGTTTCACCGCTGGTATGCGTGCGCATGTGTTTGGAGTTTCATTTGCAGTGTGCGATTTATTTTGTTTGCAGTGTGCGATTTATTTTGTTTGCAGTGTGCGATGTATTTTATTTGCAGTTTGCGATTTATTTTGTTTGCAGTGTGCGATGTATTTTATTTGCAGTGTGCGATGTATTTTATTTGCAGTTTGCGATTTATTTTGTTTGCAGTGTGCGATGTATTTTATTTGCAGTGTTTCCTTTTTATTTGCAGTGTTTTCTTTTAGTTTGCATCGGTTTCTTTCTATTTGCAGTGTGTTTTTTATTTGAAGTGCTGTCCCTTGTGGGCCACCGTAAAAAAGTGATGCCGACATGTTCATTTCATGGCTCCGCATAATTAAAGGCGCGACAAGGAAAGGTGATTGTCGGCACGCGTGTAAACAAACATTCGCAGCACAAAATTTTACAATACCGGAATATTCGACGCCTCCGTGAAATATTCTTAGCTAGCACTGCCTTGATTTAAAGAGTATATTCCCGTTTCAAGCGATTTCTTAGACTCAGTAGGTCCTGAGATATCGATTTTTTTGAGGACAGACTTTTACAAGCGCATTATTCTCAATGAAATATTGAAAACAATGGTTGTGAAAACTTACTAATTGCACGCAAAAGGATACCATGTCAACAAAGACAATGGATAAAGTTTTTACTAGATTCAAAACGTTACAAAAAAGGTAACTGACAACAATTTACAATCTCCGATCATTTACGATAAGTGTAACCACGTGCAGTTTTGAGTCAATATGCCCGGTGTAAAACGAGCACGTCAGAGTTTCAAGATGATTTTGAAAGTCGCTTTTCGCTAGTTTATTTAAAATGGTTGTAGGTCGATTAGCCCCCAAGTCGATTAGCCCCCAGTCGATTAGCCCCCAAGTAAAAGTCGATCAGCCCATAGTTAGTTAGTTACTATGATCAGCCCCAAACGAAAATCTGTTTTCAACTTACAAGATTACTCTTCTTCGTGTTTCTCGTTGTTTTACTAATGCTTGGATTAGAACTTGCGATCTAAATTATCTACTCGTGACACTGACATCGGCATTCTAAAAAACCTGCGATGGTCCACGAGCCAAATTGTTTTGATGTTGATGAAATTGTAGCCTGTTGCGATCTAGAAAAATCAGTTGATCTGATCGATTAGAGCTGTATTTTGTAAATGTTGTTTACTTCATAAACATTCAGAACTAAAATCTCGTTCTAAAAATCTTAAACCAAGCAAAAGTCATGAAGTTTTAAACGCAAAGTAAAGATTAAAGAAGAAAAAAAATCCGGTCACCCTCAACGAACGAACAAACGATCTTAAAGTTACTGACTTCAATTTCAAGCATAAGTAAAACAACGAGAAACCCGAAGAAGAGTAATCTAGTAAGTTGAAAACAGATTTTCGTTGGGGGCTGGTCGACTTTTACTTGGGGGCTAATCGACTTAGTGGGGGCTAATCGACTGGGGGCTAACCGACTTGGGGGCTAATCGACCGGATACCTTTAAAATTACAGTTGTTTTGGGGTGCGGGTTATCTGCCAGTGCGGGTAATCTGTTGAAATTTTTTTCTCGCTATTGTAAAAATCGACTGATGTGGGTAATCTGCCGCGCGGGTAAACGGCCGGAAATTACGGTAAGTGCGTGCATCTATAGGCCCGCACTTTCTAACCTGTGGTTACCACTAGTTGATAATATATTCACCAACCACCATTTCCGGTTTTCGCGTATTTTCACGATGAAGTATTGACATCGCCTGTTCAACAAAGGAAAATTTTCAAGCGAGATTTTCACTGACTTGTCCTCGTTCTTGAGCGACGAAGATGCCAACTGGCGAATCTGCTTTCCATTAAAAGTCACCAAAGGAGAATAATTAAGTAAGCTCAGGTCTTCTTGATTACCTCCAGGTCTCCTAAAATCTATTAACAAAAAAAGCCCCGACTCTACAAGCAGTTTATCAAATCATCCGGCAACAAATCCCGTGAATTACATTACAAAGAATACAAGAACAAACTAAACGATTTTTAAAATTCGTATTGCCAAGCGATCGTATTATGATTCTAGGTTTGAAAGTGCAAAAAAACGACCTAAAATTAGCTTGGAAACTATTAACTAAACTTAACTAAACGAGTGAATCTTCTCAGTGCCTTCATCATTCAAATCTGATGACAGGCCGGACAGGCTATAACAGATCCTGAGTGCCTTACCTTCAGTAAATACTAATTTTCGTACATTCCTTCCCGACAACAATAATTCCCTAATTGTCGTAAAGCCTACAAATACTGTTGAACTAGGAAATATCTTCAGCATGTTCGCCTCTGGCAAAGCCCCAGGTTACGACAACATTCCAATGCACGTGATTAAAAATTCCTTTCATTACATCTCTGCGCCTCTGATGAATATCAACAATCTTTCTCTGCTTAATGGCATTTCCCGGATAAACTGAAGATTGCTGAAGTTATCCCTGTTCATAAAGCAGATGATCCTGGTCTTTTTGTTGATTGTAGACCAATTTCGTTATTGCCTAAATATATTACCAAACTGTATTTCCTAGGACAAAAAAATTTAAGAAAAATTTAAGAAAAATTTAAGAAAATTTTAATTTTATTTTACAAAACCTTACCCAAACCTTACCCAAACCTTACCCAAACCTTAACCAAACCTTGCCCAAAACCTTAACCAAACCTTACCCAAGCCTTACCCAAACCTTACCCAAACCTTTGTTAAGTCTTAGTTAAACCTTTATCAAGTCTTCCTCGCGATCGGCCCTGTAATATTTTTTAAAGTATCTGAAAATCCTAAGACAAAATTTTTTAAAATAAAAAATAAAAATTGAAAAAGATATTTAAAGATTAGATAAAAATATAAAAATTATGGACGGACTTTTGAAATTTAGTTATTTACAATTGCTTTATCTTGCCGGTCAGCATAAAGTTTATAGGCGAACCAGATTGATAAAAAAAGAGCTTGCTCAAAAATTAATTGATATGAAAATTGATATACCTGAGGAAATTATATTACCAAAAGTTTATAAATATAATTGTATTCATGGTAAGCGTAAATATTTCTGTAAAGAATGTGGGGGATCGCAAATATGCAAGCATGATAGAGTTAAGTATAATTGCAAAGAATGCGGAGGATCACAAATATGTGAACATAATAAACAAAAACAACAATGTAAGGATTGTGGGGGATCACAAATATGTGAACATGGTAAACAGAAAGCTTCTTGTAAGGAATGTAGAATAAATTAAAAAATGATTTATGATTTAAAGATATAAAATAAATTAAAAAAAGATGGAATTAATTATTAAATATCAAAACGAAAAAAGATTAAGTTTTTGTGATTTTATAGAGGAAATAAAAGAAGATTTATTAAAAAATATAACAAAAAATAGAGAATTTTTTTCTGATGTCATATATTATTATAAAACTGGTGTAATGTTTGTAAATAATATAAGTGTGAATGTTAAATATTGTGCTAAGGATGATAACTATTATTTTAATGGATTTATTAATTTTTCTAAAAATAAAGATTTTGGTGTTGATGGTATATCCGTTAATGATTTTGTAAAAGAACTTTTAGAAATTGCTAATAAGGATTTTTTTGAGGAAGAATATAATTATTATCATCATCCAGTATATGGTTGGATTATTGAAAATCATGAAGCACTTGATCATTATTATAAAAATGGTGTTTACCTTGCTTATTATGATAAGGAATGTAATATTGATAACTTTGATAAAAAATTTTATGTTGGAAAATTAGAGTTAAGTATAAATTTAGATGAAGATAAGATTGCACACAAAGAGGTATTTTACAAAGACTTGCATGATGATTTAATGGTTGCAGCATGGCATCCAAAAAGAGTTGTGGATTGGTGTTATGATATTGAGGAACAAGAAATTTATAATTCTTTACCGGATGAATAATATGATATAATTATGTTATATAACCTAAATAATGGTTACATAACAAAAATTTACCTAAATCTTAAGCTAAAAGTTATGGGGGAACCCATCAGATCAAGTTTTTCCCATTTATTATCCAAGATGGTTAAATCAAAGTGATTTATTAGGGTCTCATATTTTTGAACTGGAATTGTTGGGTAATCCTTTGAGGGAATGTTTGCTAGTAGGTGTGATGGCGAGAGTTTAACAAGTTCACCATATTTTGTTTTATTCATATATGAAGACTTATTATCAACTATACTACACATAAGTCTCAGTGGTTCCTTAATCTTTATATTTATGGGGTATAATTTACCCGGATTTATAATTTCAGGCACACCTAAACCAATCGCCAACCCTCTCGAAAGTTTAATGTTGGATTTCTTATTTGAATATAGATAGTCAACAGTATCAGTCTCAATTATTGTTATCTTTTCCCTATCAGTATCTATTAGAAAGAAAGATTGAATATCACGCAATGAATATGTACCGGGTTGTATTATTATTATAGGCTGATTCTCAAAATGAAACAATACCTGCCGTTCCTTGAAATTAATCAATCTTTTGGTTTTTATATTACAATCCAGGAGTTGTATCTCCTGAAGATTTTTCAGCGGTGGATCTAAATAAATCCTTGTTTCAGGCTCATACATGGTAATACTCAACATTTTGTTTTGATTACATCATATTCATCTTTAAATTTGCATTGACGCAATCACATTCCTGAGCGACGTTAGAAACCAACCTTTTAAAAGTAAACATAAAATCTACTTTTCGATTTCAAATACACTTTACATTTTGCTTGTTGCTATGTCGTAAAAGTATGCAATCTATTGTTCTACACGTGAACGCTAATTCACAAACAATGATAATCACGTGAAATGGTCATGAACTACCGAAATAGATACCACGCTAACCCCCCACCGATAATTATAAATGTTAATATACGCACTTCATGCTCGCTTTGTGTATTGGTTTCATGTTGCATGGCCACGTCCGGCTTCGCCGGGGAGGTCTCCGACCGATCCCAGCCTTTGGTTGACTTTTCATTTTGTGTTGGAGAGATTTTTGGTTTCAGTTTTGTCTCAACTATTGAATGAGGTAACTTTAACTTTGAAGATCCTAAGTTATGGCTTATTCCAACAGGTTTTGCTTCAGTGTTTAGGGAATTATTCGTCCCAAATTCCATATCATTAGTCGCTTTCATAAGTTTGTTATTATATCCAACCACGCTTTCTGTATTTATGATCATATTACTTGGCATCAACCACAAACCAGGAGCAATAGCTAAATCGAGCCGCAATTTTGCTTCTTGTACAGCTAATTGATATCTTTGGATAGAACTAGAAATGTCATTATCAATCACACTACTTTCAAATAAAGCTAAGAATTCTTGTTGTGTTTCGATTGCTCCTCCGCCATTACCATAAATCGAGTTTCTAGTGTTAACTTGTGCCCCCAATATACAGTAAACAAAAGCTTCAACGGATCGATTCAATCTACCAAGTCCAGCTTTAGTGAGTCCATGTCCATTTGTAGGAATAAACCAAGCATATTTGAAATTAACAAACTCATCATTACGAATGAATGAGATTAGATCACCTTTTTCTTTCTTACCACCGTCATCAGCAAATTTATTACCTTCACCGGGCCATTGATCTGCTTCTTTATCATAATTCCTTATAATATGTACATTTTGATATCCCCCTCCTTTTCCATGATATCCTACGCCATAATCGAGAAATATATCTCCCAATCCCCCGTTTCTACCACCTTTCCATCTAAAGTCTGAGTTTTTTGATATGATAAATTCTGCACACAAACGTTGATATGCTACTTTACTATATGGATTATTATTTATCACAAAAGGTTGTTCATCTGGTAAAGGTAGTTTCAATTCAAACAATATTCGCCTTATTGTGAAATACACATGAAACTTGATAAAGCTACTAACTACTTTGGGATAATTTAGACTTTCAAAAGGACTTATACCACAACCAGATGTTGCACACCAAACTGCAAAGTTAAGTTGTTGAGGCCAATAATTCATATCTGGGGCATTCAACCATTTTCTACTTTGTTTACCAAACTTGAAAGTCACAACTTGATTAGTAAAAACATCACGCATCTTTGCTGTGAATTTCTTTGTATTTGAAACATATATATCTAGTGAGGTTAACATTTTTGTTATGTCACTTGTAAAGTCATCAAATTTAATAGCTGGTATAGGATAACTTTGGTTAGTCATGGTTAAACTCTTTGGGAATGAACTAAATTCAGAATCATCTAACCCTAAATCCTTCCATAAAAGTTTTTTCAAACTAGGAGAAAGATCATAAGTCCATGTTTTTCCAGTAGGATCATCATTAGACATGATTGTTGTTCCATTAACTTTCCACTTAATATATCCTCCAAATGAATCATTCACAAATGTAAATTTATCAAGATTAGCGTTTGGATATCGAGTTTTAAAATCTGTAAGCAACATCTTATTCTTTATTTTTCTTCGGTTAGTCCACGTCTTTATATTTAGAATAAGATGTAAAGTTAATGCTGCTCCTTTCTTATCCCCGCAAAACAATTACATCCTACATCAGTTTTCTCGTATGAAATTTTTAATGTTCTTTCCCTCCGGTTAACTCTTTTAATAGATCCGAGCGAACTTCTCTTCTTATCTGAGACATGTTTAAGTTTTTTTCTGCATCTTTCCTAAATTTTTGTCGGATTTCTTGTTTTAGTTTTTCAAACTTGTCAACCTCTGATAAGATTAGAGAAAATTCTTGGTCGGATATTTTATTATCTTTCAATGTCTTTGAAACCAAGTCGTGAATGGTATTTACTTTTGCTTTTGCTATAGAAACTGTCTGTTCATGTTTACTAACTTTATGTGAAAGTCGTTTAGAAGCCGCGCCAAAACCAACCGATATTGCTCCGCAAATACCTCCCACAGCTCCTAATGGTATACCAACAACAGCGCCAAAACCAGTAAGGGAAGTTCCAAGTCCACTTGCAGATAGAATAACTGAAAACACCCCACTACAAACACTTATTTTTGTAAATATAGCTCTTGCTCTATTGTATTTTTTTCTAACATCCTCATAATGTTTAATTTCCTTCTCAAGATTTTGTAGTACTTCACATGATTTTTGTAGTCTGAAATTATTTGGATCGCCATTCACCGACTGAAAGGAGGAACTAGGTAATTGTGGATAAATAGAGCTTTGCTCGGGGCCGGTTTGACCGTAAATTCTATTGTATTCTTCCATATTGTATTTTACTGAACAACAAGATATCTTTAAATTTGTTACTTTCTCTTTTTTATACTTTCCACAAAATATAGAACCACGGCAATTATCAATAACCAAGCATTCTTACCTAAAAATCCAATAACTTCACCAGCCGTTTTTAATAGAAAGCTTACAATTGCTCCAACCATCCCCGGTAATATTTCACCGAGTTTCTTACCTATAGCTTTCAAACCATTACCAACACCTTTCCCTAATTTTTTTATTCCATTAGAAAGATTAGAAACTATTGCACCAATTACTACTCCAACAGCACTCACAACAGAAAATACTGTAAAACCATACTTTTTGAAGATAGCCTTAACACGCTCTCGTAATGGTAGATTTTTAAGTATTTCTTCATTTTTACTCTCAATATCAGCTATTTGTTCTTGGTTGTCGATAATACTCTTTCTTGTTAGTTCTCTAAATTTATCAACTTCAGCTTGCAATCTTTTATTACCTTTTTCTAACATTGTTGAATTTGACTTGCCCCTCTTATATTTTTCAAGTTCATCTTTGTATCGATTCAATTCAACTTTAAGTTTTTCAGACTCTGTTTTAGCTAATACCTTCCGTTCTTCAGCTAAATCTAAATCACCTTCAATTTCCTCAATTCTTTTTTGTTTATTTAAAATTATATCTTTCAACTCTTTTCTATCAATTGTAGAATATTGTTCTAGCTCCTTTTGACTTGTTTTTAAAACTGAGCCTAAATCACTTATTACATTATTTAACTCCCTAATTTTTTTATCCTTTTCATTCAATTCATAAAATATTTTTTCATTATTTATAAGAAGCGACTGAGAATCAATTCCAAGCGCTCTCTTAATTTTAACAGGAAGTGATTCAAAATTTTCTACCAAATCCCCATTAGAGTCAATGAGTAAATGATTAATACTTCTAGAGCTATCAGTCAATTTAACCCATATCGCCCCCTCATCATTGATTATTGCTGCGAATGGTGAATTTAGTGGGTCGAAATTGTAGAATTTTTCTTTTATCTTTTGCAAAGCTTGCGGCCTATTGCCTTCTTCATTTTCATTAATAGGGGTAGGTTCTTTATCATAATAATCATCACCTCTAACACCGCCAAACGAGGTTTCTACCTCCTCATCATCATTAGGGTTAATTACCCTAGTGGTGGATGATATTGAATCCATTTCAAGCTTTTCTCTATCATCATCCCCATCATCATCATCATCATCATCATCATCATTAAAATCTTTACTCAATAGTAGAGTTTTTTCTGATTCTGCCATATTTAGATTTTTTACTCATCAGTAAGAAATCTTTAAACTAATCACATACAATTACCTATAAAAATTTACTGGCTATATAACCCAATACCAACATACCACCACCTGCATATACCATTTCACCCATCTTTTGATTTTCATTAGGTCTATAATAATCAGAGAATTTTGGTTCATCGAGCAAAGCTCTCCCCGACTCCGTCGGTTGCATTTGTTCATATAATGTAAATTGTTCATCTGTTTTTGAAATATTTTTTGATGCTTGGTATTTATCATCTTTTTTCTTTATTTTCCAATCCATTAGTTTTTGTCTTTTTTCCTGATATTCTGCATAATCTTTTTGATATTTTTCTAATGCTTTATCATGTCTTATTTTCTCTGTATCTGTTTTATCACCTGAGAGATATTTTGCAAGATATGATCCGCCAACGAATGTTGTTGCATTTAATATAGCTCCGCCAACCATCATTGCTATTGTTGCCATGTTTTTTTGCTTCACTCAGGTCTATAAATCCTTAATTTGAGTTCCTCCTTCGCTTCGCTCAGTTCGGTAAAATCTTTTGATCCTCTAAATATGTTTTTAGATACATACTACCCGATAATACAACCACCCACTTTGCATAATTTGTAATACTTGAGGATGGGTCGTTCATAAATGATTCTTTCATCATCTTTTTGGCTACATATCCAACTCCAGCTGCTAATCCGATAAGGGCTGCTGAATCAGTAACAGTTTTCATAAGTTTATTTTCGGTTACCATGATTTTTTTTACTACATCAGTAAGAAACTTTTAAATGGTTTTATGTAGTAAAAAATAATTTGTAATTACATCATTCCAATTTTTAGACGATCTGGGGGCGGCGCTTGGGCATTTGTTTGTGGATTATAAACCTTTATGGGTGGGGATTGAAAAGGTTGTGGTATTTGAGGAACTTGAGATAAATCAGGTATTCTGTTTTTATAATATCTCATAAACATATCAAATGCAGTAAACCCTATTCCTACAATGGATAAAACGGTTGTAAAAGATAGTTCCGGTAGCCACGCTTTCGATCCATTATTTGTCTTTTCTATATTTTCATTTTGCTCCGAAGCTCGTAGTGTCTCTTCTTCACGTTTCATTTCCCTGGCTAATGCATCTTTTGCTTTTTTATTATATTCAGCTAATTTTTTACCGGCTGCTACTTTTTTAGGATCTTTTTCCCGTTTTTTAGTATCTTTATTTTCTGGTTTGGGATCGGCCGTAATTTGTTCCGCTTGTTCATTTTGTTCAAACATTATTTTTACATATCATTAAGAAATCTTTAGACCACTTAGGAATGATATGTAAATAAAATAATAGTATGCTCAGTAAACAGTATCAGTAGCATCTTGCTTAGTAGTCTGATCAGTTTTGTTAGAATCATCTGTAATTGTTCTTAAAACTTGCTGATTTTTGTTGAATTTTATGTGTTTAGCAACCTGGAATACTCCGCTAGCAAGTGCTGCCAATCTTCCTGCTTTCAATGCTAATAGTCCCACAATGTTTGTTAGTTCACGATTAACTAAATCATCATTCTTCAAATCCATACAAAGAGCTTCTATATCATCAACTGGAACTAAATATGAAATAAGTTTGGAAACTAATTGAAGGGATGAATCAACCAATCCGCCATTAATTTTTTTACCCATTACCGCTTGATAGCGATTAAAATATTTTTCAATATCTTTTTCTGTTAATTTTTTTATATCTCCCAAACTCATTTCAACACCCAAATATTCCTTTGTAGTTCCAAGAGCAGCCAGAATAGCTAGTGATTCTTGTTTAATTTCAAGTTCATTATCATCTTTTACCTCATCTTTTACATCATCTTTTACATCACTAATATAATCTTCCGCTCGATCAACTTCTGTCATATTATAATTTTCTAATAATACAAAGATTCTTTTAAATCGGCTACGCTCCGTTTGGAACTTCCAAATAACAATTGAATGGGTAACGTAAACATAAACATAGTCTAGAATATTTTTCAGTTTTTAATAATTGCATAAATTTTTTACATGATTCATAATCCAAATCGCCTCCATAGTCTTCAAAAAACATCTTCATACCTTTCTGCGAGGGATTATGAAATGAGACCACACAAGCCACATTTTCTCGGAAAGGTTTTGCAATTGATGTTAATTGCTGAGTGAGAACCCAAACTGATAAACCATGATGCCTTCCGGAGAATGCTAAATCTATAAACTTGTTTGATCTTTTCTTCAGATCATTAGATACGGCGCAATCGTCTAAAATCATTAATGTGTTTGTTCCAGAGAATAAAGTTTGGCAATCAGTTAATAATTCATTAATCTCGTCTATATTACTAGCATCAGGTGACAATACAAAGAAACGTTTATCTCCTCGTGCAAAATTATGATATGTTTTATTTTTGGAATAAGTTGGGCATATTAAAACAATGTAATCAAAAATTTTTCGGAATGACCCTCTTAGTTGATCTATGATGTATTTTGTTTTTCCACAATTTGTTGGTCCGGTTATGATACAATGGAATGGTATTTTTTCTCGTAATTCTTCCATGATTTTTGTATTATAACATAATGTTTTAAGTCGCTTCCAGCTTCGCTGGGGAGGGCTCCGCCCGATCGCAGGCCGAGGGGTTTCAGTACTTAATTGATCTCAAACCTGAATTTATTATTTCCATCATTGCGTCAGCCACAACAAACATATGACAGGTTATAGTGCCAGACCCACTTTGTTTTCTTTTAATTTCTAGTTTTACTCCATCTTGCGTATTGTTTAATGCTAGACCGCCACCATGAATACCATTATCAGGGTGAGTTCTCATATCAACCCAAAGAGCAAACTTATCAGCATAAAATTCCTTTTCCTTTACCGACTGCTTCCCTTCAGTCATTCCAAATCTTTTCTTTACCGACTCCCACAAATCTGATGGTATCATTCCCTTAGAGTATAATCGATTTGGCACGCCATCAACATCTATATTAATCGAGGTTATGCCTGGATTGTAAAAATTCTCAGAGTTACGCGATCCCGCTGTGAATGGTAATGTAAACAAACACAATATTCCTGTCATTGATCTTCTAGGTAGATTAATATGCTGATTGATAACACCATCACCGCCTATTGAAAAGGTAAAAGTTTTGTGTAGTGTGACATTTTCATAGAAAAATCCTTTACCAACCTGATAGGCCGCTTGAGCCTCGCGAGCCAGGTATTCACTTGAAATGGAAGAATATTCTAACTCAAGGTTTTTGATTGAATATGTTGGAGTCTTACTAGTATCAGAATAAACAACAATATCATTAATTGGAGCAAGTGTAATCTCAAAGATTAGATGATTATCTAGTGCCTTTGGATAGAAAACTCCATGATCGTTTAGAATGGGGTGATTTAGTTGTATGCGATACTTAGTGTTATGTACTGATGCAAGAGTCACTGCCTTAACATCTTGTGTTTTCTTATCACCCGCATTTGTCCTGAGCTTTCTCATGTTTTCAGAAGAAATACCTTGTTTTAATCTATCTTCACGTTCTTCATCTGTTAAGAATAAATCATGATAGGTTTTAAAAAGATCATATCTTTGAGTATCCTGCAGTGTTTCACCTCCAAAAAGAACTTTTAGCCTAGATATAAGATTACTTCCCACATTATTCACAAGGGTGTTATTAGCATGCCCATCAACTTCCAAATCAAAAAGTAGAGATACACTTCCAGGTACAATCACTAAATTATCAGAAAGTTTGGGGATATTTATATATAATGTTTCTCCGGGGCTGGCAGATGATGGATTTAGAGTAATCCGGTTCATTGTTGATTCCGCTTTCAACCCAAATGGTTCTCTAGGAATTCTGTTTGGATTAATTTTTTCAGACGTCATATTTGATTTATAAGATACTTTGGTTAATCTTTAAATGAGTAACGAAAAGATACTAAAAAATCGGGCAAGACCCTCCCCGCTTTTAGAGCGGATATATTATTCAACTGAAGGATATTGGAAAGGATATTCTGCAATCCCTAAATTAGCTGAGAAGGCAAATCAGGCGAAGCCCTCCCACGAAGTGAAAGTAAGTCAAGATGTTGCAAAACAATGGTTGAAAAAACAAGCAATATGGCAAATATATCTTCCTGCTCCAAAATATATACCTAGACCACACTGGACTGTGGATAAACCTAATCAGATACACCAAGCAGATTTATTATTTTTACCGCATGATAGAGTTGGAAGAAAAACATATAAATATGCATTAGTTGTCGTTGATGTTGCTTCAAGATATAAAGATGCGGAAGCATTAACTTCAAAAGAAAGTCGAGAAATTTCAAATGCTTTTGAAAAAATATATTCTAGAAAATTAAAATACCCTAAAACATTAATGGTTGATCCCGGAAAAGAATTTATGGGCGAAGTTACAAAACGTATGAATTATCATAATGTTAAAATACAAAGAGGCGAAGCTGGAAATCATAGAGCACAAGCATTTGTTGAAAGTGCAAATAAAATATTAGGTGAGCGATTATTTAGTCATCAATATGCGCAAGAAATGTTGCAGGATGGCTCTGCCCGATCAAGAGTGTGGGTAAAACGATTACCAGCTATTATAAAAACTTTAAACAGCACACCAACTAGAATAACTGGAAAAGAACCTGATAAAGCCATTAAAATGAAAGAGGTTGAACTTGAAACAAAAAGATATAAGAGAGTTGTTGGTCTCGATGAAGTTAGATTAACACCAGATGTAAAAGTTAGATATTTATTATCTCCTGGTGAACTTGAGGGTGGTGAAAAAAGGAGAGCCACAGACCCCATCTGGACTATCAAAGTTTATGATATTTCTAGAATTGTCTTTTCACCTAATCAACCGGTTTTATATTATTTACTTAATGGCCCGAGGAGAGGATTTGTTAGAGAGGAATTACAGGTTATTCCTTATGATACTGAGTTGCCGCCAGATTCCGTTTTAGATTGATCCGGCTTAGTTCGATAATGACCAATAGCTAAAGTATGTATTCCATCTTTGCAAATTATTCTTTTATCATCATTAGCGGATAGTGCAATTTTATTGACGGTGACGGTATAAATATCATGTTTTTCTGTTCTAAACACATTCATCTCTCTCATTTGATGTTCTCCAGTTTCTAAAACATCCTTATAATCGTTGTGTTTGATTGTATTTTTTACAACGCATTGCTTAATTCCTCTATCCTTTTTTATCTCATCATTATTATCCTTCAATATTGAGTATAACTTTGGCCTCAGACCAATAAATTCTTTTATAATATTTCCACCCATTTCATCTTTAAACATGCCAATTACTTTTTTATTTACACCTATCTCAATTCCTGAAGGGTGATCTTTTGGATAATTGCTAGTGTCGAATTTTTCTCTAACGTCAGAACTAATATCTTTGAAAAAATCTTCAGTTTCAATTTCATATACAAGAGAATCAGTATCAGTCATAAGTAATTCAGCCTTATCTCCATATTTAGGTTTTATATAATTATAATGAAAATCATACATTATTACTTTACTCAAATCCAAAATGCACATACCTAAGTAAATAGGTTTATTAAATCTTATAAATTTTTTCTTCATATGGATTGCTGCTAAATCTTCACAAAATATTGT
The DNA here is from genome assembly GCA_949710005.1 of Ricordea florida. Taxonomy (NCBI): domain Eukaryota; kingdom Metazoa; phylum Cnidaria; class Anthozoa; order Corallimorpharia; family Ricordeidae; genus Ricordea; species Ricordea florida. The sequence continues at coordinate 33,088,976 of OX453278.1, read as the reverse complement.
GCGGTGATGATAATTAGGCTTACTTATTAACTTTCTAGCTTGTTCTTCATTTGTAACTAATCTAATATCAACCCTTTTCCTAATATTTTCCATTGTTTTACCGAAAACAGAGTTATTCATTAATTTGAAAAAATCCTTTTCAAAATCATTCTTTGCATTAGCTCTTAATTTAGTATTTAAATCGATATAAGGTTTTAACCATGCTGATTCTTTGAATTTAATTGCTCTGTGTATCTTTGTTATTTTTAACCCTAAACTTTCATATTTTTTTAAATTTTTGTAGTGAAGAACATACTTTTCCTTGTTGTTTAAGTTTGGGATTAATTTTTTCACTTTGTTAACAGTAAGGCTTTCAGGAGCTAGTGGATAATCATTATGTGAATCGTGAAGATGATTTGGATAATCTAGATTAACCTCAAGTATGCATGGTATATCTCTCCAATTTTCAAACTCTTCCTCTGGTACCCATTTAAAACCGTGTGTAGGTAATAGATCACTCATTGCAGCGCCATATAAGTTATTCGCATCTAGATATATAATATAACTTTTCACAATATCATCCATAAAATTTTCCATATATAGGTTGTTAGCTCTAGCTCGTCTTTTTGATATTTGTGATATACCGCCTCTTATACCCTTCTCAAACATTAGTAACATATCATTATCGATAAGTAATTCTAAATTTACTTTAGTTAATTTTAACATGGCATCCCAGGCTAGTGAGGGCGCTGTAAGATAATGTGCGGGATCTAATTGATAATTTTTCATACAAACATCTCTAAAATTTTCGAATACATCGGTTAATAATAATACATCCAACAAGAGATAAAGATCGTGGTAATCCCTCATTGTTTTCATATTAAAAGCTTTCCACACTTTTTGTGCATGTTCATAATCTTCTTCTGATATTTTTTCATCGTTTAATTTAGAATAAAAAGCTTCTATTGGTGGAAGTTTAGTTTCATTAAGAACATCAAGACTGGTGAAATATTCATAGGGAAATACACCCTTCCTCATCGCTAAATATGTTTTATCCTTAAAAACTTTTTTAGTTTCAATTAATTTATCATCCTTTGGGGAAAGACATCTACTTTTGCTTAACTTGCAATTTTTACATTTTCCACATCTACCAAAACCAGTATAGTTGATGATCTTTCCATCTTCTATGTATCTTTTAATACAATCTCCTGGTTTACATGATTCACATTTTCCACAATTTGTAAGATTTTTAACTAAATTATTGAGGCTTGTTTGCATAAATTTAAATGAATCTACAAATCTAATGTCTAACATATCTTTTTTCAACATACCGTTTTTATTTTTATATTCGCCGAGTATTATTTGTTTTGTATAGGAAATATATTTTTCTTCATTATTAGGTATACATTTTACTTTACCTTCAGTTTTACCGATACTCTTAATAGAAAGATGCGCATCAAATCCCCCTAAGTTGTGAAAAAATATTGGGATAAATTTTCTATTAAAAAATTTAAAGTTACACTTTTTATGTGCTGCTCCTCTATATTTTCCAGTATAATGACAGTGATCTCTAACCTTATCCTCTTCTAATAATTCTTCTTCACATATATGACAGATTGTTGCATTTTTATATTCGAGTTGTTCTCTTTGTGTCATCAATTTCAATTTCTTGTTTGGTTTAATTTTTTTATAAATTTCTCTAATATCCTTTTCTAATTGTAACATAAATATTTCTCCTATATCTTCTTCCGGTGATTTAGCAGTGTATCGTCTAATAAAAGATTCATATTCTTCATCAGCAAACTTTATTAAGTAACAATAAGCAGAGGCTTTATGTTTATCATATTTAATTGTGTAACTTTTAGTTTTGTCTTCTGAGTTGGTATAGTCTAATAAAATTCTATAAGTCTCTTTATCACAATAAACAGAAAAAGGTGCTTTAATTTTATTACTATGATTCGTAAATTTAAGAATTTCGGGATTTCCATCTTTATCTATTGGCATTTCAATCCTGACAGAATCATGTTCTTTACAATATTCTTCATGTTTTTTCATTGTTTCCTCTTCATGAGTGTGATAAAAACATCTGCGACATGTGTAAATCTTTTTTGTATGTTTAGTAACTTGAGAATGTACTAATTTATCAAAATTCTTTATCCAGTAGTAGTGACTTGTTTCATTGTTTGTTATATATAGTGATTCTATTAAAAATCTGTTTTTCTTATCGCTTATGTGTAAAGGATATATTTTTAACTTTTTTTCATCAAATCCATACACATTAACTGCATATTTTTCATTTTGATTCTCAAACTTATTAATATCCGTTAATTTAAATGGAAACTCAATTCCCTTCCAATTAAACCTATTAGACATTTCAATCAGTTCTTTAGTTATTCTCTCTGGATGATTATCTATTTTATTTGTTGCTATGGTTGCTACATATTTAAAACAATCATCATCATCTTCATTCTTAGGATTTATTATTGCTTTTTTATTTGCTAAGAATTTTGGTAGTTCAATATAACTTTTTGCGGAAAGTGGATCAAATGGGTCAATTTTTATATCAAAGTATTTCACACCATTAAATTCCCAACCGCTATATTTATTCGTATAGCCTTTAAAAAGCTCTAGTAAATATTCAGTCATCTCATCGAATAGTTTGGATAAATCTGTTGACTCTGTTATAATCTCTGGTCTTTCACTATGAAAAGGTGGTTCTGACCTTTTTTTTATAATTTTTTTATTATTAATATAATCAAATTCAACAAATTTACAGACAAAAATAAATTTTATCTTTATAGGTTTCTTTTGCTTATTAATTAAGTTAATAACCACTGGTTTTATTTCTCTTATAAATGTTAATTCGTCAAGTCCTAATTCTACGATTTTTTCCGGGTCTAAAAATGCAAGATCATTATTTTCTCTTATAATTTTTAATTCTTCTTGTTCTATTTTTTTGATTTCTTCCGGTTCTAAAAATGCAAATGCAATATCATCTTTATATCCTAAATCAAATATTAAATCATTTCTATATTCCTTTCCATATATTCTATATGTTTTCAGATAACCATCGAATGCTGTATCAATTTCTATTGGAGTAAAATCTTCTAGTTTTTGTTTTTTTTTATTTCTCTTTTTTCTCGGTGGGGGGATTGGTGGTTCCTGTGGTTGCGGATTAGGTTGAGTTTTTTTTTTTTTATTTTTTCTCCTATTTTTTCTACGTTTATTTTTTGTGTTTTTTGTTTGTTGTTGAGGGTTCTCTTCCATTTTTGTTTGAGTGAATGATTGATTTTGTTGTTGTTGTAGTTCTTGTGTTTGTTCTTGAAGAGTTTGTAACATTTTTATTTGTTCTTGTTGTTCCTGTGGCGTTTGTTGATCAAAGTTTTGTAATATTTGTGATTGTTGTTTTATGTTTTGTAATATTTGTGTTTTTATTTGTTCTTGTAGTTTTTGTTTTAGTATTTGTATTTTTTCAATCTGAGGTTGAGTATTATTTTTTCTTGGTTCAGGAATAGGTTTTGTTTGTGATTTAGGAACCCTAGGTCTAGGTTTTAGAATAGGATCTTTCTTTTGATTATTAATTGTAATAGGCCTAGGTATAAGACTTTTTCTAGGAGTAGTGGTTGGTGGCGGTCTACCTGGGGGTGTGCCGGGGCGGCGATCTCTAGGTGGTCTACCTGGAGGAGGGCTGTCTGGATTAAATGCAGTATCTGAAGGGTTATTAGGCGGCGTATTTTCAATTGTAGGTTTAGTATTTGGTATTGGAAGAGGAGTATTCTCATTAGGTCTATGTGGTGTATCACGTAATAATCTACTAATTTCTCTAATATTGTCAATGATTCTTTGAACATTATTAGTTATTTCTGGAATAGTATTCAGATAATCGATACGTTTTCTTTTAGTGTTATAATATGACTTTCTCGTTGGGTTATACCAATAAACAAGTTTTTTTAATTGTTCACCACCTAGTTTTCTTTGTAAATTCTTCATATCAGCACTTAGTTCTCTTTGTTGTCCGTCCATAATTTTTATATTTTTATCTAATCTTTAAATATCTTTTTCAATTTTTATTTTTTATTTTAAAAAATTTTGTCTTAGGATTTTCAGATACTTTAAAAAATATTACAGGGCCGATCGCGAGGAAGACTTGATAAAGGTTTAACTAAGACTTAACAAAGGTTTGGGTAAGGTTTGGGTAAGGCTTGGGCAAGGTTTGGTTAAGGTTTTGGGTAAGGTTTGGTTAAGGTTTGGGTAAGGTTTGGGTAAGGTTTGGGTAAGGTTTTGTAAAATAAAATTAAAATTTTCTTAAATTTTTCTTAAATTTTTCTTAAATTTTTTTGTCCTAGGAAATACAGTTTGGTAATATATCCTAATTTTTCGAAACTTTTTCAAATTTATGTTTTATTATGACAATGAATTGTTACCCCCAATGTTTCTCAACTTGTTTGAAACTGGCAGTCAAGTGCATAATTATGGCACCAGGACAGCCAACAGCTATCGATCACACTCTTGTCGTACAAGTTTAAAACAATTTACAAATGCTCTATTAAGGCCCAAAGATTTGGAACTCCTTGCCAGCCTTTCCCGCTCATCAAGCTTTCGTAGTTTTAGAGAGAAAATGCTAGAATGTTTACTGAAATAACCTGAATTGACTAGCGACACATACGAAGCAATATAAAATTCTTTAAGATATTGTAATACGAGGTGGCCTCTGTTATAAGCCTGAAAATTTCCTGAGGTCTCTTCTCCAATAAATCCTGAGCTGTTAATTGAACTGTATTTACTATATGATTATGATGATGATGATGACAAATGCACATGATCTTTAGACCAACAAGTAACTGAACGATGGCTCTGAAGATTGTCCTGGCGTTAGCTGTTGTAGCTGTAATTATCTCTGAGAGTGGTAAGTATTGAACAGTTTTTCTTTTATGGTAGAATAATTAGCATACAAGTCAAAATGTTCTTGAGGAGTGCAACACAACATAAAACACTGCATGCCTGAAATGGAGGCTAATTGCACGGAAAATTATGAAGTATTTTTCGATGAAGTAGTGCACGTACTCAAATTAATGTGACATTAAATCCACCAATCAAATGACAAAACCCATGTAGCTGTACATTTAAGGCTTTAAGTAGAGAGGGAGAAAACTACGGGTTTGGGACACAGGAATTTTGACAAGGATTTTCTAGCTTATAAGCTAAATTGGATTTTCAAATTTGATCAGGAATTTAACCAACAGCATAAAAGCCAACAAATACTTGTCGAAATACCAAAGACCCAAAAGACCTAGTCAAACCCTCATAAAGCCGCTGCTAGGCATTGTTGAAGTTGTAACCAAGTTTTCACAAGTCTCTGCAAAGTCTCGGCCAAGTTAGGGGCCGACAGGCGGAGCGAGAGGATCGAGCGGAGGGCGGGACTAGACAGGGGCAAAGTCTCTGCAAAGTATTGTCGAAGCCGTCGGTGCTGAGACACAGGAATTTAATCAGAGATTTATTGGGTAATATTTCTGGGACAGGGAGAAAAATTTGAAAAGCGGCTTAAAGATTTGATATTTTCTACAAAAGTAATTATGGATCGGTTAAGAAGAGAATTGAATTTTAAGCAATTAACCAAATTGCTCACATTTTATAAAATTCCGGGTAGATCAGAAATGACTACTAAAGAGGATAAAGCGATAGCATTGGGAATTATACCAGAAGTAATTAATAATATTCAACAAATCATAGATAATAGAACAGAAATTTTTAGAACAATTGATAATATGCCGAGGAGAAGAGCGAATCAACCGCAACCTCCTCTTCCAATACCGCAAATAAGATCAAGAAACAGACCAAATTTACCACCTCTAAATATTCCTCAAACAATTCAAATTCCGGGCACACCGCCAGGTTCGCCAGAAAGATTTGTACCAACGACCCCTCCCGGAACACCACCGGCAAACCAACCTAGAATAAATATTAATAAATATAATCCAAAAAGACCTTCTCCGCCCAAACCAACGCGCCCACCCCCTCCCATTCCAACAAAACTCAAAAAACAAGTAATAAAAAATGAATCAGTTAAAAATACTCCCTTTTTGGGAAATGTACTAAACAAGTTTTGGGATTTTGTGAAACCATATATCCCAGAAAAAGTAAAAAATAAAACAGAGGAATTAGCTAAAAATTTTATAGATAGATACAAAAAAGCGAATGAACCCAAAAATAAGCCAAACCGGTCAAAATCAAAAAGAGATTACGAGAAGGAGGGAGCAAGGCCAAAAACAAAAAGGCTGAAAGAAGAAGAATTAATTATCAAAGAAACTACGAGAAAATTCAAAAATGGCTATTTGAAGCAACACAGCATAGATGGGAAAAAAGGATATACTATTGGTGAATTCATGAGGAAAATAAAACCAAAGGTTATAGATATTATTAATAAGGATAAGAAACCAAAAAAGGTTAAGGTTATACTATCATCCAAGTTTGTAAAATCACCTTTGCAAAATAACCAAATAACAGAAGAGGTTGAAAAATACTTTGGCGCCAAACCAAAAATAATTACAGAGGCAAGTGATTTGTCAAAAGAATATGATGATATAATTAAAGATATATTCTTTGAGGTTGAAAGATTTCAAGAAAATACAGATTCTGGAGTTTTTCAATTTGATTCAGTTGCAAGATTTGACGTCGGAATCGCGCCTTACACAGTTATTTCTGGGAGTTCATATATACCTACTCCAGAAAGATTAGCGGCAAAAAAAGCTACTATTAATATACAAAATAAGTGCGAAGATTGCGGCCAACTTTCATTAGTTGAGGCGGTGTTTCCAAGAAAACATCATAGAGAGAGGGTAAATAATAAATTGCTTAAAAATTGCAAAAAATTAAACTTTTCTGGTATAGAGGGTGCAATGAAATTAAAAGATTTTGCCAAGTTTGAAAAACAAAACCCATATCCAGTTAATGTATTGAAATATGATGAAGAAGTTGATGAAATATATACCGCGAGATTAAGCGATAAATGTTATTGCAAGAAAGAAGAAAAATGTAAGAATTGCGGCTGTATGAAAAAAGAGTGCAAGAAAAAACAGAAATGCGTGAAAAAAGACTGCGCAAAACACGAATGCGAAGAATGCGGATGCAAGAAATGCGATTGCAATAACCGCGAATGCAAGTTATGCGATTGCAAATTTATAACACTACTTTTAATAAATAATGACGAAAAATCCCATTATATTTTAGTAAATAATGTCAGCAGGCTTTTATCATCCGAAAATGATAAAAATAAGAACAAAAAATATTTCTGCCTTAGATGTTTCAACTCATTTTATGATGAAAGGGTTTTGCAAGAACACAAAGAATACTGTGATTCGCACGGTGAAGTTAAAATCAAAATGCCCAGGAATGAAGATGGAAGCCCAAAATTTATTTACTTTAAAAATTTTAAAAATAAAATGCGAGCGCCTTTTGTTGTTTATGCAGATTTTGAAGGCCGGCTAATACCAATACATACTTGCTCCCCAAGAGAAATTAGAAGCTTTACTAAAAATTACCAAATGCACAAAGCATCGGGGTTTTGCTATTATATTAAATGTTTCGATGAAAGTATATTGCCAAAGGATTTTAAAATCTGCGTGAATTATACCGCAAAATCTGATGACGAGGATGTCTCACAGATATTCACAGAATATTTAGAAAGAGATGTCAGGAAAATTTTCGAGCTAATAGAAGAAAAAAAGGAAACTTTTAAAGTTTATGATAAAAAGAATATGTCAGAAATGGATAAAAAAGATTACGAAAATGAAACTCACTGCCACATATGTGAGCGGGAATTTTCTGAAGAAGAAGATTTTAAAAAAGTAATAAATCATTGTCATCTTACCGGAAAATATCGAGGCGCAGCGCATAAAATTTGCAACTTAAAATATGTGATTCCCAAATTCGTTCCAGTAGTAATTCATAATCTGTCGGGGTATGATTCCCACCTGTTCATTAAGAATCTCGGTAAAACAAAGGGTGGAATGAGCTGTTTAGCCAACACCGACGAAAAGTATATTAGTTTCTCGAAGAAAATTTTAATTAATTATGATCACGTTAACGATCACAATCATGATTGCGATGAGGATGAGGATGACAAAGAAAAGCCAATTACTAGAACAATAAGATTCATTGATTCTTGTAAATTTATGCAATGCTCTCTTAGCGGATTGGTCGACAATCTTACAAAATGCGGAAAATGCGAGACGTGCAAACCAGGAAAATGTTTGAAAAGATACGTAAAAGATGGAAAGATTATTACTTTTAATGGTGTTGGTAATTGTGAGCAATGTAAGAATTGCAAGTTATTAGGAAGTATGTGTTTTTCTCCAATAGATAAAAATATGGCGGTAACTAAAAAACATTTCGCAGGAGAAAAGTTAAAACTATTGTTGAGAAAGGGAGTGTTCCCTTATGATTATTTTGATCGAATTGATAAACTTAATGAAACCCAACTCCCACCAAAGGAAGAATTTAAGTCAATTCTTAATAACCAAGATATTTCGGACGAAGATTACGAACACGCTAAAAAGGTGTGGAAAACATTTGGCATGAAAACAATGAGAGATTATCATGATTTATACCTAAAAACGGACGCATTACAGCTTGCCGACGTATTCGAGAACTTTAGGGACGTATGCATTGGTAATTATAGTTTAGATCCCGCTCACTATTTTACATCTCCAGGATTATCTTGGGATGCAATGTTAAAAATAACTAAAGTTAGTTTGGAATTGTTCACAGATGTTAATATGCTGCTTTTTATTGAGAAAGGGATTAGAGGCGGAACATCCCAAGTATCAAAAAGATACGCTAAAGCTAATAACCCTTATATGACAGATTTTGAAATAAATAAGCTTATAAGTTATATAATTTATCTTGACGCGAATAACTTATATGGGGCCGCAATGAGCAAGAAATTACCCAAACGCGGGTTTAAATGGATTCCAAATGAAGAGCTCGAAAATTGGAGGAATTTACCCTGCATAGTTGAGGTTGATTTGGAATACCCAAAAAATCTTCATGATAGCCATAAAGATCTACCTTTAGCACCAGAAAAACTTACTGTTAATAAAGTCAAGAAATTAATACCAAACCTATTTGATAAGAAAAGATATGTAGTTCATCACGAAACCCTAAAATTTTACGAAAAACAAGGATTAAAAATAACAAAGATTTATAAGGGAATTAAATTTCAAGAGTCTGGGTGGTTACAGGTTTACATCGATCGGAATACTGAATTGAGAAAACATGCGAAGAACGACTTTGAAAAGGATTTCTTCAAACTAATGAATAACTCCGTATTTGGCAAAACAATGGAGAATATGAGAAAAAGGATAGATGTCAGATTAGTTAATAATATAGAATCAGCTAAAAAATTAATAAGAAAACCGAACTTTAATCATTTTACTATCTTTTCTGAGGATCTGGCCGCCATAAATATGAAGAAAACAGAAATAAGATTTAATAAACCGGTTTACGTGGGGTTTTCCATTTTGGATCTGAGTAAACAAATAATGTACGACTTTCATTATAATTATATTAAAGAGAAATACGGAGAAAAAGCAGAATTACTTATGACCGATACTGATAGCCTTGTATATAATATAGAAACGGAGGATTTCTATGAAGATATAAGCCAAGATGTTCGGGAAAAGTTCGACACTAGTAACTACCCAAAAGACCACAAATCTGGTATTTGGGATGATGCAAACAAAAAAGTAATTGGAAAGTTTAAGGATGAGTTTGGTGGAAGTATACCTACAGAATTTGTGGGTTTGGGAGCTAAACAATATGCCTTATTAATGGACAACGGCAAAGAGATAAAGAAGAATAAAGGAACAAAGAAATTAGTTATTAAGAAAACAATAAGTTTTAATGATTTCAAAAATTGTCTGAATACTAAAGAACCGCAAATGAGATCGCAAAATTTAATAGGATCAAAACTACACAATATTTACACAAAAACAGTTAATAAAAAAGCGCTATCCGCTTATGATGATAAGAGAATCATTCAAAAAGACGGAATACATACTCTTCCTTATGGACATTATCGTACTAAAACAGAATTGGGTGGCAACTCAGTATCATAAGGAATAACTTGTAATTCTTCCCTCACAAATCCTCGCCGCGGCCCATCAATTAAATAATATAAAACCGGCTGATTGGATGAAATAACGCTTTTGGAGATATCATAAACTTTGATGCTCCAAATAGGATCAGTAGCTCGTCTTCTTTCTCCGCCTTCAAGTTCGCCCGGTGTTAATAAATATCTAACTTTAACGATAGGCGGCAATCTAACCTCATCAAGCCCCACCGCGCGTTTGTAATTTTTGGGTTCAATATCAACCTCTTTCATTTTTATAGCCTCATCGGGCTCTTTGCCAGTTATTCTCTTTTTCGTATTATTCAAAGTTTTTAGAATATCTGGTAATCTTTTCACCCATACTCTTGATCGAGCATCACTAATCATTTCCTGCGCATATTGATGACTAAATAATTTTTCTCCTAATATTCTGTTTGCGTTTTCCACAAATGCTTGAGCTCTATGATTACCAGCTTCACTTCTTTGCATTCTCACATTATGGTAATTCATGAGTTTACTAACCTCACCCATAAATTCTTTTCCAGGATCAACCATTAATGTTTTTGGGTATTTCAATCTTCTAGAATATATTTTCTCAAAAGCTTCTGATATCTCTCGACTTTCTTTTGAGGTTAATGGCTCAGCATCTTTATATCTCGAGGCGATATCAACCACAACTAACGCATATTTATAAGTTTTTCTTCCGACTTTATCGTGCGGCAAAAATAATAAATCCGCTTGGTGAATCTGATTGGGTTTATCCACAGTCCAGTGCGGTCTAGGTATATATTTAGGAGCGGGTAGATAGATTTGCCATATTGCTTGTTTTTGCAACCATTGTTTTGCTTCATTTTCACTTACTCTAGCCTTCTCAGCCAATTTAGGAATTGCAGAATATCCTTTCCAATATCCTTCAGTTGAATAATATATCCGCTCAAGGAGCGATATTTTTGAGAGTATATTTTCGTTGCTCATTTAAAAATAAACAAAGTATCTTATAAATCAAATGGTTGAGGAGGAAGAAGAAATAAAATTTACCGAATACCAAATCAACATTATGAAAAAAATTATTAGGAAAAAAATTCTATATATGGAAGACGGCGATAAAATTTTTAATATTTTAATTTTAATTCCCGGGGCGAGAGAAGGGTTATTAAAATATATTTCCAAGTTAGAAAAGGTTTAAAGGTTACCCAAAGTATCTTATAAATTTACAATGACGTCTGAAAAAATTAACCCAAACAGAATTCCAAAAGAACCCTTTGGCTTGAAAGCAGAATCAACCCTAAATCGAATTACTCTAAATCCATCCACAGCCAGCCCCGGAGAAACATTATACATAAATATTCCAAAACTCGCAGAGAATTTAGTGATTGTGCCCGGAAGTGTATCTCTTCTCTTTGATTTAGATGTTGAGGGACATGCTAATAATACAGTCGTTAATAATTTGGGTCGCAATCTTGTAACCAGGCTGAAAGTTCTTTTTGGAGGAGAAACATTGCAAGATACTCAAGGATATGATTTATTTCAAACATATCATGATTTATTCTTAACCGAAGAAGAGCGCGAAGATAGATTAAAACAAGGTATTTCTTCGTTAAATATCAGAAAAATTAGAACAAAGGCTGGAGATATGAAAACCCAAGATACAAAAGAAGTTGTCTTAGCTAATGTTCACGGCACAAAGTACAGAATACCAATAAATCATCCTATTCTAAACGATCACGGTGTTTTTTATCCGAAAGCGCTGGAAAATCATCTTATATTTGAGATTACACTTGCTCCAATCGCTAATATTCTTATTTATTCTGACACAACTAAAGCACCATCATATTCAATCAAAAACTTAGAGTTAGAATATTCTTCAATTTCTAGCGAATACTTAGCCCGCGAGGCTCAGGCCGCTTATCAAGTCGGCAAAGGATTTTTTTATGAAAATGTTACTTTGCACAAAACTTTTACATTTTCCATTGCTGGAGATGGCGTTATTAATCAGCATATTAATTTACCGAGAAGATCAATGACAGGAATATTGTTTTTGTTTTTATCACCTCAAACCCCAGGAGCAAGGGATTCTGAAAATTTTTATAATCCGGGCATATCTTCCGTTGAAATTGATGTTGATGGTGTACCAAATAGAATATACTCTAGGGGAATGATTCCTTCCGATCTTTGGGAATCCGTGAAGAAAAGATTTCGCCGGGATGATGGTTTACAAATTTCTTTGAAAGAAAAAGAATTTTACGCGGATAAGTTTGCTCTTTGGGTTGATACTAGAACTCATCCGGATAATGGTATTCACGGTGGGGGACTTGCTCTAAATAATACTCATGACGGTGTAAAAATAGAAATTAAAAGGAAACAAGGCGGAACTGGAACCATAACTTGTCATATGTTTGTCGTAGCAGATGCAATGATGGAGATTATGAATTCAAGTTTGAGATCAATTAAGTACTGACCTAAATTTAAAAAACATTTAGTTATGATACAAAAATCATGGAAGATTTGCGTGATAAAATACCATTTCATTGTATTATAACTGGACCGACAAATTGTGGAAAAACAAAGTACTTAATTGAACAGCTTCGAGGCCCTTTCCGGAAAGTTTTTGAATATATTGTTTTAATTTGTCCGACTTATTCTAAAAATAAAACTTATCATAATTTTGCTAATAAGGATGAGCGTTTTTATGTATTATCTCCGGATGCAAGTAACGTAGAGGAGATTAATGAGTTACTAACTGATTGCCAAACTTTATTCTCCGGTACAAATACTCTAATAATTTTAGATGATTGCGCCGTTTCTAATGATCTGAAAAAGCGATCAAATAAGTTTATAGATTTAGCATTCTCCGGAAGGCATCATGGTTTATCGGTTTGGGTTCTAACCCAGCAATTAACATCAATAGCAAAACCATTTCGAGAAAATGTAGCCTGCGTTGTTACTTTTCATAATCCGTCGCAGAAAGGCATGAAAATGTTTTTCGAAGATTACGGCGGTGATTTGGATTATGAATTAGGGAAAAAGTTTGTACAACTCCTGAAAACCGAAAAATATTCTAGATTATGTTTATCTTTGCGTTACCCATTTAATTGCTATTTAGAGATACCCGAAGTGATTTAACAAAAAGATGACAAAGCCGGAAGATTACATTGACCAACCGACAGAAAAAACTGACCGACCGGAGGGAGGGCCTGGAAAAAGTGAGGATCTTGAAATCAAACAAGAATCTCTTGCGATTCTAGCAGTTCTTGGAACAACAAAGGAATATTTAGGAGCTGATATGAGTCTGGGTGATGTAAAAAAATTATCGGAAAAAGATGTAGAAAAATATTTCAATCGTTATCAATCGGTAATGGGTAAGAAAATTAATGGGGGATTGGTAGATTCTTCCCTAGAATTAGTTTCCAAACTTATTTCGTATTTAGTTCCGGTAGATGACATAGATGCTCTTTGCGATGATTTGAAGAAAGATAATTTGGTTAATCGAGAATTAACAAACTTTGTAGGTCTCTTGGCATTAAAAGGAGGAAGACTGACAGCACTTGCTAGCGGGATATTCCAGGTTGCTAAACACGTTAAATTCAACAAAAATCAACAAAAATCAAGAGAAGAACCAATAAATTATAACACAACTGACCAGGAAACTAAGCAATCTACTGAAGGTGTTGATACTGTGTATTAAACAGATCTAAAAACTTATTTGTTGCATCTAAATAACAATGCCAGAAGAGGAGCAAATTACTGTTGAACCAAAAACAGAAAATAACGAAACTAAAAAGAGGGAGAAAGATCCTAAAAAAGTCGCAGCCGGCAAGAAATTAGCTGAATATAATAAAAAAGCAAAAGAAGCATTAGCCAGGGAGATGAAACGAGAGGAAAAAATAAAACAGGAAGAAGAGCCAAATGAAAATACATATAGTGAAGCAAAATCGTGGCTTCCAGAGCTATCTTTTACTACTGTTTTATCCGTTGTCGGACTTGGATTTACAGCAATTGATCTTTTTATGAGGTATAAGGAAAAAGCTCGGACTGAATATTCAAATAGGATAGCTGATTTATCACAAGTACCACAAACACCGCAACCAAAAAAGATACCATTTTCTGCAACCCCAAAATCTTTGGGAATGGAATAACTGAATAAAGTTATTTAAAAGTTTCTCAATGGTACAGTAAAAAATTATGTCGGCAGAAAACAAACTTGTGAAAACTGTAACTGATTCAGCTGTGGTTATCGGATTAAGCGCGGGGGTAGGCTATGTGGCAAAAAAGATGATGAAAGAATCCTTTTTGAGTGATCCATCCATGAGTATTACAAATTACGCAAAATGGGTTGTGGTATTATCCGGAAGCATGTATCTTAAAACATATTTAGAGGATCAAAAGATTTTACCAAAATAAAATTATGGCAGCAATAGCGATGATGATTGGCGGGGCCATCTTGAATGCAACAGCATTTACTGGTGGAAATTATCTTGCAAAATATTTATCAGGGCGCAATGAGGATACAGAAAAAATACGACACGACAAAGCAATGGAAAAATATCAAAGAGATTACCAAGAATATCAGGAAAAAAGGCAAAAAATGCTTGATTGGAAAATGAAAAGAAAAGATGAAAAATATCAGGCATCAAAAAATATTTCTGCTACAAATCAGGCTTTTGAATTGTACGCTCAAATGAATGAACCCAAATTCACTGATTATTACAAACCAAGTAATGATCAAAAGACTGGTGAAATGGTATATGTCGGAGCTGGAATGTTGGGTTTAGGTTACGCAGCCAGTAAAATATTATAATGTTATGTAACCAGTAATTAGGTTATATAACATAATTTTTAAAACTAATCTTCCTCACCAAATACCTCTTCTTTCAAAAACTTTTGCTCTTCAAAATCAATACACCAATCTAAATATCTAGATGGATGCCATGTTATTATAATTAGTTCATCGCGTAGGTCTTTATAGAATTTGCGTTTGTGTATTGCTTTCATTAAATCATAATGTAAATCTTTGTAAAATTTATTTTTGTGCTCTAACTTGTGGGGGTTTATTTCTATCATTATATCAATAAAGTCAATAATAAAATTATTATCAAACTTATTAATATCGCATTCCTTATCATAATACCCCGATACTCCTTCATAATAAATTTTGTTAAGATATTCCTCAAAAGCGGAATCATCATCATTGCTAACGCCATTTTTTAAATTTAAAAAGTCTTTTCTGAACTTAAATTTAAGCCATTCATTTTCATCAACATTTGCTTTAAAACATTCGTTTGCGCAATTTAATGAATATTTTGCAAACTTTTCAGAGCATACCCCATTAACACAAAATTCTTCCTCAGTTTTATAGTTAATAGCCCATCCATTGCCATAATAATCATTATAAATAATTCCAAAAAGAATACCACTATTTTCAACAATAAAACCGCGAATTTTTGATATAATTTTTAACAAATCCTTTTTGATTTCTTCTATAAAATCGCAAAAACCCAGTTCTTTTTCATTATGGTAATTTAAATAAAAATTTTCTTCCCATCTATATATCCGTCTTTCCATCTTTTATATTTTATGTTTTATGTTTTTTTTCTTTTTAAATATCAATTTTTTCTTTTATTTCCGACTCAAGTTAGTCTAAAGACTTCTTACTGTTGAGTAAAAAATCATGGCGGAATATATACCATTAAAAGATTTACCAGGAGATAATGATGAGGATGGGGATGATGATAATGAAGACTGGGATTGGGATGATACAACTTTCCAACCCACAAACACATCTACAAACCCCATAGAATATCCCGGTTATGGTGAGGATGAAGTAAGAAGACGAGAAGAATGGGATATTCCATCTGAAAGAATTAATTTGGGCGATGAGGATTATGATAGAAGGGTAGAAGCAGCCCAATATCTAAAACGCTATTTTCCTGAATTCGATCCGAAGAATGCATCATTTAATGTTGAATTTGGAGAAGATGGCAGTATAATCGGGAGATTAAGTAATAGGTCAAAAGCCGCAACACATATCATACTTGACAAAGATGGTAATCTTAGGATCGAAGATTTGCCAAAAGGAATGAGAAAAGAACTGGGCGCAGATTATGAAACAATGTTTGAAAAATATAATAATGCCGCTTCAGAATTAAAACAGGTTGGTGAAAAAATTAAGGAATTAGATAATGCATTGCAAGGATTTAAAGCAACAGCAGAAGTATATCCCCTAGAGATTGAACGATATGCGGAAAGAGAAAAAGAACTTAGGGAATTCATTGAGAGACAACAGTCACAAAAAGCAGAGACTAAAAGCCTTTTCGATCAAACCGTTAAACAGAATATAGAATTAAAAATACAAGCGGAAAAACTTTTGGAAGAGGTAAAATTAAACAAAGAAGAAATAGATAAATACGAGAAGGGTAAATCAAATGAAACAAAATTAAAACAAAGCAATGAACGATTAAAATCTGAGGTTGATAAATTAAGAGAACAGCTTAGAAATAAAGAAATTTCAAACGCAGAACGATTATCAGATATTGAGGACCGAAAAGATGAAATATTTAAAAATTTGCCGTTACGGGAGAAACTAAAATATATATTCAAAAAATATGGTTTTACAGTTTTTGCTGTTCTAAGCGCGGTTGGTGTGGTAATTGGAGTTATAGTTTCTAATCTTTCAAAGGGTTTATCTGCTTTGGGGAAAGGAGTGGGAAATGGTTTGAAAACTATTGGTAAAAAACTGGGTGAAATATTGCCGGGGATGGTTGGCGCAATAGTTAGCTTTCTTTTCAAAACCGCGGGGCAGGTTGTTGGATTTTTAGGTGAGAATGCTTGGCTTTTGATAATGGCTGTAGTTCTATATTTTGTGGAAAGTATAAAAAGGAAGAGAAAGTAACAATTTAAAGATAACATGCCGTTCAGTAAAAACACAATATGGCTGACTACAATGGAAATCTTTATCCTCAATTACCTAATAATAATGCCCAAACTCAAAAGGGAGAAAGCACAATCAATTTCAGATTACAGAAATCAAGTGAAGTTTTGCAAAATCTCGAGAAGGAAATTAAACATTACGAAGAAGTGAGGAAAAAATATAATAGAGCAAGAGGAATATGCACGAAAATTAGTGTTTCTGGAGGATTTGTTTCAGTTCTTCTATCAGCCAGCGGATTAGGAACTTCTCTCACAGGTTTAGGAGCAATAGTTGGCGTACCTTTAGGTGTGGTTGGGGGTGTTTTTGGAGTTTTCTCAATCGTATTTGGATTTGCCTCTAAAAATCTTTCTGGGAAAGTTAGTAAACACGAGCAAACCGTGGCCATTGCAAAATCAAAATTAAACACCATTAACGATTTGGTCTCAAAAGCTCTTAGAGATAATGAGATATCCGATAAAGAATTCTCCATAATTTTGGCTGAATTGGAAAAGTTTCAAAAACTGAAACAAGAAATACGACAAAAATTCAGAAAAGATTCAGAAAAAAACTTCGACATGAGTATGATAAGGAAGAAGGTACGAGAAGATCTATTAAAAGAATTAACCAATCCGGCTGGTTAAAAATTTCTTTTGAAAGAACCGAAGTGGGGTGCAATTGTTTCGCAGGCGTTAATAGAGAGGTTAATTAAATTTACATCTTATTCTAAAAGATCTAAAGATCAGATAAATTGTGAAACAAAGAATAAGATGTTATTTAGCGATTTCAGTAACCGATACCCAAAAGCAAATATTTCAAAATTCAGTTATGTGCATGATTTATATGGCGGATATATAAAATGGAAAGTCAATGGAACAACGATCATGTCGGATGACGATCCTTCAGGAAAAACTTGGACTTCAAATCTTTCTAATGATTTGAAAACATTATTATGGCAAGATTTAGGGTTGAGTAAATCAAATAATCTGAGTTCATTTCCAAAGAGTTTAACCATGACTACACAAATTTACCCTATACCAGCTATTAACTTTGATGACTTTACAAGTAACATAACAAAAATGCTGGCCGAACTAGATATATATGTTTCAGATACAAAGAAATTCACCGCAAAAATGAGAAACATATTTACGAATCAAATTGTAACTTTCAAATCTGGAAAACAAAGCAGGAAATGGTTGAAATCTTTTGATTTCAATTACTGGCCGCAACAACTTAACTTTGCAGTTTGGTGTGCAACATCTGGTTGCGGAATTAGTCCTTTTGAAAGTCTAAATTATCCCAAAGTAATAAATAGCTTCATTAAGTTTCATATATATTTCACAATACGGAGGATAATATATGAATTAGATGTTCCTACGCCTGACGAGGACACATTTGTGATAAACAATAATCAATGGAATAAAACAGCATATAAGAGGTTATGCTTAGAATTTGGGATTAGTAATACAGAAGATTTTAGATTCAAAATTGGAACAAATAATGGTTTGGGAGATATATTTTATAAATACGATGAAAGTTCACCAAAAAAAGAACAATATCCCGGGGGCGATAATAAATTTTCAGATGATCTAACTGAGAGAGAAAAAACTGTTGCCAAAGGATTAGAAAAATTCTTTAAAAAGGGCGCAGATTATGATCACGTTAAATTAGTTTCATTTATTCGTAATGATATTTTTGGTGATTTTAGATATGCATGGTTTATTCCAACAAGCGGAATTGGGCTCACGAAAGCCGGGCTCGGAAGATTAAATCGATCCGTTGAAGCTTTTGTTTACTGCATACTTGGAGCGCAAGTTAACACAAGAAACTCCATTTACGGAAGTGGCGGGGGAGCAATCGAGACACAACAAGAATTCATATATTTATTTGAAAGTAGTGTGAAGGAGAATGACATTTCTAGCTCCATCCAAAGATATCAATTATCTGTACAAGAAGCGAAATTGCGGCTTGATTTAGCTGTTGCTCCTGGTGTGTGGTTAATGCCAAGTAATATGATAATCAACACTGAAAGCGTGGTTGGATATAATAACAAACTTATGAAAGCGACTGGTGATATGAAATTCGGAAAAAATAATTCTTTAAATGCAGAAACAAAGGCTGTTGGAATCCCGGGTAGTCTGGGAACAACAAAGGTTTTATTAAATTCCAAACCTCAACCAATGACGTCTAAAGTAAACGAAAAAGATAAGCCAGAAAAACAGGAAGAAGAAGTTAAGAATATAGAAACATCTTCTCACCAAAATAATCTTATTGTTTTGGCGATTGGCGGAGCGTTATTATCCTGGTTTTTGTTTCGTTAATGTTTTGATTATATAAATCTAAAGATGAACATGGTGTAATCAAAACAAAATGTTAAGTATTACTATGTGTGAATCAGAAACCAGGATTTATTTAGATCCGCCGCTGAAAAATCTTCGGGAGATACAGCTCCTGGATTGTAATTTAAACACCAAAAGGTTAATTAATTTTAAGGATCAACAGATATTATTCAATGATAATAATCAACCTCTCATAATAATACAACCTGGCACATATTCGTTGCGCGATATCCAATCGATCTTTCTTAATGATACTGTTAGGGAAAAGATAACAATCATTGAGACAGACACTGTTGACTATCTTTATTCCAATAAGAACTTCAAAATAAAACTTACGAGAGGGTTGGCGTTTGGTTTAGGCGTGCCTGAAGTTATAAATCCGGGTAAATTATACCTCATAAATATCCAGATTAAAGAACCATTGAGACTTATGTGCAGTATAGTGGATAATAGGTCGTCGTATATGAATAACACTAAATATGGAGAACTTGTAAAACTCATGCCATCAAACCTACTTGCAAACATACCCTCAAAGGATTATCCGGCAATTCCTATTCAAAAATATGAGAGCCCCATAAACCACTTCGATTTATCTATCTTAGGCAATAAATGGGAAAAACTTGATCTGAAGGGTTCTCCCATAACTTTTAGTTTAAGATTTAGATAAATTTTTGTTATATAACTATTACTTTAGTTATATAACATAATTATTCTTCACAAAATACTTCTTCTTTCAGAAACCTTTTTCCTTCAAAATATCAAGATGGTTGCCATGCTGCAGCCATTAGTTCGTCATACAAAATTTTATAGAATTTCTTTTTATGCTCAATAACATATCTATCTATGGCTATACTATATTCTAAAAACCTAATTAAATAATTCTCATCAAAATTTTTAATACTAATGTTTTTACCCCTATATCCGCGAACAGAGTCTGAAGAATAAAACTCTTCGTCATCCACAGAAAAGGGAAAAATAAAATCACCATAAATTTGCTTCATTCTTATATTATGAATATATGTATAATTCATATACTCTAAAATATCGTTAGCAAATTTATTAATGTTTCTTATTTCATCAAACGTATAATTATTACTAGAATTAATACCGCCATTAATTCCTTTTTTCATATAAGTAACTCTTGTGGTGCAACGTATTACCCCCCTTTTAAAACTAAGCCTATTTTTTGCTATACTTTTTTCTAAATCATCTTTAATTTCTTTCAAAAAATCTTTTATTCCTATTTTTTCAATATTAAGATAAACAAAATTCAAAGAATCCATTTCGTCTTCATCATCATATTTATAATAAGATCTTTTTCTAAAAAATTATTTTCCATTGTTTTTCTTTTATATATTTTTCTTTTTAAATATCAATTTTGTTATTAAACCAAAATAAAGGTTTTATAACATAATTACTCATTCCTTGCTTTTATTTTAAATCATAAAATAATTTCATTCTGCAATCCTTGCAAGAAGCTTTTTGCTTATCATGTTCGCAAATTTGTGACCCTCCGCATTCTTTGCATTGTTGTTTTTGTTTATTATGCTCACAAATTTGCGAACCTACACATTCTTTACAATGTTGTTTTTGTTTATTATGCTCACAAATTTGTGAGCCCCAGCATTCCTTACATCGATATTTATATTTATTATGCAAACAATTATATCCAGTACATTCGCTACAAAATTTTTTTATTTTCTCATGATCGCAAATAATTCTGCTAAAGGACAAAACTTTTTCAATTAAATCAGTAATTTCCGCATCTTTAAAATTTGAAATTTCATCAATTAGTTCTTGCTTATTCATTTTTGCTCTTCCGTTAATTTTAAGATCTTTCGCTATTATTCTTAGTTCAAAAATATATAATTCTCTTAACCGATCCATAATTACTTTTGTAGAAAATATCAAATCTTTAAGCCGCTTTTCAAATTTTTCTCCCTGTCCCAGAAATATTACCCAATAAATCTCTGATTAAATTCCTGTGTCTCAGCACCGACGGCTTCGACAATACTTTGCAGAGACTTTGCCCCTGTCTAGTCCCGCCCTCCGCTCGATCCTCTCGCTCCGCCTGTCGGCCCCTAACTTGGCCGAGACTTTGCAGAGACTTGTGAAAACTTGGTTACAACTTCAACAATGCCTAGCAGCGGCTTTATGAGGGTTTGACTAGGTCTTTTGGGTCTTTGGTATTTCGACAAGTATTTGTTGGCTTTTATGCTGTTGGTTAAATTCCTGATCAAATTTGAAAATCCAATTTAGCTTATAAGCTAGAAAATCCTTGTCAAAATTCCTGTGTCCCAAACCCGTAGTTTTCTCCCTCTCTTAAGTTCTTATTGGCTCAGTAGCTTGAAACTTATATCATTTGTCCTCCTTCTTCTTCTTCTTCTTCTCCTTCTTTTTCTTCTTCTTCTTCTTCTTCTTCTTCTTCTTCTTCTTCTTCTCCTTCTTCCTCTTCTTCTTCTTCTTCTTCTTCTTCTTCGATTAACAGTTCTGGAATTGCACGCACTCAACTGTTATAAGTGTGGCCCAGGAGACAGCTGTATTAACCAGACTTCATTGCCGTGTTCCGGCGCAGAAAACAGGTGACTGAGAAGGCAGAATAGTTAGAAGTTATTTGAGTGCATTACATGATTTGTTCATTTCTCTCTTCAAATGGCTACTCTCACAGTCTGGCCAAGGTGACAGAGAAGGGCTTATTGGGAGTATTTCCTGGATCATAAGCGAGGCAGTCCGGAATTGGAAAAAAAAATAGAAGTTAGAGTTCTAATCCTCCTGAACTCAATTTCTCATTTGATCGGAAGCGGTGTTAAATCCCCAATTTTGACCATACATTAGTGAAATAATGAATACGCACTAGTTCGAGCCACTGACGAATCTAAACGCCTCGTTACGTCCGTATAACCGGGGTCAGATTACCTCTGCAGCGCAGGCTTAGAAGGACATTAACTAAGCGAACAGTCCTATCGTGTTCCTAGAGGCCTCTCTCCTTTGGTCAAGAACGCGTTCTTAGCGCATGACAAAAGGAACGTCTGGGAACGAGGATGAAACAAGACGCCTGGGAGATTTTACGCGGGATGGGTCATGTGTAGAAAACGGTACAAAATGATTCTACCCAAAGGAATTTTCTTACAAAGGGAAACCTTTGAGGATATGTAAGTTTGATATGCAAGTTGAATACAACTGGGATAAGAAATCATCCAAGAATTCAATATCCAGTCACCATTTGAGAAATGAACAAACTGGTTCGGGTGGGGAACTTCTTTCTCCACATATGATTAATATTCCGGTAGTGTTGTGCGTGATCAGCGCTTGTGTTCATCCACACTGATCGTCGTGAAAGACCCCTGACCTTGAACGTGATTCCAACGTGGACTGGAGCCAATGAAATTGCACATACTAAAAAAAAGATGGCTGCATGTGACTACGATAAAAATGAAGAATTTCGGCAAATGAAATCCAAGAATGCAATATAAAAAATTCAATCGATTTAATCGACGAGGTTTCCAGTTGGAAGCGCACTCTGTTCAACTTTTCAATACACACAAAAACAGGTTAAAGGAAGTTCGATTCACGCGCCGGGCCATGTTATACTTTTACTCGGAGTTCCATCCGGTAGGTTGAAAAGGATTCTTTTCCCTACCTCCTAAAAGAAGCTTGAATTTTGCTTCTTGGCGTCGAGCCTGAACTCTGTAAAGGAAGGAGTCAGCTTGGAATCGTACAAATGGTTAAAAGCGTAATTTGCCATGCGTGAATTTTAGATGCCTTGGTGTCGCAGTGGTACAGTAAAAACCCGCGTATAAGAACCTAACATTTAAGAACCTGTTAGGCTAAAATTTCAGTTTTAGGCACCCTTCACATAAGAACCATTTTAGGCTAAAATGCTAAAACAGGTTCTTATTTTCAAAAAAC
Source organism: Ricordea florida (assembly GCA_949710005.1). Taxonomy (NCBI): domain Eukaryota; kingdom Metazoa; phylum Cnidaria; class Anthozoa; order Corallimorpharia; family Ricordeidae; genus Ricordea; species Ricordea florida. The sequence continues at coordinate 33,065,737 of OX453278.1, read as the reverse complement.
AAAAAATAATCTTCTCTAAAATATAGAATTAAAAAACCTTCTCAAAATATATTTACCTCAAACAACTTTACGACCCCTCCCTGGACAAAATCCTGGATCCGCCACTGAAATTCTACTTTATTTCTTGACAAAAAGTTAAGAACCTAATTAAGAACCTAGTTAGCCTAATTTTACACTAAATACCATTTATATAAGAACCTGTTTAGGCTAACTTGAAAAAACCTAGGTTCTTATACGCGGGTTTTTACTGTATCGCACTTGCCCTTCAATCTGATGTTTCGCGAGGGCTCGAGTTCAAACCTCGAAAAACAAGAAGACGCCTGAAGGCGTTTACGCGGGATGTGTTGGTTTAAAATTGCTGACGCCGTATGTTTTTTTGCTGATTGTGCGATCATGGATATCCATGGTGCAATCCAACCTGACTTGCACGTGATTCGGAGTTACAGCCAATAAAAATCACACATTTTTTTCGGGACGGGCTCGGGATATGGGGAAGTTAAAAAAACAAGGCAATTTTTGACTCCGAAGACGACGAAAGGAATGCACTACCGAATTTTATACGCTGGCTGACTACGTCATCCCGCGTAATGATGTCTTATTCTTTTGTTGTGAACACACGAACACATCTTGCGCGATTCGAGAAATGTTGAAAAAACGTGCCAATTTGTGGCAACAATGAAAACTCTCCCGAAACCTTGACGCGCTCGCCTTCGGCATCCCGCGTAAAAAGATAAAATTTTCGATATATTCAGAAAATTTCCTTTGCAATAATCCTGACTATAGGACACGTGTTCTTTTGATTTCCTTCTCTTCTCAGATAAAAAAGTACCTCGGTTTTGACATAGTTTGATACCACGCTTGTTGCAAATAAGTTACATTCTTTATTCGCTGTGGCTATATGCCCGGCAGCCAGGCACGGTCTTAAATAGACTAAATGCCCGGCAGCCGAAAAATTTTACGGAATTTCCACTGTAAGGTTCTTTTAAACTTCTTGAGAGTATTAGATGTGTTCTTAGAATTGTTGAGCGATTCCAAAAGCCATGTCTTCTTAATCCAGGGCAAGAGCGATCGTAATAGTCAGGCTTGAAAAATATGTAGGGATTACATTTACCGCATTTGTTCACATTTTAGTTGAAAAGGCGTTTCCGGCAATGATAGCTGCCCTAGCTCGAAGGATTACCGCAACGGCACTTTACACTACACGTAGGCTTATTCCAAGTACCAATCGTTCGCGACCGTACGAAACATTCAAGAAGCCACGCAGTCGAGATCAAGCGGCCATGTTGCCCTCACCAGGCTACCTCCGATAAATTTTGCTCGTGCCATTTTCTCATATGTCGTTCTTGCGTTAACACTCCGATTGTATATTAGATTTGGTATGATATATACAGCGCTGTATACAACATAAGAGGTGAGTTTCATGCTGAAAAACGATACTCGAACGTTTTTGATTTAAAACCAAAATCAATTCAAAACATGGACACCGCTTCAAAACATGGACAAGGCGCTAAAAGTTAGTCGCCTACTGGCGACTCGCATTGAAATTCTGGCCACCAGCTTGTCGCAGTTTCGGACCCTGCAATGTGCACTTTTTTTCTTACTACCTCTATTTTGTCGCCCAGTTTGATAAGCAATTCTGTTTCCTTTCTTTACAGCTGCTTTTCACTGGCAGCGTTAAACGGAAGCCAGGTTGTGTACGTTAAAGGCTGTGTTGTTGCAGAAAACTGCACTGAGGGAAAGCTTTGTGGCAGCTATTCGCCTTGTACCCTTTCCCCATGTTGTAACAGTACGTTTTGCAATCTGAACGATACTATGGCTCCTGTTCAACCGTCGCCTAGTCCTACTGTGCCTAGTCCTACTGTGCCTAGTCCTACTGTGGTGCGCAGCACAGTGACGAGTCAGATACCGCCGACAGAAAAGTCGACAACACCAACAGATATGGCTGAAGCCAGTACTCGGCCTGCCGGTGCTATGCTCTACCTTGCAGCTGTGATGCTTACTGTGTTTATTACCGGAAAAGGAGAATAAAACCTCTATGTGTTAACAGCTGTTACATCATTTTTAGGGGAACTGTAGATTACAAGACCAAGACGTTATTGAAATATTGGTTTAAATGTAGTCAAACGTAAAGGCCCATAGCGTTGTGAATGTTAGCAAGTTGAAGTCAGAACTCGGCAATTCTAGGCGGCATACGTGGGGCTTATTGTGTTAGTGCCGAGTCGTCTTCACTACCATTTTCCGGGATCGTAATCGTGTTTTCAACTACAGAACCCATAGTTTAACTTTGCCCTTAAAGTGAGTTAAGGTAATGCTGTCAGTAATTGAATAAAAGAGGCTCTTTTCGTATTGTTGTCTTTTATTCACCACTACACACCTCATTGCTCTTTCTAGTTGAGTCGGCCTGTTCGGATGGTTTTGTAAACTATTAATTGCAAGTTTTTACTTCTATGATAACTTTCTTGCCTTTTTTTGGTTTCTTTCTTAATTGTTTATTGACTAATTTATTAATTTGTATCGTTTGTAGATGAACGTTTTTCCTCTTGATCAAGAATAGATTCATGTTAGAAAAGCATATGAAATCAGTTCTAACATAGTGCTAAGCGTCTCTCCTCAATCACACACGGCTTTAAACGTCTAAGATGTCGAAGGTTTGATAGAAAGTTTTTTTTCCGTAAGTCATTTAATGTTATTGCGGGTGCAAGAGAGGCCCGCAACCCTAATCTTGACAGTGTCCAGCGGATTTCGTTTTACGCGTGCGCGCCACGTTAATAACAGGCAAGCACAAGGCGGAAGTTTAAAATTTTGTTCTTCCACTAAGAACGATCGGAATGCAAATAATGTGTCAATCACGACAGTTTGTCGTAACACCAGAAGAGAAAAATCCGTTCTCCTAGAACGATAAGAATCCGAATTAAAGGCACTCAGTGAGTGCGTGTGGTTACTCCAAAATGTTAAGGATAAATGGAAACTCGTTTTTTAAAAGCCCTTTTCATAGTGAAAAAATACAGGTACTACTTTAACATCAAGAGTCAGGTGAACATTGGCTATATGCAATGCATGCAGATCTTATTTTCTTTTATGTTTCGAATGTTCAGTGGAAAAATTAAGCATCTATATATTCATATTGCTTGATAACACGGATTTCCGTGCTTGTGAGTGAAGAAGCGCGACAGTTTGTCTAGACAAAGTTGCATAGTTCACATAATTTGTTTGGAAGTGAACTGTCGCAGCGAAACACGTTAATTAAAGTGAAAATATTTTGGCACTTAAATTTTATCAGCAGTCCAAAGCATGGGATATTTGCGAAATCTTGTTTTAATCAGTTTACGATCCCAAGGTTTCCCACGGAAGAAAGCGAAATTTCATTCAGGAAGATTTTGGTCACGTGCTAGGCAACAGGTAGTCGCGGAAAGTGTGAGAACATTACTAGTATTGACAGCCGGTAAAATATGAGCCTTGAAAATAAAAAGCCGACAAATTTAGGCCAGATCCGAAATTTTATTTTGAACCCTGATTCATATTATGCGTTTCAAATTTTTGTAGAAGTGAATGTCGATGTTTTTTTTATTCGCGTTCGTCGTTCTGTTGTTTTCTAAACTCTAAAATTCAAGAAATAAATTCTCGGGTATAATTTAATATATTGAATCTTTATTAGATTACCTACTAAAAGTAGGGATTATGCCAGACTTTTGTAATATCTTTTATGTAATATCTCTTGGTTTCAGAACTGTTTTCACGTGTCTGTAAAAATCTGAAAAATAATTTTTCTCTTCAATTACCCGGCAGAAGAAACCTGAAATAGGATTTCCTTAATCGATTAAGTTTTTAAGAAATAACGATCTAAAAGGACATACAAATGCATTTATTTGCACGCACCGACCTTGGCCTTAAGCCAGAGACGTCATCCTATTGTGACGTCACATTCTATTGTTACGGACGGACTCGCATAGCGCCATGACAAAGTGGTACTCCGTAGGACGGAGTAACCACAAAAATGAGTCAATCTCAACAGTTTGTCACATAAAATGGAGGCATGGAAGATTGCAAACGTTACGTTTTGGAGAAGTTGTTTTATAGGTGTTGCTTTTGAGACGATTTGCTGTGATTGTGAAGATTTTTCACGATCTATTTTTAAAAATTCATATTGCCGTGAAGATAAGGTGAGTTGCGTTATATTTTATACTGTTCAGTTTTTGGACGGTTAATTTTTCTGGTAAAACACTTTCACTTTTTGAAGGAGCTGTTTGACATGTTTCGATTTACGGAGCTGATCTACCACAACTCAATGCAAACTTCCCAAGAAACGTCCACACGAATGTACATTTTGGGCTCCTACTCCGTGTACCGGAACAGGTGACATATGCATTGTTTCACCATTGTGTGTAAATTATTCAGTAACAACTTTTTTATTGTCTGTCTTTGTTTTACGTCATCTGTGTCGGTACACGGAGTAGGAGCCACATTTTGTAATCTAAAACAAGACGATCTAAGATCGTAAGTCGGACAACAGGTAGACGTGCGGCTAAACTTCAGAATACCCGGCCACGATTGCGTGACATTAAAGTTCTGCTCCCGCAGTCCCGCAGTCAATAAATATTTGCATATGGAAACAAAACAAAACAAGCACAATACACATGATTATTCCTCGTTCTATAATCCATGTGCCGAAAACAAGCACAATACACATGAATATTCCTCGTTCTATAATCCCTGTGCCGAAAATAAGCACGATACACATGAGCATACCTCGTTCTATAATCCATGTGCCGGAGGTCTATACCCTTCTAAAATTTCTTTTCTTTCCCACTGCGGGACTGCAGGACTGAAATGCTAAGGGTACCAAGGTCCTGGTTTCCAACGTGGCACCTTTGTTGTCGTTTCCTCGAGTTTCATCGCGAGGCACCTTGTCTTTATCAGCAAATGCTCTTCTGTCACTCTGTCCACATTTTCTGCTCACTGGTAACTCGTTTGATTTCTGGTTTGATTCCAGTGAGACATTCGCTAAATCATTTGATTCTTTTGCTATTTTCAGTTCGCGGGACGACCCGTTTCGAAATATACGCTCATTACACACGCCATCTTTTAGAGTGGGTCTACCGCGAACGGTTTGTGGGTCTGTATGTTTGAGCGTAGAAAAGATGACACCATTTGTTTTCAACATATTCGCCATTGACTTCGACATGTAGAAAGAAGTTTGCGCCCGTATTGTGTCTGCGGTATTCCCCATTGCACGTGACTGCGATTTGCGATGAAACTCGAGGGTAAACCGGGTAAACCTATAGTCGGTTGCCCGACTAATTATATACACTCTCGTTCCAGTACCTTCCCTTAAGTGCATCTAGGCCCGCACTTTCTAACCTGTGGTTACCACTAGTTTATAAATGATAGATGACGCTTTACCTGATTTATACAGTAGCAGGGGCTCCTGACAAGTAGGAACAAAAACTTCTACCATTTACTCCCCCCTCCCCCAATGTCTGCGTTTAGCGCGACAGATATAATTCAGTGAATGAGTCCTTTCTTTCTATATTTGCTCATTTATCTTTTTATTCGCAATTTTTTTTTCAAGGAGAAGGTTGCTTTCAAAACTTGCTTTCTTCCGTCGAAGCTTATAAGGCAACCGGAAGTTCATTTTAAACAGACCAAGATGATTTTTAATATATTAACGAGGCTCTTGAAAATCTCGTTCCCAGACTCCGCGATTGTGGTGTTCATTGTACGTGGCGCAGTTGCGCAATGGGTGCAACATACGGGAAATAGCGCCGGGAAAAAAGTCGTACGCGTGGAAATTTGTGATAGTGTTTTATACAATTTACGTTATTTTCAAGACGACAGGACAGGATTTTCAAGTTCCTAGGTAAGTTAGAAAGAATGTGAGTTATACTTGTTTTTCAGAACGCTTCCAACCACTGTACCGTCTGATATTTTCTATGCTTTGGAGCAGACACGTATCACTGCAACAACGAACATTACATCGTTTGAGCATCATATATGTTGTATGTTCTTCCGCAAAGAATTTTCATCGACTGACATAGCATTTAGGCATTTATTTTGTAGATCCAAGTTTTTTAATACGACCTTTTGTGCTTCTCAATACAAATCTGGACGGCATAATTTTTGTCTTGCACGTCATCAGTGATATTTCACTATGTAATACACGTATTGTAAGAAAACGTATTCCCAAGAACTTAGATATATAGAAGATCACTTTGTAGGTATAGGTATTTGTAGACTATTTTGGTAGAAATGGAGGAAAACTTTGAGAGTTACTCTCCCATAATGAGGTTTCATTGGGTCATACATAGCTATGTTGGCTGCAAAAAATGCATTAACTTGTATCGTTCCACTACGTTGATCACCAGCATATTTTCTTGCAGGTCTGTTGCAAAATGTTTCTCTTCGATTGGCTTACTGGAATGTTAAATTATCTCGGTGAGTTTTTTCACACTTTTTATGTCACTTTAACTCTGGAGAGGGTGAAGTCAATTACCCTCAGGGGGATTTCTGCTTTGTACACTGAAGTGATAGGAAACCTAAAAGACATCCGGTCTATAAGTGTTGCAAGTAAATCTCTCATTATGCTTTACTATATGTGCTGTGTTAAAAGAAATATAATTATAATTGCAGCCCTGCGTACATAACCTGATGAAAGCACAAGCTGGAGTTTTAGAGAATTTCATAGTATTTTCATTAACTTGCATCTGTGTCTTGCATCAGCTTATGTAAACAATGCAGTCATTTTCTTTCTTTTCTAAATATCAAGAGAACAAACTGGGCTTGATGCCATAGCGATTTGTACATAGCTTGGTGCAAACACAGGTAGAAAGCCAATGAAATCCTCCCTTGTGTTAATATTATTTTATAGGTAGTAATAACATGCACAGACAGTGCATGCCACCTGTTACAATGTGTGCATGGCATATTGCCATTCTCTTATTTACTAACTGCCAACTTCACTCTGTGCAAATTAGCATGCTTTTGGCTTGGGTGATGGGCAAATGAACTTTACAAGGAATATTTTTAGACATAGCTTGATACTACGCTGTTTTAAAATTATGAATGTAACTTAAAAAGTTACAGTCCACTGACCCAGTTCATCACTCATTATTTTAAACCAGCATAGCATCAAACTAGGTCTGATTGTCCACGTGGTTGTGATGTGCACTTTGCCTCAAGGCTTGTCTAAAAGCCATCTTGGTCCAACTTGGTTTGAGGGCACTTTGCCCAGAACAGCTTTTCAAAGCTTTTACAATTTTTCAACCCTCACATTGTTTAATCAGTTTTGCTTTGTACAATCACTAAAGGTGCATTGGTGTATATGCAACATACATGTACATGTAGGTTGAATATTAATTCTATCTTTGTCTTAGAAGCTCTGAAACTTTAAGTATCATTTCTGTCCATCCAGCAACTGTTACTCAGTTTGAAGTTCAATGTCCAATTATGAAACATGAGAGATTACCCCAGGGTTCCTTAGAGCACTTTTTAGTTCTCTCTTTATATGATTGCTTTCTCATGTGGCCTTCTCATGTTAATGATTTTCCCAAATTCTGGATTTTAAAAAGATGTTAAAAAATTTTCACTTAATAATTCAGACACTCCAATTAGTACATTTTGTTGTTACAAACTTTAAGGTATACATTTTGTCATAATGTGGTGAATATTTTGACATGTTAAAAAGTAAAGGTCACTGATAGGAAAGATTGGGCCAGTTTATTTAGCACATATACCAGAGAGACTTTTGACCAATTGTGAAAGATGTTCTCTGTTAGACTTGAATTGAACTGGGATTACTTGACCTTTTATTATTTTTGCTCTGTTATTTGTACAGGTTTAATGAGGAAAAATGGTAAATTAGTGTTCTTAGGACTAGATAATGCTGGAAAGACAACATTACTTCACATGTTGAAGGATGATCGCATGGCACAACACATTCCCACGCTTCATCCAAGTATGTCTAACGTTCATGTACAGTACATCTGTTGCAGGAAATTTGTGTTTTTACAGAAGTTACCACTAAATTCATGTATAAGCTGCACCCAGAGATAAGTTGCACTCCTGATTTGGAAGCTCAAATTTTGGCAACAAATAATGTGGACAATGAACAAGCCAGTGGTAACTATACAGTTAGGTAACATGGCTATAGCAGTTTTCATAGACTTTCACTTGAATTTCGTAGGTATTGAAAGTTTTGCTTTAGTACCTTTCTGATTGAGTTCACATATCTCAAACTCATAACTCTCTGTTGGTACAATTCTTAAGGATTAGCGCTTCAAACTTCTCCATGAAGAAACCTGGCTGGACAAGACTAAACAAATCCTTAGTAGCCAAGCTTTTAAAAAAAAGTTGTCACTTGCCTTGTTAGCATGTTGATTGTATCTGATGAAATCCTTCACCGAATTGAGTGAAATGAGCATAGCCTTATTGTCCCCTTCCATGACACAGGAAACAGTAGTTTGCATGACTTTTAAAAATAATTGTTAAATACAACAGTGTCATAATGGGACCAGCTGTCACAAGCTGGTGATGGAGTGCAAAGTATGTAACTAGAATCGCATTCCAAATAAGCAACAACAGTTGTTCAAAAGAAGTTTTATATAATATTAATTTAGTCCTTAAGAGCCCCAATCTTAGATGGTGCTGTAGATAAGCTGCACTTGCAATTAATGACTAAAATTTTGCATTTAAAGTGCAGCTTATACATGGATTTTTATGATAGTTTATTTTGAATTAGATCAGTTTTGTCAAGGTATCTTCTATAAGGGGTTTATGTTGCAGGTGATTTTGTTCCTTAGGTCAATTTGTTTCAACGTAGGTCAACTTTTTTTCAACCTTCATCAGGTCTTTTCAACCTAGTTCAAGTTGGGGCAGGTACAAAACACACCTTACAGGTCAATGTTTTACCAATACAGAAAGTATCCTAAACATTCATTAAAGCTAACCTTTGGACTAATTAGACCTGAGCAAACGTTTTTGGGCCCATTGTTAGTATTTGTCAAATGGTTAAGGTTGTTTCTGTATTGGTAAAACAATGACCTGTGTTTTATGCCTGCCCCAACTTGAGTTAGGTTGAAGCAAGTTGACCTAGGTTGAAACAAATTGACCTAAGGATCAAAACGACCAGCAACATTTTCACTGTAATTTGTAATATAAAAATGAAAATTACCCAGTTATAAATACCGTATTTACCCGCGTATAGGCCGCACCCGCGTATAGGCCGCACTATGAACTATTAACCTAATCTCAGGGAAAAAAAGTTTTTCCAGTAACAAAGCACAATCAAGCCACAAAGTTGAGAAAACTCGTTCTTTTTTTAATTTCTTATTAGACAACAAAAACAACATCTCTAAGAAAGAAAACCCTCTTCTTGAGTGGGAACGTTCACATAAAATATTTACAAAGGATCACCATTCCACTATCTAAGAACTAGAATCCCTCAAAGTCACTTTCACTGTCACTGTTTCCAAAAATACTTCGAAATTCGCTTTCGTGAATCTCAGTGGTCAACAGTTCATCCTGCTCGGCATAATAAAGTTCTCCTTCTTCATCAACCACTTCAGCCTCCTCATCAGTGCCGAACGGGTCACTATCATCGTCATCTTGCCACAAAATATCGTCCTCCGTTCCATCAAGGGAATTGGTAATGCTACACCTGAGGAATGACCGCACAATTGTCGCAGGTGAAATTGCCTCCCAGCTTTCCAAGATCCACTTGCAGATCAACTGTAAGTCTGGCTTCTTCATGCGGCCTGCAGGTGTGAAAGAGTGCTCTCCATCAAGCATCCATTTGTTCCATCGCTGCCGAAGTTGATCCTTGAACGGTTTGTTTACGCCAACATCGAGGGGCTGCAGGATGCTTGTCATGCCTCCTGGAATAACTGCGACATTTGTATTTGACTCTTTCAAAACTGATTTAACATTCTGGCAAAGATGTGCTCTGAAAGAATCCCAAACAAGCAAGTTCCTTTTTCTCAAGAGTCCACCAACCTGAGACCAAACTGTACGTAGCCAGTCTTTGACAAGTTCTTCGTCCATCCAGCCTTTGACTTGCGCACGGACATGAATACCTCGTGGCAATACTAATCCCTTTGGTAAGGTTTTCCTTTTAAAAACAACATACGGGGGAAGCTTTGAACCATCGCCAAGGCAAGCAAGCATCACAGTAAACCGATCCTTTTCATGACCAGTCGTTACAATTGAAACCGTTTTCGTGCCTTTCGAATTGACTGTTGTGTTCGACGGCATATCAAACGTTAGGGGAGTCTGATCTGCATTTCCAATCAATGAAAGATTGTATTGGTGTCTTCTACGTTCGGCAATGATAAATGATTGGAATTTCTGAAGTTTGTGTTCAAAGTTTTCAGGCAGCTTCTGAGCAATGGACGTTCTTCGACGAATTGAGAGGTTGTTTCGGTCCATGAAACGATGGCACCAGTGTACAGAGGCTTTAAACTCGGAGTCACCAATCTGCTTTGCCGTCGCCAGTGCTCTTGCTTTCAAGCGAATGAGTGTTGTTGAAACACCAATTCCAGCCATTCTCTTTTCTTCGATCCACTGTGTCAATTCCTTCTCCAATTCAGGGAACTTTGGAGAGCAGTATCGAGCAGATCTTTGGTCAGCCGCTGTTCTTTCAATGCTGCCTGGTTTTGCTTCCATCTTCGTACATTCTTCTCGTCTACTCCATATTGGCGAGCAGCTTCTCGGTTTCCCTTCTCTAAAGCGCAAGTAATGACAGCGAGTTTAAAACGTGACGAATATGACACTCCCGTTGATCCTTTCGGCTTCATGATTTCTCAGAAAATAAACGTGGATTGCCTGTTTTCAGTCTTTGACAGCGTGCAACATGCAGGTTACCATGGTTACATACTGGGCTAGTTGTATTGAAAAAAAATGAACCCCCGCTCTATGCAATGCGAATAGAGCAAATGTTATCGAGAATATCGTTCGCGTTGTTTGTGATTCAAGAATTCATTTGTCGTGCGGGCCAAAAGTAACCAGAAAATGGGTGGAACTACTTGCAGCTATGAAATGAAAAGCGACATACGAGGGTATCATGTATATGGAAACTCACAATCGGCGATATCTTGTCAACTGATCGGGAACTGTCTAATGAAGATGACAAGTTTACTGTTGGCGTTTACGAGACTGATTCAAGTGGAAATAAACTTGTGGGACACCTGCCGGCAGAATTTAGCCGTACTGCTCGATAATTTATTAACAACGGTGGAGAGATTCCTTGCCAAGTGACTGGAAAGAGGGTTCACTCACAAGGTCCTCGAGGAGAAATGGCTATTCCATGCAAATTACAATGGACATCTTCAAGTATGTTCGGAAGCTGGACAAACTTATTACAGTCGAGAGAAGCAAAATTCTTAGAAGATATGGACTAATTTAACGTAAGCTCGTACAATGCATTGAATAAAATTTTAAATAACTGAGGAAGTTTGTTGATTATTGTGTTGGGAAACTTTGCATATTAATGAGCTCTGAACTCTTGTACCCGCGTATAGGCCGCACAGCAAACTTTCAAGGTGTTTTTTCGTCAAAAAAGTGCGGCCTATACGCGGGTAAATACGGTAAACCCTTAAGTTAGAGGACAAGGTTCCAGAATCCAATTTATAATTGGCCATGTTATCTTATTGGTAGTGTCTGAGAATTACAGTTTTCTGAGGTAAACATTATTCAAGAGAGTATTTATTTACTTGTTTAACTTGTCTTAAAGAGGTGATAAGGACATTCACAACAAAAGGCAAGAAATCCACCCACAAACTCTGGAAATGTTACTTGAGAGCATTTTTATTAAGTAATACTGCAAACAAGTTGTCTGCAAATACTTGTGGTTGCTTGTTTTATTGATTAAGAGGTAGTTGAGATCAATAAAATGCAAGATACATGTAGAACAGGCAGGCAAAGTAGGCAAGAATGGCTGATCTTGCTCATGCAGGTAGCGTGTCAGAACTCAGACTTCACCTCATCTTGTCGGCTTGTGGAATCAACCATATAATAAAAGCAAAAATTTTCACTGAATATTAAAAACCTGTAATCGTAATTTAGTTAACTTTGTCTTGAAGTTTTAATGTGCACAGGTTGTTAGGTTCAAGTCTTGAGAAAACAGCTGACCAGTACAGTGTAACTAACAGGAATATTATTAGTGATAACTGCTATTCAGTGCCAATTGCACAACTTACATTTATTGCAATCTTAGTACAATGTACACAGTTTATGTTGGAGGATGTTGTGTTCATTATGTTTTGTACCTTTTAGCATCTGAAGAACTTACTATGGGTGGGATGAAGTTTACAACATTTGATCTTGGTGGCCACAGGCAAGGTGTGATTGTTTGACTTTCCCCTGTCTTTGTCTTCAGTTAGCATTCTTGTTAAGTGATATTGTTACAGTGGAGCACACTTACTGGGACCACAAAAGAAAATATTATTAGTTTGAATTAGCTGGGGTTGGGTTTAACAGGGCTGTTGAGTTTCCCTTACTTCTGTGGTTACAGCTCGCCGTATTTGGAAAGACTACTTCCCTGCTGTGGATGCGATTGTGTTTATTGTTGATTGTGCTGATAAAGAGAGGCTTAATGAGTCCAAGATAGAGCTGGAGGTGAGAAAAACCATGATTTTGCCATTCTGGTTGATATTTTTTAGTTCTTGAACAGAAAAAGATATCTTTTTCTGTTCAATTTGCTTTAGCTTTTTTTTTGCTTTTCTTTCAATTTTCTTTAGTTGATAGTTTTTAACTAACATCATCTGTTAACTTGGCTGTGCAGTATATCAATATTGTGTATATTGACAACCTGTTGAAATGGAACTAAGTGAAAACTGGTTGAGCATAAGTTGTCAAATTTGTGTTTTATCTGTTTATTTATTTATCCAGGGGCATCCAATTTAGCAGAGCTAGTTTAAATGGAGCCCTAACACAACAAAGGCCAGTCCACAATACCGGGAACTACGTCCCCTACTCTTAATGATCATTGTGTGGGTTCTTTAATGTCCCACAAGTTATCATGACCATGGGTTGTGAGACGGAACCCACAGTTTATCGTCCTTATCTGAGAAGATTAGAAAGTCTAACCATTTGCAGATGTCATTACAAAGGCAGCACTTTCTCCTCAGTTATTTGAAGACCCTAAGTGTTGGTTTGGCTGGGCTATGAACCAATGACCTCCTGGATGGTAGTTCAGTGTTCTACCAACTGTACAAACCTCTTGGCAAATCTAAACACTGTTTTGATGCTAACTAGTATAGTTGAGACATTTTTATCAAAATGTGTGTAATCCTCTAATCAATCATTTTGGAACTTTTCTATTTTTCTTTCCCATTTATAAGTACACTTACATAGTAATAGTCCTCCAGTAGCGTAGCCAATCTGATTGGGGCATTTGCATTAGTCCACTAGTTGGGTGATACTAAAATATATAATTCATGTAATGCCTGGATTAGCTTCCAGTGGCCACAAAGCCCTCACTTTATCACCGGCTTACAGTGTGTTGTATTGTGATTTTGTGTCATTCTCTTGTAGAGTCTTTTGGCAGATGAGCAGTTGGCAAGCTGTCCAGTTCTTATTCTTGGTAACAAGATTGACATTCCTGGAGCAGCTAGTGAGGAGGACATTAGATATATGTTTAAACTTCATGGACTTACCACTGGCAAGGTAATTACTGCTCTTTTTAATTCACTTCTGGCATAAAGGTTTCGGAAAAAATGTGCATGTATGCTTGCCTTTTTGCTTGGAATTATCAATATACAATGCAATTGTTGTTTTGTTACTTTTAGTCAGGTCAGAATACAAAATCATAGTTATAGTATGGTACATGTTGACTTAAATTTAATTTCCAGTAGATTGCCATGTTACAATATATAAGGCACAATAATATTTATTATAATTATTGCATAGGAGCAAGTTCATGTATTTTTTTTGGCTCAATATCATTACCCAGTAGATAAAATGTCCTTTGTTTCCATAAATTTCTAGATCTCAGTGTATTAGTAAGAAAGATATTTTAACAGGGAGCCCACATCACAAAAAGGTGGTTTTCAGTGGGGCCCTGCTTAAAATAAGTAACAAATACGATAAAATGATTTAAAAGTGAAAGTTAAAAATAGAGGATGTAAAAAAGTTAAATTTAAAAAATGAATAAGAAATTTCAAAAAAAACTTATTAAATACTTCTGATAAGTCTTTTAAAAGTTAAAATGTCAAAAGTGCTTTTTACTTTGTCGGGTAAAATGTTCCATTCGTGAGCAGCTTGATTTATAAATCGGTTTTGGCCCCAGAGTATTATAATTATGAATGTCTTTAAAGCTATAAAGATTAAAATCCCAGTCAATCAAGCCATTCAAGGCCTTAAAAAACAATATTAATCTATGAAGTCTTCTTCTTTCCATTAAATTATCCCAGCCAAGCTGATGGAGTGCCTCAGTAGCAGATGAATGCCTTGGCATATCGAGTACGAATTTGGCAGCTAAATTTTGCAGAACTTGGACTTTCTTCATAAGAGTCAAATTAGCTTTGTCTCCCCATGTGACATCCGCATAGTCTAACAGAGGTATTATAGTTGATTTAACCAAAAGTTCTCTGATATCTCTTGGAAGAAAATACTTAATTCTTCGTAGTAATCCCAACCTTTGCAAAACCTTGCTACGGAGGTTTTCTATATGATCTGTCCAAGTCAGGTTCTCGTTGATGATTACACCCAGATACTTATAAGAATTTACTCGATCCAGCCTTCTGTCATTGATTGACAATGCCACCTTGCTGAAATAAGAAAGCTTCTTGGGGCCACCGATGAGCATGAATTTAGATTTCGAAACATTTAATGTCAGTTTGTGTTCGTGAAGCCACTCTGCTAGTATGACAAGGTCTTCATTTAGCATGGTCTGTAAACCAAAAGCTGATTCTGAGGAGCAGTGAAGGGCCGTATCATCAGCAAATAATGTAACAGTACTGTTCCGAAGGACGGTAGGTAGATCATTGATGTAAATGGTAAACAATAGCAGCCCTAGAATTGACCCATCTTCAGGGTAAATTTATTTTAAATCATAGGGAAATGTGGCTGCCAGAGACCTCCAGGCCAGGCCTCTGGAGTTGTACATGTGTAGTGTTTTGAAGCGGCAAGGTTATGGAGAAGGTATGGATTGCCTTAGTTTTCTTTGCTACAGTTTACAGACCTATGACACTGAAGGTTATTTGTGCAAAACACTTTCACCCCCAGAGGTTATCAGCATGTAACTTCTCCTCTCAATGTCAATACTGTTTCAAGCAGACAGGCAGTGAGACTTGAGAGAACTACCACTTTCAGGATCTAACAAAAAAAATTTCTAAAGTAAAATACCATATCATTCACTCCAACAAAGAGCTAACGCTCAAAACGTCAGCACCTCCCTTTTACCAAGTAACGGCCTCCATTGATAGCAATAATATGTGTATGTAGCAATATTATGTGTATGTAATATTAGAGGAGTTTTATACCATTGTTAAATAAAGGGATCTATCTATCTATCTATGGTGGTATAACTTAATCAATTTGTTTGATTTACCCAATTTCTTGTATCACATAAGGAAGTCTATTGCTCTCACCAAAGTGAGCTGCTGTTAAAATCGTATGGGTGGAAGGTTTAAATTTGTAGCCTTCAATGACCTGAGATCACTTAACCATGTATATGTTGTGGTTCAATATTTTCCTTGGTTTAAATTTTACTTTCTTTTTTTTTTTGCTATAGTGATGTATGATAATGAATTTGAAACAAAGGAAAATAAAATTTAAACCAAGGATAAAAATGAACTACAACCTATACCTCGTATAGTTGTATACACTTCACAAATGTCTGTGAACTGGAGCTGTTATTGAGGGTCTTTTACAGTGTCTTTTAAGTTATGTTTTGTTATAATTATGTGGTAGCACCACCTGCAACAACAAGAAACCTTAATTATGCTTTAATTTTGTCTGTTTTCTCTCACTGACAGCTGACACTGTGCATTAATAAGTCAAACCTAAGATATCACTGTCTAATGTTTGTAGTTAGATTGACATGATGTTTAAATAAATTTTGATAAAATTTAGTGGTACATGTACGTGTATGTATATCAAGTGGTAGGAAATAAATAAAAAGTGACATTTATTGATTTGCTACTAGTTGGTACTCAGTATTCCGCTTAATGTTATACAGAAAATTATGTGGTTGCTTGGAGAAATGAAGTTTCTCATCTTGTGATGGTTTTCAACACTTGAGAAATTTCATATCTCTGTTTAGCTATGTCATATATACATATACATATATACACATACATATGGAAGTTAAAAAATTAAAAATATATTGAAAACGTTTCAGTCTAAGACTTTAATCAGTTTTACATCGTGTAAATATATTTTTAATTTTTTAACCTCCAAAAGTTTTCCATCCTCTGACATTTTTTAATTGTATATATGTGGTAACACTCCTTAACTATTGGGTAACTGTTTCATGGATGCCTTGTTATTGTGACAGTGATGTAACAGTAGCCCCTGAGAATCATAATGTGTTTCTTTTGCAGGTTTTAGATGGCTTTCTCAATATATATGACAAACTGTCTTAAATTATGAAGATCATGTGTTTTTCGCTGGATGGTTAAAGTTCATAGTAGAGAAAATGTGTTGAAAGGAGAAAAGCAAACTACAGTATTGATCAGGCAGGAAAAATGCATGTAACTGTGCTTAAACGGACAGACATTGAAGGGTTTTCTGGATCCTCTCAAACTGACTCTTAAGTATTGCCAAAAGAATGCATTTATATTTTTTATTCATTTAGTAATCAGTTAAACATTGTTGAGCTAGGCTGGTACTTGGTTACTGTGGCATCTGTGGACTGTGCAGTTCTGTTCAAAACAGTATGGCACAGTACAACACAGTATAATTTGTTATGGTACAGTAAACACAGTAGAATACTGTATAGCAGAGTATGGCACAGTTTAGGATAGGACAGTATGGTAAAGTACAATTTGGTACAGTGCAGCACAGTATACATGCGTCATAGACCAAGCTTGAAGCCAAGCTGGCTGCATATCAGCCAAGTTCTTATTTTGTTTTTATTGACCGAGATGGAGTTGAGGTCAATCAAAACACTAAATAGAATGAGGCCAATATCCAACCATTTTGACCTCAAGCTTTGTAGCCAATCAAAACACAGGGTTTGCCTCTTGTTGCCATATAAGGCATAGCACAGTCTAGTACAGTACAGTACAATATCCCACTAGTCAGGTGATGTACCATGAGAAAGGGCTGCTTAGCTATTTATACCATGCTATAGAAAATACAAGCAACAGTCAAAGCAAACTGCTGAGAATTGCAATGCACGATTACAAGGTTGGGTGTGATGCTGTTGAATTGCACTGATCAATGGGAGGGTTCACTGGGGTACTGACGAATATACAGCAGCTTTCCTGCATTCTGATTAGCTTTATTTCGTGGCATGGTATTTTCTATGGCACAGCACAGTACGGTACAGTATACTTCACTTTGTCAGCCTAGCTTAGTAATAATCAGAGTTCCTTTAGTTTCTATTAATAGTAATCTGAGTCATTGCAGAATATAAAAATTAGCCCACACCTTGTTCTATTAAAATTAATAGGGCATTGCATTCAGCAGGGCTTTCATTAAGGGCTTCAGTCTGTTGCTTGTCACTTGTACATTGTAGAAAGTACGCTGTTACATGTATTCAAGTTAGGTGTGTTAGGAGTTTGATAACCAAGTAGTCTGAAATAGATAACTTAAAAACTTACTAACAGTCCTGTGTTGCTGTCTTTACAAATTGAAGTCAAATCTTGGCACAAAAGAAAATTACAGTTATACTTCAAAGCATGAAATGTGCTGTAATCCCTCCTGTAAACAGAACAATACAGGACTGGGCAAGCAAGCAGGGTATGTCTCTATCAGACTTTGAGTTTTACTCTTGAATTATACACTGCTGCTTTGCTTTAAAATGCATCTTAAAAAATAGTTATATTGACGCCATCCACAACTTCTCTGACAAATGGATTCCAGTGTGAAAAATATTCTCAAGTTTTGTGACTTATTCAGCGGAAATGACCACTGCGTTTGCCTTCTTACCTCTCACTTCTCTAGTTTCTGTTTTAGGCATTTTTTTTTTCGCCCTAGTAAATGTAAAAACAATTTGGAAGCAAAATCGTACTGAGTGCATCCCAGTACAATAGAATGCTACCCAAGCAAAAAGCTGGCCATTTAATGAAAATGACTGTTGCTCAAGTGTCCTGCATCTTATGAATACCGTTGCCAGCTTGATTATGGGATGATTATATTGTTTTGAGAAGTCAATTGATGTTGATCATTTTCTGTTGTAGTCAGCTTCGAATTCCACTCTTATCTGCAATAAGATATTATGTACCAGTTGTTCTTGAGACAAAAACTTCGTGAGGTTAAATCAAAAGGGCAGGATCTAAATAAGCTGGGCAAGAGTGGACGTCTAACTTCACGCGGTTTTTGTCCTCTTTAACATTACTCGTGTATTTTAATGTGAAATAATTATTTTATATGTACAGTATTAAAGGTCTGAATAGAGCATTCATATTGTGTTGTAGTGTCATTGCTTACTTTTTATTGTGACTTTGTAGCGCTGGGCTTGACGCATGTCATCCAACAGTATTTCAGTTTGCTAACGAATTATTGGCCATGGTTAGCCCGGGATTGATTTTAAAACGAACTGTTGGTGATGGTTAGCCCAGGATTGATTTTAAAACGAACTGTTGGTGATGGTTAGCCCGGGATTGATTTTAAAACGAACTGTTGGTGATGGTTAGCCCAGGATTGATTTTAAAACGAACTGTTGGTGATGGTTAGCCCAGGATTGATTTTAAAACGAACTGTTGGTGATGGTTAGCCCAGGATTGATTTTAAAACCCCGGTCTAACCAATCGATGAAAATCGATGATCGGAAATCAATCAATCAATCGATATCAATCGATGATGGTTAGTTAATTGATATCGATTGGCATCGGCCAATCGATGACCAATCGATAGTCAAATAAAATTTCCTTAAATTGGCATCGACTGTCATCGAAAGATCGACTGTGGTATTTGCTCCTTCACTTGGTTTTCCTTTTAGAGATCATAGGAATCTACCTAGGCCAAGCCACTTATCTCCAAGCTATTTTCCTGTTGCTGCTTGTTCAAGTAGATATCTCTTTGGCTTGTTTAGCTTACGTCATCTTGTGCCTACACAGAACAGAACTTTTGCTGTTGTATTTCACAAGTAACGTATACGCTAGTGTAAACCTTGCCCCTTTTCTTAATAACGTTGTTTTTGCTGCATAACAGACATAATAGTATATCACGGAAATGAATAAATGAGGTATTGATCGCTTTTAAGAGCCACTGAGTTGATGTAATAACACCAATATTGAATCAAACCAAATAAAAAACGATCGATTAAAATCGATGGCAATCGATGATAATCGATGACAGTCGATGAAAATCGATGAAATTAAAAGTCACAAAATTTTCCGTCGATTGGTCATCGATTTCCAATATCAATCGATTAATCGGCATCGATTGTTATCGATTGATATCGATTATCATGGATTATCGGTTTCATCGATTGGTTAGGCCGGGTAAAACGAACTGTTGGTGATGGTTAACCCAGGATTGATTTTAAAACGAACTGTTGGTGATGGTTAGCCCGGGATTTCAGTTTGCTAACGAACTGTTGGCCATGGTTAGCCCAGGGTTGATTTTAAGTAATGGTCCGCGTAAGAACTAGGCAGGTCAAACGCAAAATCGATTCAAAAGTGTGAACTCTTAATTGTTAATATCAATTAAATCGACGAATCTGATTGGTGGACGGCCAAAAATCGCCGAAAAACCAATGAAAAACCCGACATAAACAACATTTTTCTCCTTAGTTTTCCCCTGGTCCCTCCTGTCTACCTCACGGTCAAATATTAGCATTGTTCTATGCGCCAATCAAAAGTTAGAGCTATTGCACTATTACGCGGACCATTACTTAAAAGGAACCGTTGGCGATGATTAGTGAAGGAGTGATTTTATTGTTGATAGTAACTGCAAGAGGCAGCCTTGCGGTTTACCGAGCTGAGTATCTAAGGAGACAATCTAAAAACTGAAAGGGACGAGGTCAGGAAGAAATTTCTGCTGTCAAAGTCCCCACAAGCACGACACAGATATAAAGAACTGGATGGGAACCTCAATAGAGACCTTACACAGGCTGGAAGACTCGGGACGTCATAATGACGAAAAAAATTTCGCGTAAGAATGGGAATGTACAGTCTGGCGCGACCATTTTACATCATTCTGCCGTCCTGAGTCTTCCAGCCGTCCTGTTGCATAGGGTCTCCATTAACTCCTACAAGGCAGACGAGGTAGCTGCACTCAACAAACAAGTAGAGGAGTGGAGATCAGCAGATGAAATAGGGGACTGTACAGCCACTTGGAAGATCATCCACACAATTTCTGGAAAGAACACCAAACAGAATGCGAAGGTCAAAAAGCAAGATGGCAGTGCTCCTTCAAGTGAAAACGAACTCAGCTCATTGCTAAATAATGACAGCGGTGTGGTCCCGTGACAGGTGCCCCAACCAGCAGCGAGAGATCTTCCCCTTTTTTCGATCCTCCCACCAGAGATGAGACTGCCAAAGCAGCCTACTGGAGCCATGAAAACCAACAAAGCAGCAGGTTTGTACCATGCCACCACTACAGAGGATCTCCAGGGTGGTGGTGATAAAATGCTTGACATCGTCCATACTTTCTGTTGTGAAGTGTAAATCACACGCACTATCTCCAACGCACCAATAGACCACCAATGGTATCATCCCATTGCCGAAGAAAGGTAAACTCTCCTTGATGACCAACTACAGCGGTATATCACTCATGTCCATAGCCGTGAAATTTCAGAACAGGATTCTTCTAGACCGGATACGCCCACATGTAGACCCCCTGCTGAGAAATAACCGATCAGGATTCCGTCGTGGACGCAGCTGCGCACAACAGATTCATACTCTGAGAAGAATCATGGAAGGCTTTAAGGAATACCAGCTGCCTCTGATTGTACCTTTGTCGACTTCAAGAAGGCCTTCGACTAGATCAATAGATCAATGATGTTCTCAATACTGCCACACTATGGCAGCACCTCTTATCGAAGGAGTCAGGACCCAACAATTAAAATTCTTGGGGCACATCCTGTGCATGCCTGATGATGAACCTGTCAAACTATGCATTGTATGTGCCAACGTATTGTTACGCTATGACAGAGGAATATATAAATAAACAAATAAATAAGCCTGTTTTCTCTGTCCGTACAGAAAAAGAATGCCAAACGTACTTCCGCTACGAACTCAACTATTTATTTGAAGCTGACAACTAAAATAATTCGAGTAGTCTACAATGGGAGCGATCGCTAACTTAAATATTCTCTAAGCACTAACCAAGCTACCCTTTAACTTAAAAACTAGATAAGTTTAGTCGCCACTTAACACTTTAAACTCACGAACTCCTTTGTGATATCCTCTTGATAACAAACAACTTTCTTGGATAGCTTCTTCAGCCACGGCGAACGGCACGATCTCCAAATCACTCTTTACCACAAAAAACCTCTGAGCTTCTATACGTAAGTGCCAAAATTATGCGATAGCGATCTTTAACTAAATTTTCAGATAGTTCTAGAATATTCGAAAGATTACAGTAATAACTATTTATAGAAGCTTACTTCACTTGTTTACATCATGTTCGTGTGTTCTAGAATTCTCTAGAACAAAGATTGCGTGAGAACGCAAATATTCGCATACTTAATAGATTCTGGAACCTTCACCTCATAACAGTATGGCAATTGGAAACCTGGAAGGCAGCGAACTTTGTCCCTGAAGCACACCCAAGGTCTTCTGGGGGACACGGATAGCATTCTCAGTAAGAGCCAAATAACTGCTATGGCTCAAGACCGTAGAAACTGAAGGAATCTTGTAGTCGCCTGCTCCGCAGCCGAAGGATGACGATGAACTGCAACCCACCCCCACCCCCACTACCCTGTACAATTTTGATCGGTAACTCAGTTGCTTGGGTAAGTCCAGTCGATACTGTTCATGAAATACAACCGTTTTACCTACATTCGCCTAGGACTGCACATTCACCTCCGGGAAACCAAACGTATGTTTATTAAAGGAAGTCGTTTTCTTCATTTTATTCAATTTTCTGTTAAATTCTACAGTCGCTCTGAACTTGCAGAGCGCTGCTCTCTCGTTGATTTTAAGAGGGTCTCAATGGGGTGGAGACTTTTACGGCTGACGGTTAATATTTTTGACTGTTTTACAGTTAATATTTTTGGCTGTTTTACGGCTAACGGTTAATATTTTTTACGGCTACCAGCTAAAATTTTTCAATATTTACGCCTAACCGCTAATTTTTTGCCCGTTTTACGACGAACGGTTAACCCCATTGAGACCCTCATTTTAGTGCTCACTCACAAGCATTTCAACAAATGCATATTTTCCAGTATCACTGAAACTGTTCAAATATCTGACGTAATGAAGTGAACGTACTAAATACACTGCAGTGCTATGTATTTCTAAACTCAGGTTTTGAGGATCGAGAAAGCAATGCGAGTGTTTCACGCTACATACACAAGGAAAGAAAAATATTTTAACATTGCTCTTCTTTGGAAGGCCATCATAGACATGTGATTAGACAAAGTTGATGCTACGCTGGTAGTTTGAAGTAATGAATGTAACAATCAAGAGCTATGTCTGACTGTCCACCCGGGTTGCCATGTGCACTTTTCTTTTGAAATGTGGTTGTTTGAAACCCATAAGTTCTGGTCCAAGCAAACTGGAACTACCGAGTAGGTGAGTTTTATTAATGTCACTGTTAACTATTTACACGACTAAGTTCTCATTAAAAGTAACCAGCAGACTCTGAGCAGACTTACTTATTGACTTCAAAACATGACGGTGTTTAGACCACTTGAAATGTTCTCTTTTTCCTAAACCTAAAAATGCCATGCATGGTGTTCATACTCTATTTTATTGTCGCGTCTCAAAGTCGTTATGTAATTAAGAAACGAACCTGTCCCTACACTAAAAGTCATTTCAGAGACTGACAAGGCATATCAAGACTGACAAGGCATATCATATCAAGACTGACTTTTAATACCAAGATTGAGAAGTCATATCAAGACTGACAAGGAATATCATATCAAGACTGACTTTTAATACCAAGATTGAGAAGTCATGTCAAGACTGACAAGGCATATCATATCAAGACTGACTTTTAATACCAAGATTGAGAAGTCATGTCAAGACTGACAAGGCATATCATATCAAGACTGACTTTTAATACCAAGATTGAGAAGTCATGTCAAGACTGACAAGTCACGTCAAAACTGACAAGTCACGTCAATACTGACAAGTCACGTCGAGACTGACAGGTCACATCCAGACTGACAAGTCACTTCAAGACTGAATAGTCATGTCAGAGACTGACGAATAATGTCAAGACAAACAAGTCATGTCAGCCCCTGACATTTCACGACAAAAATTTCCGAGTCATGTCAACGATTTCAATTTCAGCTTGTCCCGGATAACGGGAAAAAGGGTTTGGTACACCCGGATAAAATTCTCCATATTCTATTCTACACGGAGCAACCTTTAAATATTAGCTACGGCATCCTAAGAAAGCCAAACAAAATTGAGCTAAACCAACCTCAGCAGCACAATCTTAATTCAAAAGTCACCCCCAAAAATAAGTCGATTGCGTTTCCTATGGCGGTTAACTATCTTATAAACATCTACTTGATTCAAGACCAAGTATTTGTAATTTCCTACCGGCGCAAAACATCCATTTCTCTTGACCAACTTACTCGCTATTTTAACCCTTGCAGTATTAACGCGATTTTGAGCAATTGCAGTTTAGCCAGAAAAAATAACAGGCTGAAACGGGTTTTAAATCCACAAACTCGCGAATACCGGTGCGACGCTTTATCAGCTGAGATAAACCAGCCGTGTATGCTGTGAGCAGGTCAATGTTCTCGTGTCCTTAAATATGCTTCCCAAAGAACGCCTTCTTCACCTTCTACCTATTATTGTTTCTTCTCACAACTGTCGCGATACCAGTAAATGACGATTGAGTACTTTGACCGGATTTCATGGAGCGCAAGTACTTACGAGGCCTACGGAGGAGCGCCTTGAACGCTCGCTTGTAGTGCTCATTTAAACAGCCGTAGCAAATGGGATTAAGTGCATTCGGCAACCACACTATCAAGTAAAGGTAATCAGAGACCAGTTGTGAGTACAAGACATCATCTAATTTAGGCGCGAACTCATAAATAAGGTAAAACGTTTGGAACGGGACATAACACAAGACGAAGACAAGAAGAACAACCATCAACATCCTGAGAAACTTTCTTTCTATTTCCTGCCTCCGCATCAAGCCGGCTGGGTTCATATGGAGTTTGTTCACATTGACGACTGATGACCTGGGACTGGGGCTTGGCGAGGAACTCAAAGAACTTCTACGAGACCGCAAAGATAGAGGAAGAAGGCGAACATTTTTTAAAGTGGCTGTGATTTTAATGTACAGAGCTGATATTATCAGAACGGGGAGGAGATTGTGCATGATGTAGATCGCTATGCTGTATATTCTACGGTACAACATGTCTTTTCCTTCATCCTCAGTAAATATGTCTATGCAGTAATAACTGTCTGTGCCTAACTGAATCACTGTCATGGCCCCGTAGTATGGCAGGGACAAAATAAAAGCTACCAACCACAGCAAAGCCAACGTGAGTCGTGTCTCAGAAGTTGACAGACGAAGCACGAAAGGAAACACCACGGCGCGAAATCGATCGCACGCGATCGCCACTAAAGTGTTTGTTGTCATAATATTAAACAGTAACACACTGGGTTTCAGAAGTTTACACATGGCCTCACCCATGAACCAGTTTCCGATAAAATTCTCCGGTAAAAGAAATGGAAGACACAGGATCGATCCAATGTCGGAAACAGCTAAGTTCGTTATCAGACAGTACGTGCTCGCTTGAAGACGTCTGTTTCGACGGGAAATTATAAGAACGGCGATATTACCAACCACAGCCAACAATATTATTATGGCGTAAATAACAAAACGAGTTATTTTCAGAGGCACTGGTTCTGTGTAGAATTGGTCCATATCCTCTGTGTTGATTGGTCCCCGAACAGTGGAGATGTTAGGTCCAGAGATCGCTGACCCGTTCACTTCTGATCCCATTTTACAAGAGGCAAAACCTCTGATCTAATACTGACCTTGATCACGGAGTGGTACACACTTAACTTGTAATCCCTCTTGTATTATCTGCAAAATATTGATGAACAGTACTGAATCATACAATTAGGAGCAAAAAAAAAAACAGAACCCAACTTCTAACTTGGTAACACAATGCGGGAAGAATCTATATCCAAATTGTCTTTTACCTAAAAATGCATTGTCAAGAGAACTGAACTGCAGAACTTAACAAGTCGAAAAATATGGAATCGATCAAACAAGAAATTCTCCAGCTAACAGAGAGGAGAATGTAAGGCTCTCACCAAAGAGAACTACTGCTTAGAGATTTAGGGTGAAATGATAAAATGGAACCCGTCTGAATTGACAATTCAAATTGAATTGGCTGGTAAATTCCTGACACTTCAGAGTGGTAATATCTCCGGTATAAGTGTATTATTCAGCATTGCACGCTATCCCCACATATTTCCCACTAATGAAGTGTTTGAGATCGTGAACACACTGACCGCGTGGTCTTCTTACATGCATCTGTCAATACAGAAGTTGAGCTGAGTTGTCAAACAACAAAAGAACGAGTTTTAACATTTGTATAACTTCTAAACATATAGTACTGAAGACATCACACAGATGTACGTATAAATTAGCCCAGTAGTACAGCAACTGCTACAGTAGACTTTCAAAAGAGTCCTTCGTCCGATTTCACATAACCTCTAGCGACTTCGTCGCTCGCTCGGCCGCTACGCGCCTTAAAAAGCTGGCTCCGCTCGCCTGAAACTCGTGAGGTCGACTTGTGGCAAGTGTACTGCTACGGGTAAGACAGGTTTATCAACACTCTCTCACTTCGCTTACCGTATATCAAAATAAATCGACTTGCTTGTTTTACATTATATCATATAATATGTTTAAGGGAGACGTGAGATTATGGAGCTCACTCACTTCTTCACGCCTCTAAAATCCCGCTCACTTATCACAACAATACCCTCTTTTTTCTTTGGCAGTACTGCTCGATTGATTGTGTACATCATAGTTTATGTGTACATAAAGCAATGATCAGTGAAGAACTGTTTTCGCACCAACTGTTAGGAAAAAGTAGTCTGTTATAAAAAAACCCGCCGTCAAACTTGTGGTTTTGAGCTTGTCTACAAAAACAATCTACTTGATTCAGTCAAAAATTTCTTTGCATGCCTCCTAGTAAGAGGAAATGGCGCAAAACGGAAAAGCAAGCCAGCAACTGACGCCAAAAAGATTAAAAAAGTAAAGACGCTTATGTGTCTCCTGAGTCTTGTCAAAAAACTCAGCGACTTCCGTTTCACTTCGAATATCAATCTCACAATGAACGATTTCTGTTTTGAGCAACAGGTTTTCTCTCCTAAGTAGAGCAGCGCGTGTGAAGGTTTCTAAGCTGAGCAAAACTGAATTGTAAACGTGATCGATCATTGCTCTTCTGTACTGACATTCATTTGTGTGATTAATTGTGAACCTCTTTTGTCAACTAAGGCAATTTTAAAAATAACACCAACGGAGTTGATTTTAGTTCTTGATTAAAAAAAAAAACAAACAAACAAAAAACAAGTAACAGTGCGAACTATTGAACAATAAGCGACATGCAGTGTGCACAGGAGGGGGCCGGGGTCCTTGAGCCTAGAGACTGATCATGAAGGGATGTCTTTCCGACTTACAAAACTATACTTTCCGTACATGTTAACCGCGTGTACGTCTCTCGAAAGGATGAAAACTTAACAGGTCGCCCAGGGGCCTAAAATCTCACACTGCAATGATGTTCTCTGTGCATGAAAGGTTTTTTAATTATAATGATAACTGAAGAAATGGAATGCAACTAAAAAAGAAACGGTCATAGAAGTTTCCAAAATGGAACATATGATCGACTTTCTTCCTTCTAAATGAATCATTAATCCAACGAAATGCATTCATGTCTGCTTGAGTCAGCTCTAAGCAATTATACACAAGCTACAGAGAATTTTTAACCTTGACATGATGAACAGATGTCTAATCTGAACCAAGTTATTGCGGTTGACAATCTTTTTGCATTGTATCCAGTACATGCGACGTTAGAAGCCCAAAACAACGCCACAGAGTTTCAGAAAGTTACGATATCAAATCTCGATTGGTTGAGGATAATAAATTACGCCGTAGCGATGAACAGCCATGTTCGTGAAACTCCGTATGAAACGTTAAACATGTGTTGGAAAGTTAGACCCTAAAGAATCCAGTTAATTTCGTTGCATGGCAAACCGGGATGTATTATCAACTGAAAGTTATTAAAATAACCAGGCCACTCAAGCAAGCATGCAAGACTGCCCTCAGGTTAACAACAAGTGGGATAAAGGTTTTAAAAAAGCTGGAGGTCTGGACAGAGCATTGCCTGTGACAAAGATTAAGCATGAGCACTCAAGAGAAAAGTACTAAACCGAGGGGTTGCGACAGTGCAGCAACACGCGTCGATTCCATAAATCAATATACTTGAATATTACTGAAACATAAATCACAGAAGTGCCGTCAAAATTCGGCAAGTACAGTTTACAGTATTATGTTCAGCTGAGCACAAAGAAGTCACCGTCCTTGGTCATACGCGGGTGAAATAACCGCTGAGTGTGGCAACAATTGACAGTTACTTAGCAGTTTAGTCGGGTTTATGGTTCACTATGCTGCACAACGCTAGTCATCTTTGCAACTTAGCGCATGAAAGCGTACTTAATACTTCCTCAAAACTTGCTTTTTTGATTCTGAACATGTATTTCAGGGTTTAATGAAAACTCTTTGTTTCTTGAGTGCAAACATTATATCTACAGGAAGTTGGACACGGCGCGCAGAACATTATGGTCATGAAATTGGTATTTTATCAGCAGACGTTTTTAAAATTTGCTTGCGAGTTGTTGCGTGACATGATTGAGAACTCTTCCAGCTAGCTCGACATTTTATCTTATTTACACTTTGGAGAGATCTTCGGTAACTGCAGAATACCCTACCACACTTTGACCGCGTTACTGAAAACTGTGGCTACGCAGTACGCCATGCAAATTATATTCAAGACTTGCATGTCTTCTAGAAGCTGTCTACGCAGTATAAAATAAATAATTATTCTTGGGGTCTCCTCGAAGCTGGCTACGCTAAATATATGAACTCAAGACTCGACGCGCATATAAATTATTCCACGTTCTTTATACACTGCTGAGCCAAACAAGCCGCTAAATATTTGAACTCAAGACTTAACGTGCATACAAATTATTCCACGTCCTTTCATCCACTGCTGAGCAAAACGAGCCGTTGAACAAAATTGCTTTGATTCTGGCCCTGCATTCTACGCGTGCGCATAATGAACACATAATCACTGTAAACACTAGGTTGATTTGTGACTGAACGCAGAAAAAAAATGAAGCCGAATTTATTCCTCGGGCATTCCTTCGGAAGAAGCCCGATTAATAATAATAATAATACTAATAATAATAATAATAATAATAATGATGATGATGATGATGATGATGATGATGATAATAATAATAATAGAGCAAACAATTGATGCTACTCTAGAATTAAAGTGGATTTTCTTCAAGTCACAATTGATTTCCTTGTGTATTAAGGGAAGCAGCAAATAGTGTCACATGTACTCAGTTTATGAAAATCGAACTGGTATTCAAAATTCTACACAAATCAATATATGTTTACGCGATTAAAAGTGTTGTTGCATATGACAGAACCAAACATGTAGAAGACCATGGTGAATATTAAGTATTTGATGCTATCAAAATTTGAGGAACCCGAGTCCAAATACACGCACACGGCGCTTCAATGAATGATATGGCAAGGCAACAGATTCTAAATTCACCCATGCAAAACAAGTCATCTTTCTGATATATCGTCTTAAATTAATCATAAAAAGTAGACATATGCAGGAAAACTAAAATGTTGATATCACGATAGCAGTAAAGTGCTCGATAAAAAACAGATGAAATACGTCTGAATACTGTCACGCTCAGGAACTAAGCAAGCCTCTCCCCTACTTCTTGTTTTGAAAATACGTTTGAAAACGGTTAATGGTTTCTTCAGAAAAGGCAGGCTTTAGTTTGTTAAATGAGTTAGAAGAAATCAGGTTGGAGATAGATGCTCTGAACGAAAACCTGCAAAACCTAATTGTGAACCATTGCCTCAGTAACAAGACACTACGAAAGATCAGGAGCTGCAGTGACGGCCAGCGTAAGACAATAACGCCTTGCTAAATTCTTCAAATTGTGAAAAATTCTGTACAGGAAATGTATGAAATGGAGGACAGCCAATCACACAATGTAAACAACAATCATACACAGGGCAACCTCTTGAGTCAAGAACTGCATTTTTTATACGAATATGACTGCTGTCTTGAGTGAGATAAAATTATGGCAGTTAATAAATGCAAAAAGACTTACAGCGAGAATTTCCAGCTCTAGTGAACCAGCGCACCTATGACGGACGAAAGGAAGGCTGTTAAATCCGGGACAGATTCCACTAAAATTGAGTTCACACCAACTCGGATCCGTCGACCACGACAAACAAATTCCGACGTGTCTCAAAAACAATACAGCGACGAAAGAAACATTTGACCTCATCCGATAAAAAGAAAACAAGCGTCAAAAGAAGAAAAGACTTACAAGCGACTGAATATTGAACAAATAATTGTAAAAACACAAAGGGAGGACAAAACATCAAGATCAATGACATTGCAACACTGGCGCCAAATTGCTCGGAGCAAAACTCATCCATTACAGCTAGCTTAAGTATGTTCGCTGGTCTCATGTGATAAGAAATAAGAAAATTCAACTACAGTTCAAACAACTGAAGTAAATCTCAGCATGCCCCCAAGTTATTTTGAATCGTGCGACTATCTATTTAAAGTCATACAGTATGTAATATCAAAATAAACATCAATCTGTGCCGGGGTACGATGTTATTGTACTTAGAGGGGAACAATAAAGTAATAAATTTTGAAACTCATTTTAGGAAATAACAGCTGCAGCGAATTCACTTTGATGAGACATAGCAGAATTTAAAGTTAACTACAAAGAAACGTTGTGCACTAAATGTATATTGCCACGTTCGACTGAACTCGAGACAGGTTGGTTATGGTTATTTACCTATGCACGTATGAAGAGTATCTAGTAGTGAACATCAATTGTAGAGATACCTGTTTTATCATGGTATTATCAACTGAGCAGTCAGTAACGAAGTACTCGTGCGGTTGAAAACTTATAACCTACAGGGACGTTTTTGTTTTTGAGACGGACCAAAGGAGTATGTCAACCATGTCATTAACGGTGGTACCCAAATCTATCAAACGATATTTTACGGAGCTGTGTTTGAGTTAAGGAAAGTTTTCAACAATAAAGTCGATAAAAGTCGAATTACTCGCGTAGCAAGGACTTCATACGAGGTGAGAACATATGGTACACGACCTTTGGTCAACTAATACGTTATCGACGTTAAACTTATAAACCGATGTAAAGCAATGCCGCTTCAATCAATCAATCGTAAATTACGTTAGCTTCTGCAATGAAATGCGTTGAAATACTGCTCCTGGAACTTAGTGAACTGTAAGGGTCAAAGTAAACTCAACCAAAAGAGGTGGCCCAATGTAAAGTTGGTCACTAAAAAGCGTCATTTCGTTAAAGAAATGCTAAGAATATACGATGTCGCAGGACTCTACAGAATGTAGCCGGACAGGAGCGTGGGTCACATTTTTTTGTCTGTACATTTCACTAAATTATGATTATGAAAAAGAGTTATGTACTCAATGATTCAAAAAACAGTCGGTAACCAATAAGAACAATGGCCGCGATACGCAACGAGTTCAGTCATGGGCGACAGAGTTTCATGCAGCCACATCGTATAGACTACAACGAGATAGACAAATTTGTCACACGCAGGCCAACCCAAGAAAGGAGGTTGTTCTCATCCTTCTTCGAAATTCGAACATCAAAACTCTCATTGGAACGAGAAGGCAAGACCAGTACTCGCCAAACTACGACAAAAATGAGGCCCTCCTGTCCCGCCATGTTCAGACAGTAGGAACATTTACTGTTCATTTTAGCTTATCGCCCAAATCAAACAAACCAGACTCAAAGAACCAACTCTACGATACTTTGTACATTCCTCAATGCAGACAGTCAGTAACAAAATAAAGGCATACCTTTTGTAAAGATCTCTTTTCAAGAAGAGGGAAATTTCAAACCTTTGAAGCTCTGAGGAGTGCGTCCTTTGTGAACGTATTTTCAAGAATTGTGTTAACCTCAAAAACCAACTAACTTAAACCGGCGACCGGTTTTTCCTATAATTGCGCAATTAGATCTCCACCTTCTACAAATAGATTCAGTTTACATGCGCAATCAGGGCGAAAAGGACAGCAATCGGACGCGCAACCTATCCGTTTTCCTCCGCAATCCTCAAAACTCGACTCGACCAGAGCAGACGCGAAAAATCCATTTGACGTTTCGAGGTCATCAATTTTAAGCATTCATAAGGAAAAAGATTGGGTTACATTATTAGCGCAAAATTTTTAAACAAGACTCGCTTTAACTGACTCCGGTAGAAGGTAAATATACTAACAATATAAGAGATGCTGTATAGAGCTGTCAGCTCAATACTTTGTTTTAGACACACTGCAAAAACACAATAAGGCTATTGCAGATCTGTTCCGCATATCAGTTGTGGGGGTGATTTTCAGAAAGGTCAAACAAAGTTATCTCGTGCAACTTCCTATTCTACGGCCAATTTATGCTCTCTGGAATTTTAATGATGATTTACAGCACCTCACATCAGTCACTTCTTTATTCCACCAGCTGCCAAAAAACGTAGCCCTGGACAGCAAAATACTGTTGAGTAGGCTACAAGTATAGAAGCAAGCCATTTAAGTAACGCTCCGTGTAAGAGGTAGGCACTTCTGGCGCACGAAGTAAATTTTGGTCTCAAATTATATTTGGATTAGTTAATGAAAATGCCGGTTTTCCATTGGCTAACGATCTAAAACTGCCTAAAAAACGCTCAAAATTCCGCTTCGCATCAGATTCGTCTGGTAAATGTGATCCTATCCTATCGATAGGCAGCAAAGAACAGTTAATTACTGTAAATCGAATAGAATTCTGAAGGTCCTTGAGTATAAATGACGGCTCAAAAAAAGAAAAAAAAGAAAAAAAAAATCCGTCTGACGAGGGGCTTACGCTCGAAACGTCAATTTCTGTCTTACCTTCACCATTATTAAAATTATTATTATTATTATTATTATTTTTGTGTTTGTTCTAATTTCCCAAAGACATAGCTCCATCAGCCTCTTGAAAAACTAAGCCTATTATATCAATGAAGACTGCCGAGAGGCCGAGCCATAACAACGGAGCATGCCGGGGAGAGTCAAATTTAGGACATGGGATTGCCTCCAGTGGTGAGCTGTGGCGCAGGAATGAGGAATAGAAAACACTGCGTTGGAGACTGAATTCCATTCAGAACAGAGGTACTCCGGCTTGAGGCTAACTTAACGGTCATTCGTCTCACGGCATGCGCTGCTCCTCGCAAGACATTCACAGCAGACCTGTGCAATCCCAGCTGTGCAATTCAACTCGAACTAGTACGCCTGGATCTTCCTTCTTGTTATCAAAAACGATTATACAAAACAGCGAAAACTACTTGACAGTTTTCTACAAACCATTCACGTTGATATACATTTTGCTAAGTATCCATTTGCTTTTTCGATGAAGCATTTTGTTACATGTAATAACGTTAATTAAAACAGTCGGTCATCCAACAATAGTTTAACGATGCGATTGTTTGCAGTATAGGTACAGTATAGCAACGGCAGTAAATCATTCCCCTGCGATTAACATTACCGCATCGTATCTGCAATTTTTTCAGTGACCGGACATTCTCCCTATGAAAAACGTAAGGCTTGAGGAATAACTAGGTCTTTATCCTACATAATTCAATATCGAAAAAGCCGCATATCGCAATAAGAGGCGAATCGGCGACACAGAAAAAAAAGTTGTTGCGAATGCTGAAAAATTATTGCCCCCGTACCATGAATGAATAAAAACCAAAGCTCAAACGAGCTCCAACTCGACTAACTAATGCAGAATGTCAAACCCTGACAACTCAAAACAAATGAAAACCACACGCCACTACGGAAAAATGTTATTAAACAAGTAATCAAAGGAGTGATGACAAAAAAAGAGTACTTTGTTAGTGGACGTTGTCTGTGACGGTAGAGAGGCCAGGATTCATTGATTGAAAGCCCTAAAACAATAAATTAAAATATTTCCAATTTTGGCAAGCCTTAAAATTAAAGTTTAAAAATAGCTGGCTAAGGAATTACAACAAAATTCCTCTTTATACTGCAGATAAATATCCGCCTGAATTGGCGCCGGGGTCGGTTGAATCTTGCATATCCTCAATTGTTGTTCAGTTACATATCTAAGTCCATCATGATTCAGTCACTTCGCACTACGAAAAGGTGCGAGGACCGCTTTTACACTCCTCTTGACTGAATAACTTCTATACACCTGCAATTTTTGGCCAGAAAAAAATTTTTCAAGCAGACTTTAAGCAAAGTTTATAGGTTCTCGAATGAAACGTGAGGTTATTCCGATTCTTTAATTTCAAATGCACTGTTATAGATAATAGTTGACACTGACAAAATTCCAGGCTTGATTATGCTGACCTACAGAATGAATCCCTGCCGAACGAAAGCAACACAGGTCATCTTGAATGCCAAAAATCCCTTAACATCTGGTTGGCGTAAGTTTGGGGGTTGAAGATAACAAAATAATCTGTCCATGCCGCGGACTTGTCTATGTAATAACCACGAAGGAATTGGGCTTAACTGGAAAATGCTTATGTCGTGAAATCTTTACCGTCACAAACTGCGCATCAGACACGCCCAAAGCGATAAAAACGTGAAATTCTTAATTCACTGCTCCAGCTGTGAGAGCTTCACATAATATCACAGAACAAAAAGAACAGTTTTGTGATTATAACAAAAACCGGAGGAAATGCTAGCCATTCACTCCTACGATCTAAATTGCAACTCATAACTATCGCCAAAGGTATGATTATAATTGAAAATCTCACTCCTCCAAGGAAACCAAATGGTCAAACTCATGAAAGGCTATGAAAGAAAAACAATATTGACTAAACCTAATTTGAATAGATTAAAAACTACCACAATACTGTTTTTCTGGGTTATTAGCTGAAGCAGTTGCTATGATCAAAGTTCTAATTACAGTTTCACTTCTTCTTTCTTTTATGTCTCCGCGACCTGAGAGTTACCCGCTGAGCGCGATCCCAAATTCTGTATTTCAACTAGGCAGACACGAGTGCAAAGAGAATTATATTGCACATTTATTACAGAAAATCTTGAATCCAAGTGACTACGTCGTGAGACAAGCGAAAAAGTAAAGACAAATAGCAAGTAACGACAAATAGCAAGTAACGACATAACATACGACTGAAGGAAGCATTTGAGAGCAATGTAATATACTTGTTTTTAGAGACACGACCAAATGATATCTTCAAACCCAGTGAAAATTAAAAAAAAAACTAGACAGTGTATAAAGGAACCGCTGGAAAACTGCAGAGCCTTGACTGCTGACATTTCATCACCTAATGGCTGGCGGAAATACCGAAATTCAATTCAACTATAGAACTGTGTTCATTTTTTATGTCTGGGAAACAACTATTCTCGCACGGTGGAAGTGGTTCCGTTACACAAAACGATTAACCCACGCTAACTGACGTTTAGGAAGCAAATCAAATGCCTCGGAGAAAAATTCCGTCCGCATAAGTTCGCGACAACAACGCTTCCCAAATATGTTCAAGGTCCTCGAAGACGAAAGATAAAATAAAAGATTTTTGCGCATAGAATACCAAGTCCATTTCTGCTAGTACGCTTACAACAAACAGTGCACTGATTCACACAAAAGTTTAATTCAAAGAAAAAAATACAATTCGAATTATTCTGCATCACAAAAGAAAGTAATCAGAATTAAGAAAAAGCTTCTTTTCCAAGTTTAAAATCTCCAGTAATTAATCACGTATTTATATGTTGTAATATGTTTTTAACGTTGTTAAAATCCAGTCAGAACAATATTCCTATTTGCAAGTCAGATATTCTGCATCTTGAAACTTCCATTGAAAAACAAACATTTCTATTGAATTATATGGAACTAGACATTTACCATGAATGCGATATATGAAAATCAACGAAAAACAACTGTCAACCGCTTCCTACAGCCATTGCAAGATCCCACTTTGAGGTAACGACCAATAACAATAACAATAACACTAGCACTAACGATAATAACAACAACAACAATAATAATAATAGCAATAATCACAATAACAACTTTATTTAAGTGCTGATATTTTCAGCGCTGCTATGCTAATTGAGAGCAATCTAAATAGAGAAACAAAAATTACAAACAGAACATAAACTGGTGGGAGGCAGACCAGTTGTTTATTTACTAGCGAGTTTGAAGATTTGAAACTCGAGATAACCGCGTTACAAATCCTGCTGGTGGTAAGGACGGGAGTTGAACCCAGGTCGACTAGATTTCAAGTTCAACGCCTTATCCACTCAACTTCAATCAACAGATCAGAGGTAACTCACCAAAACCCTCTTATAGTGTTTCATCTTCTTGGTAATCTGACATTGTCGAGTTGCTGGGTTCCTTTTTCTGTCGTCCATACTGAACGATAACAGGTTTACTTTTAAACAGGAACCCATTCACAAAATTCAGGGCGGAGGTAGCTGTGGCAACGTCTGCAGTAAAATGAAACACAAGGCGAATGGAGGAAGCTCACATACCACAGTACACACTCGATCAATTAAATACTTTCACTAGTGATAAACTGAACTCCACTTGACATTATAATAAGGCAAGTCGTCAAAGTACAAGATAAAGGCGAGTTCATTATGTACGTGACCGTCCACTAAGATCTGAGAAGCAATTCTCCTAAGTGAGTACCATACATTTTGTTACAACTCATTGTTATCTTTGAGTTGATCATTTTGTTCAATTCTTATAGTCAGCATGCTTTACAGTGTAGTGTTATGGAAAGGAGAAGTTCCATGTCGATATATTCTGGGAATGAAAGGGTTAAGAAGTGCAGACGTTTCGAGCGTTGGCCCATCGTCAGAGCTGTCAGTTAAGAGCAGATCTCAGATCTCAATTGACTTTCATAAAACTAAACACAAACCACTTGTTTTAACCAATCACAAACGATCAACAGTATAATTATTATGAACCAATCACAATGTAATGCAAACACGTGTTGTCAGCTCCAAGAGTGAAAAAAATAAATAAAAAAAACGTGTGCGACCTTGTTGCTGCTGGTTTTAGTTTCACGGCCTCTGATTGGTCAGTTGATAATGAAGCGAAACTGTCCTTCACCAATCATCAATTGTGGTAAAGATAAACCAAAATGACTTTCAGCAGTGGACTGAAACCCCTTTCAAGCTGTTATTACTACCATTCATGAATTTTAACCTTAAGCATTAACAACCAAGCATTCAATCCTAGCAACAGTCTAACCTGGCAATGTCACAAACGCCTGTCCTTTCATTTTGCCTTTCATGAGACGGAATGCAATCTTGGGTCCAGTTTTCTGTTGGAATCTGATGAAGAGGGAGACTAGATCGGCCTCTGTAGCTTTGTGATGAAGGTTTTTAATGAACAAGACCTGTTGTAAAAAAAATCCACACAATGATGGAAAGGGACGTAAAGGAGTGTCCAAACACTGCAAGACTGCACGGACAAAAGTGAAAACACCGCAGTCACTCTGTAAAACGGTACTCTAAGGTGTGGGGGTAGTCAGTTCAGTTCTAAAGAAACTGGTGCTGTGTCGGTGGGGAATTGAAACACAACAAATTGGGATAATCAAACAAGTTGATAAAGTAAATTATACCACCATAAGGTAAAAGGGAGGTGCTAAACAAGGTAGCACCTCTCTTTTACTTTACGGTGGTATAACTTACTTGATCAATTTGTTTGAGTATCCCAATTTCTTGTGCCTAACATTTCAAAACACTGTACACCGCTTTGTCCTGCAAAACCGCAACACCGTACTTTCAAATAAAAATCATCGTAGAACCGCATCAAGAACAACGCAAAATCGCATAAAGCAACGCTTACGTCCCACTCCTGAAATGAATAAGCGAGAATTCCTGGATTTCAGGGATCATCATGACTACTTGAAAAAATGTCATTCTATAATAATAAAGCATAGCTAATGGTGAGGTTTGATTCAAATGTTGTGCCACATACAGAACTTAATACTTCATCCAAATGGTACAACAGATCATCAATTCTGCGTATACTTGCCGTGCTACAAAACTACTCCTGGTTAAATACAGTGTACTCACCAGCGGGTTACTGAGCATTTACCCTGGTCTAAGGTATAAGAGGAAAGAACTACACGAAGGAAGAAAGAAATTTGCCTTTTAAGCTCGTGGGTTTGATTTCCATCGAGATCAGAGAATTCTTAACCTATTATTAGGTAACCCTCTTTCTGAGATTCCATATGTGATTAAACACTGTCTTTCTTTTAGGAGACAAGATATCTAGAAAAAACTTATCATTGATACCACGACTTTTTGCAGATTTTTGAGGGATGTTAAGTTGCCTTTTCCAAGGTGACATTCTTTAGACTTTGCAACAGACTCCAAACACCGTCTACATGGGATCATACAAACATAACAAGAGCACCAGGGGCCAGTTAAATGAAACTTTTTAAGTGTAATTTACCCGTGTAGCTATTGTTTTAAGGTTTGAAAACAATAGCTACACTCATAAATTACACTTGAAAAAGTTGTGTTGAATTGACACCAGAAAACACGACAGAGGCACAGGGTCCTAAAGACACTAACCTTGCTCGGTTCACCAGGCGTATAATTTGAAAATTTTGGGAGCTGTTTTATTTGCTCCAGCGAAAGTCTGTTTTCATAGATTTCCTTCTCTTTGATAGGTTCAATATCATCTGGCAAATTCACAGCACTGGTTAAATCTGTAGGCAAATCACCATGACAACCACATGTGACAGCTGTTCCAGTATTTTCTGATGATTCTTTTCTCTGCGTTTCCTGATTTTTCCCATCTTCTACCGGTGTGGAAGACGACCGTTTCGATTTGGACAAAATTTGTTTTTCTTCCATCAGTGTTTGCAAAAGTGGATCATTTTTGGGAATCACTATTAGGAAATAAAAATTTGGATTGATATTTATTTCAGAGGATCTGTAACAAATATTAAACAAAATGTCACAAATTCATTGGAGGACTTTGGCTGTGCATAACAACCAAGGTCAAACAAGTCTCTCATATATTGATCAATTGGTTTAAATTGAGCTCTGATACAAAGGGATAGAGTTATACGGATTAATGCCAAAGACACTATAAATATAAGGTTAACCTTCTGTTCTTGATCGTACTAAATGGCTCAAGCTTTTCCCCTTTTCAGTGCCTTTGTGAAGAGACTGCTCCACTTCTAAAGCATGTCTGCTAACAAGTCTGACATTTGAGTAATTGTCAGGTGCAGATAGCGCTTCTTCCCTTGCTTTGATTCTACTTTGCAGGTCGTGAAGCTGTGAGAGCTCTGCATCACGGTCAACACCATAGCGCCTTCGTTTGGGAGCCTAAGACATTTATTTAAAACAGTTCATTCCTTCTATCTCAATACTTACATACTGTATGGTTTTACAACTGAGTGGTATACCCAGCATTGGGTTATAAAATATTTTTTTTCCTGCTCTCACTTGGGAAATAATATTTTTCAACACTCAAAGAGAAAATTTGTATCTATGCTCAGCCACGTAACCCTTCAAGTTTCAATAATCATCAATGATAAATTCCTCCTTGTTATACCATTACACTGTAATGTAAATTGAAGATGAGAATGTAAAGTAACCTTTCTGACACTGCAAACATAATATTACAGATCAATTTCTTGTAAGGAAACTAATTATTACAAAATTCTCAACATTCCTGTCTGTTTTTTAACCGCATTTAAAATTGCTCCACAAAAGTAACCATTCATGTACTGATCTGGCTACACTTTCAACTTCTGAGAAGAACCTGATGATCCAATAACTTCGTATCTGGACAGCCTTAAAGTTTGTTAGAAAATACTGTACAAAAAGTATCTTTAGATTAGCTGTGTACTTGTGTGTATTTCACTGTGTGGTGTATAAACAAAGATGTTTTTTTTTATTCACATTTTTCTAACATTTATAACAAAGTAGCAAAACTATTTACAATCACAACAGTTAATGAAAAGAAAAATAAATTAGGCTTTACAAATAAAGATGTTGTTGTTGTAACTGTTATCTAAATCAATTGTTCATCAAGGCAGGAACACAATTAAAAAAATCATAATTATAACTTGCTGAATGGAATTATGACTATTAAATATTTTAAACATTCATTTGTTTCACAACTGGGAAGTTTTTCCTATCACTCACCACTGGAATAAGTCCTTCCTTTTTGAGTTTAAACTGGATCTCCTCTTCATTAAAACCACATTCTTTCAAACTCTGAACATACTGTGTGTGTGACTGAAGTGACTGGTAATCTGTGAGACTCAGAGCACCAGTCTTGTCAGGACAGAATGGTTCATAGGGAGCAGCTGAGGTAAACAGCTTTTTCCTCTTGAGTTGACTAAACCAAGAAGTAAATGATAATATAACTGAAGACATCTGACTATCAAGATAAACTGTGCCAGTTTTCAGTTAAGATTGCAAGTTCACAGAACCCACAGCAATCACAGAAAAAGATAATAATCCAAATCACATGTACATGTACATTAAATAAAATAACTATATAAACAACCAGATGGACCATCAGACATAGTTTGATGCTACACTGGTTTGAAATGATGAATGTAACTTAAAAAGTTACAATTCATTATAACCACTCAGGTAGTTAAAACAACAGTCAAGATTAACTGCAGTAAGAACTACTGGCACCCAAAGACTGAATGCAATGAAAAAATAATCCTTGGTTCAAACCATTAACAGTTTTACTGTAGCTGTTCTAAATAAGATATCATCTACAAATGCCAATTCTGAGTTATATACCTTTCCAAGGTGATGTTTGTCTCAAGTTGATTTCTCACCAGTCCCTTTAAGTGTTGATCAGCTTCTGACTCTATTCCAGTGCCTGGAATCCCAAGGCGCTGGTCTTGAAATGGCTGGGTGTCATTTCTGTTCAAACGAATCACTCCTCGACTTTGATAGCGAGCTGGATTCCCACTAGGTAGAGTTAACAACTTATTAATAAGTTGGTATGCCCTCTGTTTGATTACGCTGATATTATCTGGGGCGATAATTAGGGTAATGTTACACTTATGAGTGAGCTACAGCTAGTACAAAACAAGGCTGCCAAGATCATTCTAAATTTGCCAAGTTTTTCTTCCTTTAGAGAAGCAATAAATATACTTGGTTCGCCAACACTTGAAAATCACAGAGTATTTCACCAAGTGCTGAATATTCGTTTTTAAATAATAATGTAAATGGCCTCCTGGATTTTAATTTTTATATTAAGAGAAACTGTGACATTCATTCCTACAATACTCATGACAGAATCCAATTTTTATTTACCAAGAAATTGACCAAATTATGGCAAATATAATAAGTGCCTTCTATATCAAGGATTTGCTGAATGGAACAATCTAAACAAAACAATACAATATGATATTAAGTCACTTTTGCTTTTTAAGCAAGCAGTGAAAAATGTAGCTTTTAGGCTAAAATTTCTTATCCCATACCCCTTTGTGTAAATTTTTAAACATATTAAATATTTGTAGATGTAAATGTTAATGTAAACTATTATTTTGCAGGGCCTCACTGAATAATCCTACCTCTGGTGATGTGAGTTCCCTGGATAAATATATGATATTTACCAGGCAGAAGGTCTGTGCCCAAGCCTAAGTATTATTTTTTTTACAATTAGGGCTAGGACAACACAAGAATTAAGATTCAAACTTGGCTAATTTTTTTTACCTGAATTTAATTTTTGACTACAACATATACATTGTTCCAATCATAAGCAGATCATTTTTGGCATAGTTTTCTGGTTTGCAAGTATTTTAAAGTTGAATAATTATCCACCTGTTATTGCCAGTTTCACAGACTCTGAGAAGGACTGACACATATTCTCTGTATGTCATTTTACTTTGTCATTTGAAAATTGACAAAAATGAAGACACTAAATATCGGTTGTAAGGACAGCTGAAGGGACTAGTGCTGTACTAGTTGCTTGACAAACCTCAGTGCAAACCTGGACAGACTCAAAACCCGCAAACAATTTCCACTATCCTTGATAAGTGAATTGAAAAGAAGTTCAACCTGGTGTAACTTTTGAAATTGTAAGCATTGAACATATTTTAAAAAATAAAAATAGGCCCTAATGAAACAAAATAAAATGAATCTGATGGTAACAGGCAAACTAGACTAACAGAACTGGCTGTAGTTCATCTATTTATCATATTACAATGGCTTACAATCTGTCCTGCAACGCATATTAAGAAGCTGCATGGTCAGCTTTGTTTCTAGTGTTAATTTATTGTATTTTGTAACAGTTCATAAGCTTAATATCACACGAAAATCTCTTGCCAAAGACTTGTTGAAAACATCGTGACGTGACAGAAAATGACACACGAGACACATTACTTTACTGTTATGGTTGTGTTTCCTATCAATTTGATGCAGTACCCCTGAGTATCCTGTAGTGACATACAAATTCATAAGTTGATATCACAAAGCCAATAAAGTGTTATGGGGATGTTTATTGAGTCTAACATCAGTAACAAGTTGCTGTTTATCAGTTCAACAGAATACTGTTACTGCTACTGCTACTGTTACTGCTACAAAGAAACTGTTCAATCAGACAGCAGATACGCCTTTTCCACCTCACGGCGATAAGTTAGCCTTGGCTAATGACATGGGGTCGTTCTTTATTAAGAAAATATCAAATCTTCGTGCTAGCCTTGATGCAACTGAGAATTTGTACAGCACTGTGAACCGCCATTCTTCTCATTGTTCTTCGTCCTTTACTGCTTTTCGCCGTATAGACATGGATTCTTTAAGAAAACTTGTGCTCAAAGCACCGACAAAATCTTGTTTACTTGATCCTGCTCCCACTAATATCTTGAAAGATTGCCTTGATGAGTTACTTCCCGTGTTATCTACTATGATAAACTTGTCGCTTGAATCAGGATTTTTCCCTGACACTTGGAAAGAGTCGATTGTTACACCACTGCTAAAAAAACAAGGTCTTGACTTGGTTTTTAAAAACTTTCGACCGATCAGCAATCTTTCCTTTGTTTCAAAATTGGCCGAAAGAGTGGCAGCTGATCAGATTCAGTCTTACTTAAATGAGCATGATCTTTTTCCTTCATTGCAATCAGCCTATCGACGATACCATAGCACAGAAACTGCCCTGCTTAAAGTCAAGAATGACATTCTGATGAACATGGAAAATCAGAAGGTCACGTTGTTAGTGCTTCTTGATTTAAGCGCCGCGTTTGATACCGTGGACCATCGGATTCTCTTAGATCGCCTCCAGTTTGATTTTGGAATTTCAGGCTCTGCACTTAATTGGATTGAATCGTACCTTTCTAACAGAACCCAGCGTATCTATATAGACGGAGTTCTATCGAGTAATTTTAATCTTAAATTTGGAGTTCCACAAGGCAGCTGTCTCGGGCCATTATTGTTCTCCCTCTATGCTAGCAAACTTTTTAAGATCGTCGAGTCACATCTTCCTAATTCCCATTGTTATGCAGATGACATGCAACTGTAAATCGCGTTTAGATCGGGAAATGATCTGGAGGAGACCGCTGCTATAACTGCCATGGAATCATGTATTGCTGATATCAGTCAATGGATGCATTCGGATAAGTTAAAACTGAATTCCGATAAGACAGAATGTCTTTTGATTGGAACACGACAACAACTTCAGAAAGTCAGTAACATTAGTACCTTATCGGTTGGGGACTCCCAAATTGCTCCATCTTGTGAAGTTCGAAACCTAGGAACCTGGTTTGATTCTAAAATGAATATGCTAAGTCATATCAACAAAACTTGCTCATCCGCTTTCTATTATCTTTATAACATGCGCAGAATTAGGAAATATTTAAGTCGTTCAGTCACTGAATCATTAGTTCATGCTTTTATCACCAGTCGAATAGATTATTGTAACAGTCTACTATATGGCCTCCCGAATTCACATATCATGAAACTCCAACGGATACAGAATGCCGCGGCTCGATTGGTCACCGGAACACCTAGATTCTGCCATGTTACACCATTGCTTTTCCACCTTCATTGGCTTCCAATAGGTTACCGTATAAAGTTTAAGATTCT
This sequence comes from Ricordea florida, assembly GCA_949710005.1. NCBI lineage: Eukaryota > Metazoa > Cnidaria > Anthozoa > Corallimorpharia > Ricordeidae > Ricordea > Ricordea florida. The sequence continues at coordinate 33,022,098 of OX453278.1, read as the reverse complement.
ACTCTTGACATTTAAGTGCTTATATGGTCTAGCTCCTAATTATCTAATTGATTTCATTACTATCAAAAAGCAATCCAGGTACACTCTACGGTCAAATGAGTCTATATTCCTCGAGTTGCCAGGCATTAAGACCCATCCAACTCTTGGCGATCGTGCATTCCAGTCAGCTGCACCTTATCTCTGGAATGCATTACCTTCGGCAATTTGCAACATGAAGACATTGGACACTTTTAAGACTGCTGTTAAAACTCATTTTTTCAATTTAGCTTTTAAATAGATTTAATTGTTGGCTTTTACAATAGGTTTTTTTTTAATACTTTTTATTGTAGGTTTTAATAGTTTCTTATGCTTTAGTCACCTTTAGCATAAATTTAATATAACAATATTGTAAAGCGCAACCGAATATATTCATATAGAGGTTTGCGCTATATAAATGTAAATTATTATTATTATTATTATTATTATTATTAATAACGAATCAACCAATCTTTTTGCCCATTTTAGTTTTTTATTTTTCTCAAACAAACATGATAAAATTGATTGTCTAATTATAAAAGTCGACCAATCGATTTCCATCGATTTTCTATATTAATCAATAAATGATACCAGTAATTGACTTCGATCAACTATTGGTTTTCATTGAGTATCAAAAATATTGATTAGTCAGGTCCTGTCTTCAAGCAGCACAGTATTCTAAGGAAGATATCCAGTTACTTTAGAGACCTACCATGGAATCCCTGTTTCTTCATACGACGTTGGATCTGGATTGAAAGGTCGTCCACTAACTGAAAAGTGAAAATCAATCTAAAACCTGTCATTCATGTATTTGTTATTGCTTTCTAGGTGGTATTTGCTGGTTATACAAATTCCACAAAACGAAATGCAGAAAACTGGAATGCTTTTTAAGGACAACGTACAAGTGGCTTCCCAGTTGCTTGCTATGATTATCCCTTTCACTACCAGAGGTGATCAATGTGCAGCTTCTCATAACAGTATCAGTACAAGATCTAGCAAACACATCAGCCTCCTTCTTAGCAGAGTTAAGAAAGTTACCAACTCAAGGATTTTGAACAGTTCAAACACCAAATTCTATCAAATAACATGTAAGAAAATGTATGGCAGTCATCCTCAATTATGAGGGGGCGTAAGGGGGGTCCGAAAACCGCAAAACCGCACAGAAATACGCCAAAAAACGCAAACCACATCAGATTTTTTTCACGAAAACCGAAACCGCTCGTACAGGGAGGCCACAATATGAAAGCTTACGTCGGCAAGACTTGTGATACATCCTGATAACATTGTACGTTAATATTAAACATACCATCATAGCATCATCGAAGCATCATTGGCCAAAACGACCAAAACGGTTAATCACATTAAGTATTAACTGGAAAAAGCTGCGATTGCAAACCACAGAGTTAAACTGTAAGCTGATATAATAAACCCTGATGCGTTGTAAAACAAAACACTTGGCTCACGCTTGCAAGACAAACGGGTGCCGACCACCTGCCGACCGTTCTAAGGAGTGTTATCACCGCAGACATTTTTATTCACCGAAAACTGCGACTTAAGGGTTGTAATAACCGCAAACCGCTTAGTGTCTTGAAACCGCAATACTGCGAGTTAAAATGAAAATTACCGCAAAACCACACCCAAAATAATGCAAAACCACATCACCGCAAACCCTTACGCCCCCCTCAATTATCAAAGAGCCATATCAAATATAATTATACAAATGATTATTATATGGCTGTGTCTCAGAAGGACTGGGAACTACTGAATTCACGAATTTGATTGGCTGAAATCGATATTGACCGCGGTCTAGATTTTCCCACCTAGACCGGCATCTGTAGACCGGCTTTATTTTGCGTTGAAAAAGTAGTAAACTAAAATACAAAAATGTTCACCATTTTCTTTTATTTTCGTTTCAATCATTTATGGAAGTGCCAAAAAGCCTGATGACAAAAAAAAAGTAAAGAAGACGAGCAAATTTCGGCAGGTTTAAGTTAAGCTCATCGCCGTTCGCAAGCAAAATGTCATCAACCCAGTTCCATTAAACGAAGTAAAGTTTCCTTCTTTGCCATATAATAAACATCTTATTAACCGAGCTAAGTCGGTCTGTATGGGAGAATCTTGACCTCGGTCTGTACTCACGACCTCGGTCAAGATTCTCCCATACAGACCTCCAGCTCGGTTAATAAGAGCTAAGTACAGAATATGTAACCGCGAGGTTTGACGGTCTAAGTCATGACTTCTTGAAAAACAGATATTCTTATGCGAAAGGAACTCAAGCTTTTCGTAGTTTAGCACAAAGTTTCTGTTGAGCAGACTACGTATGGCTTTATAAAACCGTATACACATGTCATTATAAAGAAGATACCTGAGCCCCCTACCATCTCTATTTACAATCAATCAGTTCACGACAGCCGCCATCTTGTCTTTTACCGCGCAGGACTTGAATTGAAACAAAAATTCTACCCTTGCATTGGCCATTGGGAATGGAATATGGCGGACCGGTAGACTCACATTGCAATGTTGGTTGTAAATCGGTTACGCGCTCTTTCGTTGGTCAGGTTTCGCCGATTATTGATAATTTCACGCATAAGGAAACTAAGTTCAGATTATGATGAAGGTAACGAAGACAAGGTGTCAAAACCCCTTTCGCTAAGCAAGTTTGAGAATGAAACGCCCGAATTCAATATGGATTCTGTCAAGTCTTCGCCAAAGAAATCTGTTGAAGATTACAAGAAAGTACAGACCTACCGCAGAAATGACAAACGTGCCACTGGCAGTGCCTGGATAAAGTCCTTTAACCCTCGACATCGACGCATTAAGATGGTGGACGCGACTCACGATCTAAAGAAAGTAGAATATAATAGCAGACGCACAACGGATACTTTGTCAGCCGAAATTGGTAGTCTGTTGAGCACCCTCAATGAACCTAATCCACTTCCTGGACAGGAAATGTTAAAAACGTTTCTAAGTGAATGGAAGAAGGAATCAGAGGATAAAACGCTTGGTACCCTTATTCCTAGTGTAACAAAGTTTTCCCCTGTACAATCGACGTCTTCAGCTGAAAGACCTAAAAAGAAGCTGGAAGACCTAGACAAGGAGCGAGCTTCCTTAAGTACTGTACAGTGCAGCACAGATAAAGCAATGGACAGCAAAATCAAGGGACTCTTGTCAGAAATTAAGGTACAGCCTGTAGGTGGACCTTTAGACCAACACATAACTGTTTCGGTGGAGAATTGGGGAAAATCAACTCCCGCACAAGTGCTTAATATGATGAAAGAGTACCAGTCCCAATCAGAGGAGTGGCAGTCTAATTCTGGTGAAAGAAAGAGAGTTAAATTTTTCACTGGTGATAGACCAAAATTATTTGATAATATCATTGATAAAGAAAGTATTGTAAAACTAGAAGAGTCAGTGGGAGCTCAAAATCGTTTTCTGTTGCATGTTCAAGAGATTGAGGAGTCAGCTAGTAGCAACTGGTCAAAGGCAAAGCATAATGCATTCAGAGATCAAATCAATCTCTCAGATCGACTTTGGCAGTACCCCATAGATAATGAGGTATGCAAGGTTGAAGAAAAAGATGTAAGTTTTGAAGAACATGTATTTCTTGAATACTTGTTGGATGACTTCCCAAGTAAAGGTCCTGTACGACGATTTATGGAGTTGGTTATCAATGGTTTGCAGCGAAATCCTCACCTTACTGTGAAGCAGAAGAAAGACAGAGTGCATTGGTTTCACAATTATTTTGCACAGTTCAGTGAGGAAGATCTTAATTTCTAGAAGTGTAACTTTATTTCCTGTGTACCCAGCTACACTGGCCACATTACTTTTTTTTCCACCAGTGTAATACTACTATTTACACTACTCCAACTAGAAATAATTACCAAGAAATACTCATTTGGTTTGCAAGACCTATTACAGAACAAAAGAAACTGGATAAATCAAATGAGTTGATTAAGTAAGTTATACCACCGTAAGGTAAAAGGGAGGTGCTGATGTTTTGAGCGTTAAAAGGGCTAACGCTCGAAACGTCAGCACCTCCCTTTTACCTTACGGTGGTATAACTTACTTAATCAACTCGTTTGATTTATTCAGTTTCTTGTGTTTCAATTTCCCACTGACGCAGCACCAGTTTCTTTAGAAACTATCCCCACAATACTATTACAGAACAGTCAAACCTTGATTATCCAGACTTGTTTCTCTGGTCCTATATTTGTCATAAATATTACCACAAAGTGAAATTGGTACGGTAAACCTTTCTAAGTATTGTTGAATCAGGCAATTGTGACAACTTTTAAGCATCAACTGGTTGGTTAGGCAAGTTTAAAAATCATCACATCATAACACCTGTATATTTGAGTATGATCTATTCACTGTTATGGTCCATTTGCTTTATCTTCATTTCTTACATTCATGTTTTTACAGAAAGTCTGGATAATCAAAGTTTGAATGTAGTGCAATCATTTGAACTGATGTACCAAGTCAATTCACAACCCCACAAGCAAAGAGGTAATAAGAGCAAACATCAACTGCCACTATAGAAAATAACCACAATTTTATTTTTCAATATAATATAGTGGAAATTACTTTAAAAGGGCAAATACATATTTACTTTATACAGTTCACTGGATTTGAGGTTTGCAATAAAGAATAAAAAATACAATTAATGTTAAAATAATCAGTTTCTGAGTAAGCACTACAAGTATATAAGAAACTAACATGGCTACTTGTAATGCAAAAAAAGTACTATAAAACCTAATGGAGATTACTGAAAATCTGCTTGAACATCCATCATTTTGCACAGAATCCACCTTGCAAGATTTTAAACAAGCACAATACCACTTTCTTGTTACTGAAATGTCATAATAAAGGCCATTTAACCTTTTACACCCTAAGAGTGACTTTATAGATTTAACTCTGGACTGGCTAATGCCAGACAATTTTACTCATCACAGGCAGATCCCTCGGGACTTAAAGGGTTAAAGAGACCAAGGACTATTTTCTGTGAGAAGAAATGTCTATGAAAACAAATTCACGTACAAAATGTCATAAAAAATTTAAAAACTTACAACCACTGTTATGGATGAAAAACGTAATTACAAACCCAATAAGAAACAAGTCTGCAGAATATGTACATGTTGTGGTTCAATTTTATCCTTGCTTCAAATTTTATTTTCCTTTGTTTCAAAGTCATTATCATTTAATTACCATAAGCAAAACAAAAGTAAACCAAATTTGAACCAAGGATAAAATGGAACCACAACATACATGTAGTGTCCTTTAATAAACTTAATGACATAGAGTTCAAGACCACCCTATTCTTTATAATGCATACTAACAATACTCAATATTAATAATAGATTATTGATAAAAAGTATCTAAAGTATCTTGGGCAATGAGACCAGACTGTCTATTATGATTGGTAGTCTTGACAACTTGTCTCTGATTGGCTCTGGTAGTCTGTCTGAATGACTATACCTAACCAATGCAAATCAAATCCATTAGAATAGAAATACCACACTTGTGAAAATTATTCCGGTAATTAATTTCACACAAATTAATGTAGCATATTAAAAGAAGGACACCAATAAATCTTGTGTAGAGAGGTTCTATTTAAGATTCTGAGCAATTATGTCAAACTCTCAAGGGAAAAATAGATAGAAATACAGGGAGTTTTAGAGATAGTACATGTAAGTGAGTAAAACAACAACAACTTTATTTAAATATATAACAAAAGATACATTGGTACTGGCCTGCAGTTAGCAAGGCTATTCGAGGCAGGCCAGGCTACATAATTTACATACAAACTAGACAAATACAAAGAAATTAGACGTGATATAAGTATATGTATTTGACATTAAATAGATACTATTCAACTTAAGTTCAAGGACCATTAAAGTGAAATTGTAAAAATAAAATGAAATGAAAATAACAGAAAAGAGAATTACTTTTTCATTTTCACGATGATCGTATCCACGTCAATATAATAGGAGTCTTCAGTTACAAGGATTTCAAGTAGTATTTCTTTTAGTGATCTTTTAAAAGCTTTTTTCGGTCTTTCTTTAAGAATTTGAGGTATCCCATTCCAAATTTTGACCCCAACACGTGAAAAAGCATTTCGTTTGACATTGAGTCGAGATTCTTTAGTATAAAAATGTTCAGAAGTTGAGGCACGTGTGTTGTAAGTATGAACACTAGAAATTCGAGAAAAGAGTTTCAAAATATTATCCGGAGCAGTGTTTTCATTTATATCATACATAAGACTACAAACGGATTCATAATATAGAGACTGTAAAGGTAGAATTTTTGCATTTACAAAAAAAGGTATTGCGTGGTCGTTTGTTTCAGCAAAATATATTAAACGCAGTGCACGTTTTTGAAGGACAAGAATTTGGTCAAGGAAAGTTTTACACGCATTGCCCCAAGAGATAAGACCATAACTTAGATAAGGTGCAATTAGTGACTGATAAATATTTAGGAGGGTGCAAATAGGAACAATATGTCTTAATCTCGCAATTAGCCCAATTGTTTTACTTATTTTGTTTGCAACAGAGTAAATATGGGTCTTCCAAGATAGATTTTCATCGATTAACAGTCCAAGATATTTAATAAAGTTTTTACGTTCAAGGGTAACCTTTTTATTGCTTTCATTGTCTAAAAGCAAGGTCAAGCAAAAGGGATCTAAGGTCAAGATAGTAGAAAGTTTGAGATAACAGAGTTGAAGAAGGCAAGGCTGAAAAAGAGTATTGAACAAGAAAAAAAATAGCATTACATCAAAATCCATGCAAAGTTTTCTACATACAAACTCCAGAGTGCCCAGTGATGCTAAAGGGTAATGAATTATTGTAAGGCAATGCAACTGTTTGGCAACCTAAAAAAACAGTACTCTCCATCAATACACACTACTCCACTACAATATTACAAAAAGCAAAAAAATATAAAATGATTTAGTTTTCACTTATATGAACATCTACACATTTGAAAAAGAGTACAGCAAAATAATATTCTTACTGTGTTACTGTGCCGGTACTGTCTGTGTATTTAATACTTGCTACAGAAGACTGGACAACCATCTGTGAGCCATCATTGTACTGTACCCAAACCTCTCCAGTAGACAACTGCAATTAACACAAGTGCAATTTGGTTTTTGTACTACATCAAAAGCAAGACCACAACAAATAATAACAGTTATCAATGACAAAATAGTCATAAAATAGAACAGTGATTGCATTTCCAGTTAGATAAATGTAAGCAAGCCATCTTTACAGGAATCGATTTGACATATCTCTTGTTTTACAGCCATTCAATAAAATATGTAAAGTACCGGTACTAGTGATTTTCATAGGAGGTTTAAAGGTCCCAAATTAGAAGTAAACTGCAACCCTATTCTGAACATGTGAAATAAAGTTTGTATATAAACAGAATGGATCCATTTAGAAGAGCTTTTTTACTGTTTTATTTATTTACTGTTTTGGGGGATGTGCTTTGTCTCAGCTGTTTTCCAAACAAATAGAGTATGGGTTGACTACATTAACAAACAGTTACATTTAAGCTTTTGTTTTGTTGTTTAGAGTATGCTGATATGAACGTTTCTAAACAATGGGTTCCGTGTATAATACGCATTGCAAATTTGAACTATAATTTCTCTGTAAAAAAGTGCGTATTATACACGGGTAAATACGGTACATGACAATATCACCAAAACAGTGATCAGGCAGCCATCAGAAAACCTGAGCCACCTGCCTTGAAATGTCTTGGATCTTCCAAATTCTCACCGTATGCAGCACATTCAAGGCACCATTAACAAATATTAGAAGTACAAGTTACTGATTAAGCATACCTGAGATGCCCATCCCACATCTCGTACAAAGACACTCTTGACAACTTGTGATGTCACTAAGGGTGTAGCGCTCTGTTTGGACCCACCCTTACAGCATTCCTGACCTTCTTGGTGATCGTTACCATTGCAAGAGCTCAGTCTGAATGCTGCTCTACTGGACTGTTTACCCATGGATGAACTTCTCCTACCCGTTTGTTGCTCAGTGCCAGCTGAAGGTTGCTGTGCATTGTGGAAGGTGCTAGCAACTGTGCCATCAAATGACATTAGTGAAGTACTGACTGGTGCAATAGCACTGGGTGATGTCGCAGTTAGAGTCTCAAGACACTCTGGAGGTCTGCAAGCAACAAATGTACTTTTACCAACCAGCTTCCCATACAGTTTAGGAGAGTAACCTTGAATAAAGAACTACCCCAACTTGACATTGGTTTTCTAGATTTCATTGATTAATTAATCCTTTAAGCCCTGCAAGTGACTTAACAGATTTTACTCTGGCTAACACCAGACGATTTTACTCATCACAGGGAGACCCTTCAGGGCTTAAAGGGTAACAAAACTATCTCCCTTAACCCTTTAAGCCCTAAGAGTGACTTTGCAGATTTTACTCTGGCTGAAGCGGTCTTATTGATGAGTGACATTGTTATTGAACTGTTTATTTATACAGTTGAACTGTTAATTATTCTGATGTCATTGTGTAGCACCTGAAACACGCACCATTATAGCCTCTATTGCATGCCAAACTTGCGCCTTTTTTTTGCCATGTGCAGTAAGATGTTGTGACACATTGTGTTTTTAGTTTTCTTTTGTTGTTCTGACAACTGTAAATCTGTAAACCTAGACTTTAATTAAACAGGCAACAATTCAACAGATTTTACTTGTCACAGGGAGACCTCTTATGGCTTAAAGGGTTAAAAAACTATCTTCCTTAACCCTTTAAGCCCTAAGCGTGACTTTTTAGATTTTACTCTGGCTAATGCCAGACGATTTTATTTCTCACAGGGAGACCCCTTAGGGCTTAAAGGGTTAAGCCAATGTCAGGTTAAGAAATGCCAATGGAGCACCATGTGATCCCAGATACCGTAGCTCACAATACGACCGAGATAAATATCACAGCATTCATGTATCTACATTTGTATAATTCCCAGCCAATGCATCATGACCTCTTTCACATAATGGAAAAATTTTACATACCTTTGAACAATGCAAACAAGATTATTTTAAACATGTCCACAGACAGATAAAGCTAACACAACATGGATAAGACAACTGAGGCTCGCAGTAATATTCATAGGTATATGAAACATCTTGATGAACTGTGAGCAAAATAATGTTATTATTTTAAAGAGCTTAATGTGCAAAATTATCATCATTGTCTAATAATGATAAGTTATGATAACCTTAACTGGCTGAAAGCTTCAATTTGTACGTCTAACTTTATTAAAGCTTCTTTACACCTTATGCTTATTGTTGTTCACAACAACAGCACAGTAAATTATGTTTCCACCTACCAACAGTTTTCAAACAGCATAACAAACTGTATGTACATGTACCTGCTTTGACATTGCTCTTCATTTTGGAGTGGCCTCCGTGATGCTAAAGGTCGACGACACACAATAAATGGGAAGAACTGGCTACCATTGCTTTCACTTTCTTCCTTGTTAATAACTCTTTCCAGATGAATACACTGCTGATAACAAAACTGTGCATGCTCTAATAGTGGTTTCATGTCCTGAGTAACACCATCTAAGCCACCAACAGACTCCAGTGTGTATGACACGCCACCTGGCTCAATTATTCTTGTACATGCCTGTGATTGGTGGACTTTGGCACCTTGATAACCAAAGGAACAGCACAGCAAAGAAAAATGTGTCAGAACTTAATGGAGGCTTTATAAGCTCATGTAAAGAAAAGTTGAATTTTTTATTGTTGAGAAATATCACTGAAGGCAAGTGAACTACTGTAATTTCACCAATGCCAAAGTAATTGTTTTCAATAAGACAGAAGAGTTACAAGAGCTGATTCTTTAAACAATTAACCATTGACCATTTTTAAAAATTAACCATTTAAACCCAAGATCCAAGTGGTTTAAGTGAGTAGCTGAAATACATGTAGCAATTTCATGAACAGCTGGTAGAGAATAATATTGTACACAACAAAGATAAAATTATTAAATGTTTTTGGATTTACATGTAAGCTGTGTGAGTGTTGCACTGTACGTACAAGCTCAAAAAGCTCTAGGTGCATAATTTTTATATTCATCATTACATGTTAACCTACCATTATAAAAGCAAACTTCAAAGTCTGCATTTGGAAAGTTCTCCATTAGCATACACTTTGCATGTCTTGAGTACAAAGTCACCTGAAAATAATAATTAATTCATTAAAACTGGGTACTCAAAACCAAAATTCCAAATGTTTCTACTGTCTGTCAGGTAACTACCGGTATTCAAAGGCAGATAATTTAGCAATATCAAAAAATACACTAAAAGCAGTCTGATTGTGACTTCTAGGGCTGAATTTGCCATAACAGCACATGAAGTCTGTGCATGCTAAATTGTTACTGCTATTGCTTTACTAAATCTGCTTAGGAATCATATTTGCTGTTTCAGTTATAGAATATATATGTTGTAGGTTAAAATTAATTTCAGGTCAGAATGGTTTCAAACTAGTTTGATTTGTTTTTTCCTTAAAATGTTTCAGATTATCAGTGCTGTCAATAAGACCCAGCTCCCGCCGGGTACTCTCTTCAAAATAACCGGTTATATTTCTTGCGTTAATGTGCTTATGAACAAATAATTTAAAGAAACTTTAGTCAACTCCATCAGGTGCTGACATCAGGTAGCCACCTGCTTCAAATCTTATTGAAAGCACTGGATTATTGGAGGAATATGGAAATTAATCTGAAATAAAGGGAAAAAAAACAAACCAAACTAGTTTGGAACCATTCTGACCTGATATGTACAATACAATACAATACAATACAATTTACAATACAATACAATGTATTTGTATACACAAATTAAATTGAAGTATGTAATACACTATAAATTTCACCTTTGGAGTTTTCTTGCGCACAAGAAGAACAAATCTTGTGGCATACTGATATTTCTTCCAGTACTTTGATGGCAAGTTAGAGAACAAATAACTAGATGACTCACACCCTGTCGGTGGGGCAGGGGGAAACAATGCCAGATCAACACCAGACTTCCCATTAGGCTGGTAAACAACAATTTTCATGCCATTCTGCGATATCCGTAACACCTCAACAACCCTATCCATGCCATTCTTATGGTGGAAAAACTCTAAACAAACTTCGCCATTATCAAGTATGCTGACAACAGCATTCCTAGTCTTCTGTCTGATTGGCCTGAGTCTCTCAGCATTCAGTGGTTCCACTACATCCCCCAGAGTCCTTGACCTTGAAAAGTCAGACTGGTTCCTCTGGTTCCTTCTAGAGCACTCATCAGTGTTTAGATGGGTTTCTAGTTTTCCATTTGAAGGAATACTTTGCTCTGGCACTTGTGAGAATTCTAGGCCAGAGTCCTGTGTAACAGTGTTGCTGCCACGCCGTCTGTGATGTCTACTGTCTCTATCTTTTCCTCTCTCATCAATGTCAGATTTGTTGTTGTCACCTGCTGTGTGTTTCTTGACTTGACTGCTGTGATCAGAAACATGTTCATTTTTCTGGCCTTGTTGATGCCATACTCTAGAGTCTACAGTACCGAGTCCACAGGTGCTTGTATTTGTAGCATAATTAGCTGTGTTTTTGATGAAGTCTTCTACAGTGGTACCATGGGAACTACTGTACTTGCAGGCATTGTAAGTTCTGTAAGTTCAACAAAACTTGTAAAAAACTTAAACTAACACTATTTGTCAAGTGCTTCATGTTGCACACTAGAAAAGGTGCAAAATAGCTTATTCCGATGCTATAACTTAAAAATTAACTTTTCCTGAATTGTGAGTAGTAATTCTTCCAAGATGTTCCTTTGAAGTGTTCAATCAATAATTCCTTAAAGTTGATGTTTCTGAATCTGATTTTAGTATCCATTTGCATGACAAAAATATTGCAAAAGTCAATACAAGTAGTGCAACCTGGAGCGAAAGAGTCTTTTGAAATTATGCACATCACTGACTAAAGCTGAAAACCATACTGTAAATACCCTTATGGCTAGCATTCTAATTCTCAGTTTTTCTCTGCCATTGGCAATAAAAGCTTGGTCTGGATATAACAACATCATATTTCAATTTGATTTTCAAGTTACTTTCCTACCTAAATTTAGCAGCAAGATTACTTCCACCAGTGGACAATGTGCCTTTGGCTGAATTGTTGTTGAAAGTTGATGAAGTGATGTTGGACAGCCATGTACCAGCAGATTGTGATTTAAGGCCACATGGTTCACCTGCTATCTCTGCACCTCGCACAGATGGTTGGGATGAGCTTGTCTTATGATCTGATGTACTGGAACCATGGCTATAAAATCAGGCATCAGCACAAAAGAAGGTGCATATCAAACCAAACCATTTGAGGTTGGTTCTACAGCTACTGTACAATCATTTTAATTACCTAAGTCATTAATAGCCACAAGTTTCAGATAAACCATTCCAACATAATCGCCCTGGCTAATCATTTTAGTACCTTGAATGCATTGAACAGGCTGCAATCATTTTTATAGTCATATAAAGCCATTTGCAAAAAAAATATGAGATAAAAGGAGACAATCCAAGCCATTGAAAGTGATATACAGTACCGCCCGGAAGTACTGAAACATCCACTCGCACGTAGGTCGTAAGTCAAATTTTTTATTTACGTGCAAGTCAAGCGCAAGTGAATTTTGCGGCGTGTAAAATGACGCACACTTGACATGCAATTAACTTTTCCTTTGTTATTCAGACCGGAAATGGTATTCCCAACAGGGCATTGAAAGCAATGAATCAAAGCCAAGCGCAAGTGAAGCATGAGTGAAGCTTGAGTGTCTCTTTTTACCGTTATTTCATTGATGTGGTTCTTTCTGTTTCAGGAAATAAAAAAACATGCCTCATTCTGTAGACTACACTGTACACGGAATGCTGATCAAAACAAACCCAAGACTGAAGTGGCAAGTCAAAGATCTGTCAATGCATTCATGGTATACAGTGTTTTCCTTACAATGTCCTTTGGACGCAAAATCGACTTGCTTCGCATTCACTTATTCAGTGTTACACTATGCATTATAATTGGCTTCTTTGTCTCCTTTGTCACATTTTCTGAAGTCAATGAGAGAGATTTTTAGTCCCATGAGTAAAGTTTTATGTCAAGTTTCATTGTACAAGTGCATATAAGATTTGACATGAGTGTGTAGGTGCATCAAGCACAAGTGATGCGATCAATTTTCTCGCACTGTACATGTGCAAAGTGCTTCAATACTTCTGGGCGTTACTGTAGCAGTTCTCATATTTTCAACTCAATTATTTGGTACAAGCTAGGCAGGAATAGACAATAGAAAGCTCTAGTCAGTCCAAGTTTATTCTCAGAAATACTGTTATATGATATTCAGTAAATGTCTGCATAGTATTTTAAGAAGTTTGGAGACCACACAATGGACAAGTGCTTTCAGTAAATGCACTACATAATTATACAGTAGAAATATCAGACTACAGTGCTACACTGGAATAACTAAGAAAGCAGGTACCTAGCTCTCTGTCTGACTGGAGGTGATGGGGGGTGTTGGTGTCGGGGCCACATGTCTGACAAATGATCACTGGACCTGTTAGTATGCACTTCACAACTTCCTCGCATACCAGAATACTTCAGATGCTCACTACAACCGGCAGAATGCGAGGAGCGACCAGTACACACTGTAGGCATGGTACCTGTCCCGCTGTCTAGGGACTGCTCAATGGTGCACTATAAGGAAAAATATTTCAGTTATCACCAACACAATCTAACATCAAATCAACATACAGTAGTTTTAAGAAAGGAATGTTATCACAAAAAAGCTATCCTCTGAATAGAAATCATTTAATAATTATATAGACCTAATGCATAAATGGTGGCAAAAAATGTATTCTTTTGTTTATATGCTAATTTAATTCACTAACCTCACTCTCAAGCAACATTTCTTTTGAATTTTGTCCATGCAAACGATGCTAGTGAGCCTAATTAGCACATAAGCAAGAGAACAATTTTTTGGCTGCCATTTATGCATTTGGTCCATAGTAGCTAGCCAACTGACCACAACTTGAGCCTTAATCATTCAACCCTATGTTTTGAGTTAGATCAGCAGTAAACAGTCAAAACGTCACAATTCACATCTGACAAATGAATATGTTTTTATTACAGCCTTTAAATTTAAGTTACAGAATCCTCACCTGAGGTAGATACAGCTGTTTTGTGGATGAGGATTTCCGTAACTCTTCATGTGTCATAAAGGGGTGATCTAGAATACCTGTAAAAAAGTATGGTAATCAAATGGAGTTTACATGCCTTGGAAAAATCATAATTTCTTAATAACAATTTACAATTATTTGCATTCATGGCAGAAAATCAAGCATTTAGCAATGTTTAATATGTCCTCATAGCTAGTGTAAATATGCCAGATAGGGTAACTTTGGGGGCAGCTTCAAAATACAGATCATAGCTAATGACATTATCTGGGTCAAGATTACAGGTCAATACTCGATGGAGAAACAGAAATAATAAAGAGTAGCTTTTTTTTTAATTATCTGATTATATTACCTACAGAAAGGACGTTTAATCATACCTGATACATTTATCCTGTCTCCTGGGTTCTAAATTGAACAATAAAAGATGGTTATGTTGCAGGTCATTTTGTTCCTCAGGTCAATTTGTTTCAACCAAGGCCAATTTGCTTCATCCTAGGTCAACTTGTTTTAATAACCTTCATCAAGTTGTTTTAACCTAGGTCAAGTTGGGGCAGGTACAAAACACAGGTCACAGGTCATTTTTTACCAATACAGGAGTATCCTAAACATTCATTAAAGCTAACCTTAGATCTAATTAGTCGTAAGGTTAGCTTTAATGAATGTTTAGGATACTTCCTGTATTGGTACAACAATGACCTGTGACATGTATTTTGTACCTGCTCCAACTTGACCTGCAGTAGGTTAAAACAAATTGACCTAAAGGAACAAAATGACCTGCATCAGTTACGTCCTGACAAATTGCACTAATGGATTGCGAGCATGATTTCAGATTCATAGACAAAAAGAACACATACCTTCTTAAGAAGTTGTGTGATAAGGTCTTGAGCCTCTGGTGAAAGGTGACTTTAGAAACAAAAGGAATACCCAATCATATAAGGATAACACTTTTCTATTACACTTTGAAAAGTTAAGAAAATAAGGTTTAAAAATTAAACCTACAAACTAATTTCTTGATAAATGTTATTATAATATTATCACCTAATAATTGATAACTTACTAACTACATAGATCAACAGCAAGAAAAATACATTTGTCCATTGTCCAAAAGAGAGCTAACATCAAACTTTTGCATGATGCTTTAAACTTATTC
The DNA here is from genome assembly GCA_949710005.1 of Ricordea florida. Classification (NCBI taxonomy): domain Eukaryota; kingdom Metazoa; phylum Cnidaria; class Anthozoa; order Corallimorpharia; family Ricordeidae; genus Ricordea; species Ricordea florida. Next base: position 33,006,736 of record OX453278.1, on the reverse strand, counting down.
AAAGCTTTTGCAGATCTGATATATAGGCCGTTTTCTCCATAATTTTGGTACAATGTAGCGCAGATAATGTTGATCACACGTTACTGTATTATGTCTAGGAATGCTTAAAGAATAAGAAGTTCTATGAGTATTTAAAATATTGCTAAAAAAGTCTGGACATAATTTGTGTTTGACTTTACACATAGGGGTGCATGCATCTTGCAGGTGTCTGTTCTTTAGTGCTGGTAGCTGGTAGTCAACGACAGATACTCTAATCATCAGCACCATTATTGTTGTTTGTTATTGTACTCATTATTATTATGATGATTAATTATTATAATGTCTGTGGTATTGTTATTGTTGTAATTATCATTATGTTTACCAACTACTTTTGATCAGAGAACAGATAAATTTCTAACCATGATTATAAGGTACATTAATTCAATCTTAAAAATGAATTCTGACCAGTATCTTACCATGGCATGTCGTAATCTGCCAAAACTACCCGGTTTAGTGTGCTCTTCACAGCTTCAGTCTAAAAGTAAGATATAACACTGCAATTAAAATTATAACAGCTGATGAGGTTTCCTATAATTAATTAGGTAAAAGAGCTATAGGCTGTTCACTGTGCTTTATTTACAGATTAACATAAACTTGACATAAATTTCATTGTCACTGGTTATTCTCTAGTAAGTAATACAATATACTGAATAAATTACTTTATTACATTTATATGGATAACAATGTTTTACCAGAAACTAAAACACTTGTATTTTCCATATTTTCAGTCAGTGAAGATATGAAAAAGTTATGTACTAAATGTCTTGGATGTACGCGCACGTCCTAACAAAATTTTCCAGCTAGTTTCTTGTCCATATATAGTAAAATAAACATTTTTTACAAGGTGGCTTGAAGATATGAATTATTTTTTCTCATGAATCAACTACCGTAGTCTTACACCTGGTTACTTATTCATAGATTACTCCTGTTTAAAACATAGTTGAAATAAATTGTTTGGAATAATCTATGAATAAGTACCCAACTGTCAGACTATGGTAGTTGATTCAGAGTCCATACACTGTGTGCATGTGTGACCACGGCAGGTTCTGGTGTTGTTATTTGAACAACAAAACAGACTTGTAGCCACGATAAAGTTTATTTATCCAGGGAATTTACAAGCAAAAAGAAAAGGGTGATTGCAAGCAAGTCCTGAGTAGAATGAATCACCAACTTTAGGTCACAGAGAGTACTTTACTTGACCAAGAGGTTCTAGCTAGTAAGTGCAGGTCTTGAACTACTGAATTTAACCTAACCAACTGCACCTTTTTTATTAGGAAACAAACAATAGAAGTGAATTCTGATGATTCTGTCATGAGGTGTGGTAGTGTGACATAAGGGAAATCCTTGATGTAAATCCTGTGTGGTAGATTATGTGGGTTGATTTGATTAAAGAAAGGAAATGGTTCCTACCACAATGTAGTTCTAAATTTATACTAACAACTCAATGTCACATTTCTGTGAACCTGGTCACACATGTAGTGCAGGGAAACTAACATATGTACCATCCAACTGCAGTATTGTTTTGGTTAAGTCTTTTGCAGGTTACTTACATCAAAAGGAGGTTTCCCAACAAGAAGTGTATAGAGCATACAGCCAAGAGACCACACATCAGACTCCAAGCCATGAGGACCTCTTGTAGCAATCTCACTAACATAGGACAAAACCATAATAAAAACAGGAACAGAACAGGAGCTACCTGCTTTAAGCCAAACAAACACAATTAACTATAATCAAACACAGGAAAAAATGGTAGTCACTGTCAACATGTGCATTGGCAGTAAAAGTTTATTTATCTTGTAAAACTAACACAAATGTATTAATTGAAGAAACTTTTAGACTTTTAAAACTACTGGTAAGAACCGTTTCTCACTGTACACTGTCAATTTGTGTTGTTTATGACTAAAGCCAATCGCAGTTTCCTTACAGGTTAATTCAATGGCCTCATTGACACAGAATACAAAAGTACTTGGAAATTATCACATTGTTCTTTGAATTTATTTAATATTTTATATTACATATTCTTCTGCACCAGGCTCATTCTCTGCTATTCCTTCCTACCTTGTGCTCAGATGACACACCTTAAGCAAAAAAGAAAATGGACACCCAGTCCTACCACAGAGTAAAATTACAGTTTATTATCAAGTGTACTTACGGAGAAATGTAATTGGGTGTTCCACACATCGTATAGTGTTTCTCATTTGGCATGGTTAGCCTAGTTGCAAGGCCAAAATCTGCAATTTTCTGGTCAATTACATGCAAGAAAAATGTATCATGAGGTACTTCAAAACAGCTACAGTAGATGTGCCTATATTTAATAGTGAAAACAAATAGAACTACAAATAGTATCCTCTATTCAGTTTCTAGAAATAACCATTCATTAACTTATGTGTATTTCAGATTTTGTAACCTTTGATTGTACATGAATGCAGTCAATGGAAAACACTAATGGTAACAAATTTTACTAAGGGAGTCCCTATGTTTGACATGCCCTGCTGATTAAAATCAAAATAATATTAACCAATGGAAAATCACATAAATAGTATTAATAATTATCTGGTATGAATGTCTCCCTTACTGCATCCATTCCTTTTGTAAGGAGCAGATTTCCTAATGTCAGATCACGGTGAATAATGCCATGTGAGTGAAGATACAGCACTCCTTTGACAATCTGAGCCATTATATGACGAGCTTAAAAAAAAAACAAATCTCAAAAATTTTCTTTCATCAGTAATAGTTACACTGTACATGTACTCTTATAACAAGATTTATGATCTATGCTGTGGAGTAGGAAAGTTTATATCAAACGGGATGTGTGTTTTCATTAATAATTAATAGTAATTAATAATTTATTCAGATGGAATTTACCATGTACACTGTATGCTTACATATATACAAATTATGTATATATCTGTGTGTATATATATATACTTGGGATAATAGTTAAAGAAACAAACTTCTAAAAGGTCCGACAATTTTATAACGTTTCGGCCATAATTCGGCCGTCCTCAGATACACAGATAAAAAAAATTGGCTAATTAGGGTAGGAGACAGTAATGCGGCAATGATTCAATTGTTATAACAAATAGGTTTTTTGATCTAAATTCCAGTCTCTTGTTGAGGCCATGTGGCTGCAATGTAAATAATTGGGTCGTCCAATAAGCTTCTCTAGTTAATAGAAGGTGTTCAGGATGTTGAATAATCATGGAGTTGACAATTTTTTCTATAACCATGAACTTAATGTCCGAGAGATTGTGCGTAATTTATCAATAATAAATTACTTTAATAATATATATGTCTAAACAAATGATATTACCATTGCTTTCAGTGAGTGGTTGCCCTGTTTTCTTGATATACCGGTTCATTTCTCTATTATGGCACATTTCCAAGATGAGATATACGTAATTTGCATCTTCAAAATAGTTATACAGCTGAAAACAGAATAAAAATGATAATAAATTTTGTTAATAATTACTATAATTAATGTTAAAAACATTTAAAAGGTTTAATGAGCTCCAGTTGTTTTATTCAAATAGGTATGTTTATCATGAACAAGCTCTTGACTTACAGTAATTGTCAGATATAAAATAATGACCATTTTTTTCAAGAGGAGAATCAATCAAAAACAGAGAAGTGATGTCCCAAAAATTTTAAAGATCTTTCACTGGAAAGAATACCAGAATGCACCCAAGCCACAAAACCTCAGGATTCTCTTGAACTTCTGCTAGTCTTTGAACTGGCATTGGTGGAAATGCTCTCCAATTTTGAGAACAACAAGGAGCACTTTTTGACCTGCAATAAAATACTGAACCTCTAGAATTGCAGGATGTTTTAGCTGGCAATGAATTTCCACTTCATTTCTAACTCTTGCCACCATTCCTAATGTTTTCATTGCCTTCTTGTCAATCTGAAAAATTAAAAAACAAGCTAAGTTAATGTCAGCTGCTAAAGCAATAACTTATTCAGTTCAAAACTATTTCCACATAAATAATAGCCATGAACAGTGGTTTCATTAACGGCTAGGTACTGGGCATGCATTGAACAGCTGTGAAAGCAACTTTGCCCGACTGCTTTCAACAACTCAAACAAAAGAACAAAACATGACTTTTCTTCAAGTGTAATGTTGAGTAACATAATTATGTCCAAGTGCCAAATCTAGAAGCTTTCCTGCTCACTGGCATGGAATGCTTAGGTACACATGAAACTTAACAAAAGGACAACACCTATCCCAAAGTCGTACCATTTTGATGGCTACTTCCTGTCCAGTAGTCTTGCAGCAGGCACGGTATACACAAGCAAACCCTCCCTTGCCAAGTAACTCCAGAACTTGGAAGTCCTTAACAAGGCAATGAAGATGAGATATTGACCAAATGTGAGATTAAGCTTTTCACTAACAAGTTCTGCATGAACAAGTACATGTACCAAGCAAGTTAATTATTAACTCCATTCTTGTTTTTATCTTTTTGCTAATCATTATATTATGAAAAAGAACTTTGCAAATGGGTCATGTATGGCAGTTAAAGAGTTAAAATTCCAGGTATTGGCCAAGTTCTTTTCAGCTTGTGGATCCTGTGAATTCACAAGGTGTTGGGATGGTGGGTCAGAAATGTCACTAATAACAAAAGGAACATCAGAGCCAATAGTAACCTTAGATTTTATGGTAGCTAATCACAAAAATCAGTCCTTAATTAATAAGTGTAAAAAATAATAATTGTACACCATCCAAAGTAACAATTCTCATGACTGAAATGTAGAACACAGACTGTAGAAAAACGTTCAAAAAATGACCTGTGTAAGAAAAAATTGGCTTAAAAAAATGAAATCAGTTTAAAAAATACCTAATACAAAATTGAACCATGACATATAAAAAACACTTTGAGATGAAACCATATACAGATCACTTTGTGCAATAAATGCGGTAACATGAAACCTTGGAACAACATCGAAAGTAGGATACTAGTTAGTTGTGGTGGCTGCAACAACAACATTAGGCAAGATTTCCGCACAGGTCCTTACTTCATTATGCATGCTGTAATTGAATTGTCTTGGGAAGTGTGCAGGCAAACATTTCTTGTATGGCTACAGCATGCATAATGAAGTAGGGACCTGTGCAGAAATCATTCCCAACATTATTTGAAAACTCTTCTTTTTTTTTCATTTTCATAAAAAGTTATGACAATCTGTTGATCTGATGTTATAATACATGTAGCTCAAGCAGCTTTGTTAATGCCTGATAATGACTCTTTAATAATGTATAAGTGTTTCTTCGTGTTATTATAGCAATAAAACGATTAGTATAGGTAATCACATGATTTCGAGTGCAATTTGGGATAAATCAGCACGAGTAATTTTTCGAAGGCTAACCAAATTGCATGAGCCCGTAGGGCGAGTGCAATTTGTAGTCTGAAAAATTTATGAGTGCTGATTTATCCCAAATTGCACGAGACAAATCATGTGATTACTTGTTAATACCGTAATATACATGCAAAAATTTAATTTCAACTTTCTGCACTCAATTTCAACTTTTTGCACTCAATTTCAATTTTCTCAACTGTTTGGGATTAACTGACATGCTCTCAGCCAATGAGCATGCTGAAATTTTTGCATGTATATTATTATTTTTATTATTTATTACTGCAGATCATTACAGACAGTTGATCAATGCAATGCAGCTGTGTGCAAAATATTGATAACTTTGGTGAACAAGTCTTTTAATCCTTTACAGATCCGAAGTTTGATGCTTGCCGCTGTATTTAAATCCGTGTGTATAGTGATGCAAGTTTAAATACTGAAAACAAGAAATTTTATCATGGGAATTGCATTACAGTACATCGCTAGGCTAGGTGTAGGAATTGAACCATTTTACTGAGAAAAACTGGAAGACCACATGATAAATATGTAGCTAAATCAGAATGAAGACTAGTCCAGACGGTAGTCATCATCGCCAAAAGATTGTGATGATTTTTCCAATAAATGCTAGAATCTACAACTCGTGTAGTGTGCATGTCATGTCCAGCGATGCATGTCATGGCCTTGCCAAAGCTAAGGCAAAAACACAAACTGCCCATGACCAAAAATGATTTGATTTGATCGATGCCAAAAGTGATCTCTCCATCGACACTGTCATTTGAAACAAATTCGATCGAGACATAGTTGGTTGTATAGTCACAGTGTACAATTTAACTGGACTACAAAGCAATATGAAAATTTGGACTCTCGAAGCGCCTTGGATCAAAACATAAATGGCGTCCTTGCCACAGCAGGGAAGTTTACTTTCATTGATCGGTTATCTGAAGCATAGAGAAATCTAAATCAAAGTCACTACTTGTAATTTGAAACCATCATTCCGTGTTCTTACCTCAATCGAGTCACCCATGTATCGTGAAGTCATTTTCTATCGAGTTGATCCTTCTTATCGCTCAATAAAATCCAGTACAAAATTCCTCAGATGGTCAAGTTGACATCGTTTTTGATTCTTTTCTCCAATACAGGGTGAATCCATGCCGGTAATAAGTGTTATGCTCAACTGTTTAAATACATATTTTACAACAGAAGATCGTTTCCGCCATTCAACGAAACTTTGAACGGCCCGCGCAATCACAACACAATCACCAGAACGAGGTTCTCCGGGTGCAAGAGGCATTGTGGTGAGAAGGGTAAAATATAGGTCCGCAGAGCGAGCTTGTGGTTTGAAGCCAACGTTTACTTAACAAAAGAAATTGGGTAAATTAAAACGAATTGGTTAAGTAAGTTACACCGCCATAAGGGAAAAGGGAGGTGCTGACGTTTCGAGCGTTAGCCCTTCGTTAGAGCCTCCAACGTAGGCCTTCTTAGGGCTCCTCACGCAATCCTCCCCACGAACGCGGAGGAGGATTGCGTGACGAACCCGTGGAAGGCCTAGGGAGGCTTTACGTTTAGTGGCCTTTGGTGTAGTGTCTATCAAAGGTAAGAATATATATGGTCCTGATTTCTATTAACGCAAGTACTGGTAACAGCAAATGGTAAATTATGATACCTTGGGTATTATAGTCACTTAATTATTTCCAGAGTTACATAGGAAGCTTTCGTGGTATGGACGCCACAGTGTTTCATATTTAATGTACGTTTTATTTTCATGTTTGATTTTTTGGTCCATACTTGTTGTTATCATTTCTTTCCCCCGGACGTTTTCACTTAATCTTCTGTTTTTTCTTCCACTTTTCAATTTTGTGTCTCTCAGCAGCTCGCCTCTTATACATGATTTCTGTCCATTCCCTCGTTGTATTAATCAATAATCGAGTTGTTTGAAGATAATATGGCGGGGGCGTTTGTGGGAAGTTACAGCAATGGTATGAAAGTGCTATTAAAGCAAGTCCTGACCAAACATAATTCATTAAAAGGTTAGTCAAAAGCATTCTGAGCAAAATCGGTTTGCATTTATATGCATCCCAACATGTTCAAGCATTATATATAATATTATTATTATTATTAATCGTGAGAAGTTGCTGAATAGTGCTCAATACACATTTGTGTAGAGCGGTATATAGAATTGGGTTACTAAATGAAAACACACATGATTCCCTGCTAAATGAAAACACACATGATTCCCACACATGATTCCCTGCAGGGAATCATGTGTGTTTTCATTTAGTAACCCAATTCTATTATTATTATTATTATTATTATTATGACTATTATTATTATTATTAAATACTCCTCTATACTTGGTTCGTTCAAAACCACTGGCTAATCCATTAGAGCAAGCAAGATGACATCAACTGTCCTTTGGTTAGATTTCCATACAACCCCATACTTAATTATCAGGGGTTTCAATAGAAGCCGGCAACCGGCGAATTTTTCCACCTACTTCCCAAATCGTCGCCGCCTACTTTCTAACATTAAATTTCTTTTTGGTCCCTTGAGTTTCTTGAGTCACAGAATTTCTCACCTGTTACAGCCGCCTACTTTAATATGGTCAGCCGCCTACTTCAGAACTTATTGAAACCCCTGATTATGCATGCCGTATAACAAAATGTGGCAAGATTTCTGCCCAGGTCCCTACTTCATTATGCATGCAGCAGATGAATTTTTTAGGGTAATGCACTTGTAAACATTTCTTGTTATTGCAGAATGAAACAGTATGGCTACAGCATGCATAATGAAGTAAGGACCTGTGTGGAAATCATTTCCAAAATGCATGTTCAAACATTGTTTCTGTTTGTTTGTTTGTTTGTTTGTTTGTTTTGGATAAACTAACCATTCTCATGGCAGTCACTGCTACACTATCAGGCCTCCAGTTAATGAGTGATCCATTCAGAGTACTCTATGTCATGTGAAATCATAGAAAACATTTTAAATTAACATAGACTATTTCCCTTCTGAAACAAGTCTAATTATCTGACACATTCGGTATAGTCACTCTAACATCAGTACCATGATCATGGCATATGTTTTGAATTATTCTATTTGCATAATCAAATTTCTAGAAATTCCTAATAATGAGGGCAGGGTTGCTATAGTCACTGGAGGAAATAAAGGGATTGGACTAGAGACAGCGAAGGCACTTTGTCTTGCACAAATGACTGTGATATTGGGTAAGTACAGTATATCTATTTGTATTTGATCAGCATAGTCAAGGCCTTGATTGTGTCTTATTTCTTTCAATTCAAGGTTATGAATATTTATGGTGAAATGGAGTAAGGGTCTCCTGGATTTAAAGTTTTACAGAGATGTCACTCTTTCTTATTACACTAGTTCTATGTTTTTCTTAGTTTTCTTCTGATTTTTAGTGTAATTTATTAATGGTAAAGCACAAACAAAACAATGTGTTAGCTGAACAGCGTACACTTTTGAGGGAATTGCCATATTATAACTTTCGTGGGGATTTAGTTGTTTATCAATAGATTTAACAATAGTCTTTGTTCTGTGTATAAAACAAGGAAAAACTTAAAAACATTTTCTGGTCTTTATGACTTAAGTTTATTCACTCGTAACTCAGACTTAAACTTAAACCTTGATTCTGAAAATAACCTATTATTCCAACAAATACAATGTCGCTACTATTCTCTGCATAGTTTTGACACAGTTGACCATGAAATTCTTTTGCAGAGGTTATTCTTTCATGGCTTTCAAGGAACAGTTAATATGTGGTTTAAATCTTGTCTTCAAGGTCGATTACAGACAACCCAATTAGATCAAAATATATTGCAAAAAGCAGAGATGAACTGTGGTATTCCTCAAGGGTCTGTTTTAGGACAGTTATTATTTCTTCTTTATATTAATATTGAAAATTGCTCTGATAAATTTATTAATTAGATTTTACATGTTTGCTGATGATGAAATTTACTTTATGCCGATAAAAAAGTTAAAATCCCTTGAAATAATTGCTAGCCAAGAACTTTGTAATGTATATGATTGACTTTGCTCTTGAAGTAAACTACGTATGGTAAGTCTTAATCTTAAAAAATCAAATTATGTTCTTTTTCATTCTTACCAAAAGCAATAAACATATAAACCTATTATTAAGATGTATAACGGTGACCTTAATAAGCTTACTGAACTTGGCCATGAAGATTTTATAAAATATTTAGGTGTTCTAATGGATAAGAACTTTTCTGGAAGTATCATGTTGAGTATGTTTTAAATAAAGTAAGTAGAATGACTGGCTTAATTTCAAAACTCACGCACTTTGTTCCTAAACATATTGTCCTTAATATCTATAAATCGTTGATAGCTCCTTATCTGTCTTATAGTGTGATTGCTTGGGGTCAAACTTGTAAGACAAATTGGAATGACATTTTAATTCTGCAAAAGCGAGCTCTTTATTTTATTCACTTCTCTGGTCACAGACAAGAGCATGCAATACCACTTTTTGTCAATAATAATATCTTGCCAATCAATTTGTTGTATTACATTAAAAATAAAATTGCACCAGTTAATGTTTTCAATTTATATAAAGGTACTTTGGACGTTCATTCTTTATATAGTACACGATCCTCTAGAAATTAAAAGAAAGTCCTTCTCTCGAGTTGGTGCAAAATGGTGGAACAAGATACCAAATAGTTTAAGAAAATTACCAAAACAAGTATTCAAGAAAAAGATTCATAATATCTTCTTAGATATCCTAAGTCATGAAGATTCTTATTTTGATATTGAGATGATGAGCTCATTAATGAAGAAATACTTATCTTAATATTATTTCATTTTTTTGTCTTGTTGTTCTTTTCCTGCTCTTGTATGTTTTTACTTTTGTTTTTCTATTGATTTTTGTATTCTATGTATTTTTTTCTGTTTATTTTGTTTTCTGTTGATTTTTGTAAAATGACTTGATTTTCCTTAGACGAATATTACTAGGATAAATCAATTAATCAATCAAAATAATAGTGTATTAAGACTGGTCCACCTCGACTAGCTCTTAATCCTTGTCTATCCTTATTTTGTATAAAAAATGTTATGAATAAACTTGAATTATGAGTAAACTTGAATTATAAAGCCTTTCAATACCAGAGGTGATCTTTACATAGTTTCTCCATAAGTCTAAATGCATTTCCAAGTCAGCGAGTGATTATAGAATTAAGAAAACTATCATCTCAGTGATTTTTTTCCATCTAACATTAAATTCCTCCAACAAACCTGTGAGGGAGTGTACAGCATTTGTTAACCCTTTCACTCCCAAGGGGTCTCCCAGCGTGATGAGTAAAATCATCTGGTGTTGGATCGGACAGAGTAAAATCTATAAAGTCACTCTTGGGAGTGAAAGGGTTACGGGAATAGCTACAGAGTTCAAAAGAGCTAAGAAGGATGCTGCACGCCCCACCCTTTTTTACCATATCTTTCTCATGACAGTGTTTCTTTATAGAACAAATGTAATTCAAAGAAAACATTTTGCAATCACTTCAGCGATATTTCCAATATTAGAAATAATAATTAGAAATAGTTAGAAGAAATAATTAGAGTGATAATATTAAATATTATCACTTCAGTGATATTTCCAATATTAGACTGTATATTAATTATTATGTAGTTGTGGTTGTTCTTGGAACATGCACAGGATACCCACAAACACAGAGAACAGTCAACCACTCAATTAGGAAGCGTCTCCTTCATCGATGCAAAGACTTTGGACATAGCAGTATCAGTGACAAGCAATACTTTTCTTTTTTTTAGCTTGTAGAAATAAAGATGCAGCAGAGAAGGCAATAAGCAATTTGAAAATAGAAATACCACAAGCAAAAGGTAAATTTAACAGCTGATATTTTATTACTTAAGTCATTAATAGTTAATAGGTTTTTATTATGTCCTTCAGACAATGAAACTCAAATGACTAAAAACATTTTTTATGTCTCCAGCAGTGACTTCCCAAGATGTTCTGTTTTAATTTAAATGCTGTGTAATCAGTACTATACTGTGTTGTCTGTGTAGGAAGCTGGTGTTGTATCTCCTGTTTTAAGACTTATAGTTAGAATGATAATTGAGGTGCCCATGAGCCTGGGAAAACCCACATGGCCAGAGCTTGTCCTGGTTTCATGAGCATGAAGCACCTAGGAGTATTTTTAGCGACCTCCTGGATGGCATGCTAGTACAACACAGGGTTACCCCAAGTATTAGATCGCTGGTACCCATTTATACACCTGGGTGGAGAGAGACAGTGTGGAGTTAGGTTGCTTATCTAGGGAAACAGCACAGTGCCTGGATCACCAGGGCTTCAACCCAGACCTCCTACTTGGAAGTCCGATGAGCTGATGTCTGCATTACCCTTTCTCCTCCTTCAAACTTACCCAGTTTTTATGTGTCCTCTTTTTCAATACTCAGTTGAATGTATGGAGCTGGATTTGAGTAGTCTCAGTTCAGTGCAAGCATTTGCTTCCAGTTTCAAGAGGAAAGGCCTTCCCTTGCACATCTTGGTCAACAATGCAGGGGTTATGTTTCCTCCTTACAATCTCACAGAAGATGGTTTTGAGTTACAGATTGGAGTGAATCATCTCGGCCATTTTGCCCTCACTAATCTGCTCCTTGAAGATTTAATTAAGTAAGTCATATTTTTTCCTCACTTTTTAATAAAAACAGTAGAACCTTTGCCATCTTACAATGATACAACTTATTTTGTCAACTTGTTTGATAACTCTAGATTCCAGTTCAACTATCTGCAAAATTTTTCAGATTGTTGAACTGTGGGATCATGTGTAATTTTTGCACCCAGGCTCGACCAATAAATCGGTGGATATGTCGACCGATATATTGGTCAACACTCAACCGATGTATAGGTCGCCAAATCGACCAACACTCGACCGATGTATTGCTCGACATATCAACCAACACTCAACCGAAATGTCGGCCAAGATATATTGGCAGACACATAGACCAAGGTATCAGCCGAGTGTCGGTCGACATATCAACCAACTATCGGCCGACATCTCGTTCGATATCGTGGTATAAGTGAAGAATAGCTCCCAGAATAATCTGTTGGCCGACTGTCGGCAAACTGTCGGCCGACACATTACCGACTTTCGGCCGACACATTACCGACTGTAATAACATTAATTGATCATCGCAGTTATGTACACAACTTAAGCAGCTGTGAATTTGAAGCTTTTTACCGACTGTCGGTCGACACATTACCGACAGTCTACCAACAGGTCACCGACAATTGGCCGACAGATATCTTACGGTGGTGAAGTCGCATAGAATTTGTCGGCCAACTGTTGGCCGTTTGTCGGCCGACAGTCGGAACTGGTTAAACTGGGAGCTGTTCTTCACTTACACCGATATAGTAGCCAACACTCTGCTAATACGTTGACCATTGATTGTCGGTGGAATATCCGTCGACTGTGGGTGGTATATTGGTCAACTGTCGTATCATATAAGGCAAAAGCTTAGACTGCCAGTGTCAGATGTATAAGTTATGCACATTTTATTCTTTTTTGGTCAACCTTAAAAGTTTCTGAAGGCTGTATGTTCGGATCATGTGCCGCAAATTCAGTCGTTGTCAGGCAAAGCACCCAAGTGAAATACTGCCAAATAGACAAAATACATGTAATGACATTAATTGATCATCGCAGTTATGCACACAACTTAAGAAGCTGTGAAATTAAAGCCTGAAAAAAAACTCAGGCCTGAACGGGATTCGAACCCGTGACCTCTGCGATGCCGGAGCAGTGCTCTACCAACTGAGCTATCAAGCCAACCAAATTTGTGAGTTCCTGAAGTTATAAGAATGAACATTCAGAAAGATATTTCTTAAACATTGCAGGGAAATGTCATGAGTTATTTTGCGCATGAGAGTAGCAAGTTTTCTCATCCTACTATCCTCTGGTTCTTCCCAACCCTGATCATCCAATAGCCCTTTAGATCGTATATCATAATTTGAGAGGGCCACTATTGTAGCAGCTCTATCAGATTCTGAAGCTGCTGTAGTTTTTCCATCGATCCTATCCCTATATGCCCCCATACACAGCTGGAATAATCAAATTAGGGCAGGACAAGTGCTTTGTACATAAGTGGTCACTCTTTCTATGGGTTTGTTATCAACCTTAACTACAAAATTATTAGACACTAGATCAAGTTTGGGGCGACTTCCCATAAACATGTATTGTGTTTTTTTGACGTTTAAAGTTGGTTTATTCATCTTTAGCCATGTCTGAATTTTGGCTAAATCAAAATTTATTTTAACTTGCAATGTACCAGGATCCGCTTTAGCTGCAGATGGTAGAGTGGTATCGTCAGCATACATTCTTGGCTTTGAAAACACCCCAGATGAGGGAAGATCATTTATATATAAAATAAACAACAGAGGGAACTCCACAAGTAAATGTACAAAATTCAGCTCCTAGAGCTCTCTGCCAACGAGAGTTTTCCGTTTTCGACCAGTAAGATATGACTTAAACCATGCCAGCATCTGAGCCCTAGCAGATTCGCTATAATTTCCTGTTACACGTTCAGATATAACAACTTTCTGTTATAAATCACCTGCCGGTATAGCCGTCATTTGGTGTGTCACGCAACACTCGACACCAGAACGGAACAGGGGAGCGGTTGCTTGGCCAGTAACTACCAAGGCTACAAAGGGGACTGGATGTATGGATGTACTGGGTTTGCTTTATTAAGAAAGAAGCTTCAATGAAAAGTGAGTTAAATCTTGTATCAACAGGTCTGGCTCACCAGAAAGATATTCACGTATTGTTACAGTTTCCTCGCAAGCACATCTGACAGGAAGCATAAACTTTGAAGATCTTCAAAGCAAGTGAGTCTGTCATGCAGATAATAGCTATAAAAGATTGTAAATTTAAACATTTGCAGTGGCTTTTATTGATTTTAAAAAGGCTTTTGACTGTGTCCAGCACGAACAGCTATCGACAAAGTTACAGAGAAACTTTGGAATTTTAGGTCCATTGTACAACTGGCTGAACATCTACCTTAGTAATCGACTTCAGCACACTGTCGTTCAATCTAGAATGCAATCAGGTTCAGTCGGAATCCCTCAGGGCTCGGTCTTAGGGCCAACGTTGTTCGCACTGTATACCAACGAGTTACCATCTTCGGTCCCTTCAGCTGAAACCTATATGTTTGCGGACGATACAACGATATATTGCGTGGCCGAAAATGAGGACCCAACAATATACTAACTAAACAAAGCACTGAAGGAGCTTTACTCCTGATGTCTTAATAACAGGCTCACACTACACCCCAAAAAGAGCGAGCTTATGCTATTCTCTAAAACCAATATTGTGCGGCCAACCCCCACCCCCGTTACCATCGGAAGTTGCCTTGTCAACCTGGTAAATAAATCGAGGGTACTCGGTGTAACTGTGGACGATAGGCTAACATGGTCACCTCACCTATCTGAAGTGAAAAAGAGCTTTGCCAACAAACTCAATTTACTTAGAAAATCGAAGAGTATTTTGGAGCAATTCTACTACAGGCAAATTGCAGCAACTCTTAGCTATTTAACATGGTGGTCGGTTTTACCCTCTGCTCTCTCAGATGGTCCTTGTCTTAGCCTCTGAGCATGGCGCAGTCAATGCGGATGACCATGAAATGCAACCTTACTTGTCTATATCTTGTTTGACTGAGATAGACGGTATTACTGATCAATACTCCATCACACGGGCAGCGAACAGATTTAGTTAGATTCAACTGTCACTGCGTCAAATCTCTCCCTGGTGCACCATTTCAGCTTTCTAAAATTTTGGTTTGTCATAAGTGGATTTAATGTTGCTGTCCTTCTGCGTTCAGTCTTAGGTGCGTTCCTAGACTTCCTATGGTATTAAATAGATTCAGGCAAGCCTAAAAGCGGAGCTCCTCACACAGACCCTCACACATTGAAAATGCTGTCACTAAAGTTATTAAATACGCCTGGTGTACGCAGCTACTTAAAGAAGATTCGATAGCTGAAATAAATCGTCAAAAAAAAAACATCTAGCTCGCGACTCACCGGAAGAGCCATTGCGCGAAAAACAAAGCTTCCTTTCGGTTTAAGACCTTCTAAATATCCCGGATGACTATGGCCGCCATGTTGGGGCAACGTCGTCGTCGTCGTCGCTAGGCGCACGCCGCTAGCCACGATGACCATGAAAACTCAAACGCATGGTTTTCTTAATTTCTATCCTCGCACGGTAGTTATGGGGCTCCGCTCTGCGGCTCTTCGAGCCGCTGTGGAGCTCCGCTATAATAGGGATCTGGTGGTCCAAGATCACACGGATCATGTCACTTCAAAGGAACCGATGAATCCACTCTGGGCAGGGATTCCGGCATCGATTCCTTTGATGAGCCATGATCTGAGTAATCTTGGATCACAAATCCAGATCTGGATCATACCAAAGGAACTCCGCCTCAGTGTAATGAAACAGTGAATAATGATCTCCTTTCCCCTCCCACTTTAGGAATTACTACTCCAAGTATGCAACATATGCTCAGAGCAAGCTTGCGAACGTTTTGTTCACTTACGAGCTGCAAAGGAGGTTGGAGGAACTAAAAGTACCTGTTACAGCTAATGCATTGCATCCAGGAGTTGCAAAAACAGATTTGTTTCAGAATGTTCCATTCGTTCTTAGAATACCGCAAAATGTCATGGCTTACTTTATGTTTTTGGTAAGTAATTGTGCGCGTATCAGAGAACAGATATCTAAAAAAAATAAACGCATAAAAAACGGACAAATCAAGTTATTTCTTAAGAAGGTACAATTTTTCCTTATCTTGAAAAATAATATAAGCAAGGAGAGTCCTCAGTTCTTACAGCGTTAGAAAGCAGTTCAACTCGAACAGTGCAAATACACAACAAGTACCTTAGTTTGAAATTTAATTTGTTCCTATTCCAATCCGAACAATAGCCATTCAGATCTCATATTTGGACTTACGGTATTGTTAATATAAATCTCCTGTTATAAAGTGTATAATGCCGTACTAATTGTGTTATGCTTTGAAAATTTGTTGTGTTGTGCTGTATTGTGTTATGTTTATTATCAGGTAAGGGTTCCTACCGTTACGTCATCCTCTTGTTTTGTTTGTTACAGTAAATTATCTAGTTTTGCGTGTCGTGTCACTTTGTTGTGTTTTTATGCGTGGTGCTATCTGTTGTTGTTGTTTTCAGTCAGGGTCCGTTAGGTTATCTGTTTGTGTTTGCGCTGTCATGCTATTTTATTATGCTGTAGGTCTCTCTTCGTGCATCTTTCGTGATATGTTGTATTGGTGTATTGTTTTGCATTGTTTTTATTGTTGTTGTTATTATATTGTGTCGTGTTCTGTTATGTTCTGTTACAATTTGTGTTATTTCTTCTCCAGACTCCTCAGCAAGGTGCGGACACCATTGTCTACGTTGCATTGTCTCCCAGTTTAGAGAGAGTTGGGGGAAAGTATTACGTGAACTGTGAGTCGGTCAGCTCTTCAGATGAATCATACAAAGAGGATGTACAAAAAACTCTCTGGCGAGTTAGCTGTGAATTAACCAGAATCAATGCCCAGTAAAATGGACCATTTAAATCATGTATCATTTCATTTTAAACGGTTATTCTACGTTGTCAACGAACAATTAGGAGTTATGTTATATCACCATAAATCTGATCAGGATGTGTTGCCCTTTTATCAAAGTGTTGAGTTATGCGAATCAGACTCTGAGTAGTTGATTACATGAAGTCAAAACTGACAAAGGGAAAGACCTTTTGGTGATTCCCAAAATTGGTCGTGGTCGCTTACAAGGGCTCTTCATTACTTACAGGGGTCAAGTGACAGCTCACAAGTGACGGAGTGATCGCAAGGAGAGCTTCGACTTTGCTTATTTTGGATCATACTCAATATATTTAGTTGCCACAAGACTGAGTAACTTCACACGCAAATCAGTAATTTTGGTACTACTCCTCTAGCGTTTTCAACAGTCAGACTAACAACTTTGACCAATCACAACAGATGTACACGTTCCAATGGACCAATAAGAATTCGAGCAATGCTTTTAACCAAATGAACAGACATGGCGCAATGCATAACATCAGGATAACTTGCCCGGAATTGTCCATGTATATTATCAGCACGTACAGAAGTCCCCCTAGACTGTTCAGTCATCAGTGGAGGTGAAGAGACCTTATTCCAGGAAGAAACAACACAGGGTGACCCACTGGCCAGGCCATGGTATGCGATCAACACATCCATCATGATTCAGAGCCTAAGAGCGAGTGTACCTGACCCGGCGGGAGTCGACCAAATTGAACTGTTATACAACTAGTACAAGCTTTTAAGACAAGAAGGAAAGAAATTTGGCTACCTTTTCAATGGCTCCAAAAGTTGGCCAGTAATAAAGAAACAAGATCTTGCTGACGAGGCCGAGCTGGTGTTTGGAGAGAAAGTCAGAATAACAACGGAAGGTCAGCGACAATTTGGAGCTGTTATTGGATGCCAAAAATACAAAGACCAATATTGTAGTGGAAAAGCTCAGAGATGGAGAGAGAATCTCGAGTTGCTGGCTGAAATCGCAGAGTCAACCCCATTCCGCCTACACGGCCTTCACTAAGGCCTACAAATCGAAGTTTGCGTATTTTATGCGAACAATTGACTGTTTATGTCGAACCGATTGTTGATGTGATCAACGATAATTTCCTCCCAGCTTTCTTTAACCAGGCGGCATTGCTTCTTGATGAGCTTCGAGAACTATTCACCCTACCTCCAACACATGGGGGCCTGGGTATACCTGACCTGAAAGCCGAAACCCCACAGCAATACGCTACCTCAAAGCTGATAACAACCACACATGTAGCAGCTATACAAACGCAGAGCACCTTTATGCCAGAGGGTGAGCAAATTATGGAAGACCTAAAACGACAACACCAGTCATTCAAGTCAGTGGCAGCGAAAGAGAGGAGAGGGGGCATTGACGAATCTCTCTCACCTGACTTGCTAAGGGCTACAATGCAAGCAAGGGACAAGGGTGCAAGCTCGTGGCTCGACGCCATAGCCCTTGAAGAGCAGGGTCTGTCATTGAACAAACAACAATTCAGGGACTCGCTGCGCTTGCGTTACAATCTGCAACTGGAGAATTTGCCGAGACATGGCAGTGTGGAGATCGGTTCACAGTCAATCATGCCTTCAGTGTCATGTAAGAAGGGGGGTTTTGTTGCACAAAGACACGATGGCATACGTCTGCAAGAATGTCCAGATAGAGCCCCACCTCTGACCGATCGATAATCAGGTACTCAGCACGAGAAAGAGAAGAAAAGGAAGTACCAACAAAGAGTCGTTGACGTGGAAATGAGATCGTTTACCCTCCTGGTTTTGGCACGAACGGAGGAAGAATGTTAACTTTTCCCGAGTAACCTAGCGGACAAACTTTCCCGTAATAACGGCGAGTCTTATGCCAGTGTCATATATTGCCTAATAAGATGCATTTCTTTTGATATTTTAACATCAGTCCACACATGTGAGCCTCAAGAACCCCTTTTCACAGGTATGGAGACTTTTAGATGACTTAAGTGTTAATGCAAGGAATGCGGACATTTTCTAATTTGGTTTTTTTTTTTAGGTTAGGTTTTGGTTTTCTGCCAAGAACTAGAAAGAAACATGGCAGATGTATTAGAATCTTTATTGTAAATAGTAGAAAACAGGTTATTTTCAGTAGCCTACGGGCTCCCGTTTTTTTTTTCTTTATTGATTACTTCGCGAATAGAGTCAAATTTTACGTGTGGCTTTTTTTAATTTTAGATAAGATTTTATTAATTAATCCATTTATTAATTAATCCATTTTATTATTTTTGGTGTATAACAAAGATGTCTGTGTCAAAGACAAAGTCGTCATGATCTAGCGCGGTAAAGGCGGGAGATTCTTCACGTATCGCACACTGCAAATCTAAAACAATTACTTTCAACAGCGAGTTGAAAACCACGTTATTACTCAGTAATTAATGTATGATTAGGTGGGTTTAAACAAATACGCAAAACTCATAGAAGTTCTTTTTTTAATCAAATATAATATATTTGGTGTACAAATACAAACGCAGTCCAAGCGAGAAATATATTTAATCTATATTCGTTTCGATGAACGTAGTTTTTAGGTTCGCTTGCAGCATGTACAAACTTGTAATATGTTGTCCTGTTTACATAAATCCATTTCATATTGATTCAACTGAGTTAATTACAAACCTCTTGTTTATTAAACGAATAATTTGTATTTTCAACTGTCAATACAGTCATGTTTTTATTCGTAACATTTCAGGAAATTGAACTAAAGTTGTAAAGAACTCTGCCGAGTAAATCTAGACCGACTCATTGCGGGCTCAGAAAAGTAATAACTTAAAATGAAGCAGCTATTCGCTAGGAAAAAAATCATAAAATACATTTGAAAACAGTCCTAAGAAAATACGGGCGCTGATTGGTTAGAATTCCTGTTTCTATTAAACAATTAGATTATGAGCTCGAGATTTCTATCGCGTGATAGTTGACTCGAGCTGCGCCCTCGTCAACTATCACGCATAGAAATCGAGGGCGAATAATCTGATTGTTTTAGTATAAACCTACTAGTCGTTCAAAACTTTGTCTTTTCTGGAACAACCTCGACCAGTAAACTGTCTAAATCTTCATCACAGACACTTCGAGAACGTGAAGAAGCGACCGCCATTTTGTTAGCAAGGGCACACTGCTACGCTGCTCACTATCTATCACAGAATAGATAGTGAGTAGCGTAGCCAATCAGAGCGCGGCATATGTGATACAACGCTAGTGGATTTATACTAAAACTCGATAGAAATACGGTACATGTTTTGTATTTCTTAAATACAGGTTACCCTATAAAACAAAATACAGGTCACCCTATGGTATGAATCGTATGCTAATATGGTTTAAGTGGCCATTTTGACTTTCCATAAGTTGAAACACAACAAAGCAATCAGCGGAAAACAGGTCTTGTCTGCGACTGATTACAAAATATTCTCAATTAAATTTCGTGAAACACAACGGAAGTTTATAAGTTGAGTCGAAACTGGCAGAGGCGCTTTCATTACCAACAGACAAATACAGAAAACAGTGTGAGAGGGGAGGGGAGGGTGGGGCCTCGCGCGCCAGTGGTAAATAGCGTGAGAGAAAAGTCGTGACACAAGAGTCCCACAATGGTTTGAGCGCTTTGTAATCAGTGATAAAGAATACAACCGTTTTGCGTTCCAACGGTTTCTATTCTATCGTCTTCAGTTCAGTATGATCGCTTGATATAGCGTGATGAATCTCTGCATCCCTCTCAGGATTTTCATTAGATGCCGGCCGACGGATAAAAACCGGCTACTACAAAGTAGCTTGCGAAATAAGCTGAACCGGGACCTTTCACCACACATCTCGCCCATTAAGTTCATTCTTTTAACTCAACAAGCACAAAAATGTCAACCATTCACACGACAAAGGGTCGAGTGGATCGGATATCTACTGACGTCGCTGCAATAACTAACATTTTCTCCCCTTTCTAGGCAGCTCTAAGGTGTAGGTCTTTTTTTTTTTCAAGTATACATGACTGGGAGTTCTGCCACAAAAGGTTAGGAAACGCTATAACGTACGTAGCAAACCTTTTCGTGTGCTTTCCAAGGAACGGCCGTGGGAGAATGAAGCGATTAAAATACCTAAGAAGGAGGCAAAACTGAAAAGTATAAAAAGCACAGACAGTGTACAATGAAAGTGCAAAAAGCACAGACAGTGTACAATGAAAAGTGCAAAAAGCACAGACAGTGTACAATGAAAAGTGCAAAAAGCACAGACAGTGTACAATGAAAAGTGCAAAAAGCACAGACAGTGTACAATGAAAAATACAAAAAGCACAGACAGTGTACAATGGTGATAATTACTGGATACGGTTCACAGATAAAGTGACCGGAAAACTCCATATATCAATTGCTTGTTGCACGGAAGAAATCAGGACACGTAGGCAAGGATCCTTGTACATGAATTAAATGAGATAACGCCTGCTTTTGGCGAACTCTCATCCCGTCATGGCCGTCATGGCTAAGAGTGTTCCCGTGGGAGGATTTATCGGGACACATTTTACGGTCCAACTCCAAAACCCAGTTTAAAGGCCAACTCCACGGTACTCTGAGGCACTGAATGATGATGGCACACGTACAGTTCACGTGGATGTTCTCCGGGAAAGAGCCGCCTGTTAACAAAGAAAAAAAATTAAATTTACTATACCTCAATAGTTATACATGATGAAGAAAGGAGACTAAATGCGATGACAAGGAACACTACAGTGAAATCCGTCATTGTAGTCGGCGAGGAGCAGACGCATAGTGACGTCAAAGGGCACGTGCACTATTTCAGCTTACCCTAGAACCCAGTACTTGAGCACTGATGGAGCTTTCCTCTGTTCGGTCGAGTTTTCTGGTGTTCTCTGAAACAATACTCCATGTTCCACTACACCTTGCATCCCACTGGAGGCGAAGCGGCTTTTCTTATCTGTTATTGGTTTTAACCGCTGCGTGATGGGAAAAAGAATAAATTAAACACTTGAAATTTTCATTGTGATATCTTCTAACATGAAACACTTTCAAGTCGTGTTAAATTTAATTTCTACAAACAGAGTGGTTTCACTTAAAGCGCTTTGATTTCTCATCAACATTTACTCCCTCTAATCTGTCTATGTTAAGCTGAGAGATGTCTTTGCGATGGATAATAGACCGTGTGGTGTTGCCTTTGAGGAATTTTGGTTAAATCTGATTGAGTTCTATTGAAGCCCTATTTATTTCCAGAGTTTTTAAAATGTTACCCATCACGAGCCCACTACCACGAGTGTCGCTGTGTTGGGCGACGTCAACAGCACAGTAGGAAATGAGATCGTTGAACTCTCTTCCAGAAAAAAAAAGACATAGAAACCTCGGAGAAAACTTCAAAACTTCTGATAAGACCACCCAACTCACCCTTCCTCCACAAAAAATTACACATAGAATAAATAAATTAATTAATAAATGACAACAATAATAATAATAATTCTGATTCTGTCCCCCATTCCTGGATAATGGAAACACTTGATCTGGTAGGGGCTGCAGATAACATCAAACGGTTAATGAAGGAAAGCATGGAGTCCAGGAAATCACAACTAACAGCAAGTCGTAAGGACACTGGTGAAGTGTCCATCAGGAGAGAAATATTCCAGGGGGATTCCTTATCCCCTTCGTTATTTGTGATTGCAATGCTACCTCTCAGCAGTGTACTGAACGAATCAGCAGCAGGCTACCAACTCAGTAAGGAAGAGGGCAAGAACCCATTTACTGTTTGTGGACGACCTGAAATTATATGGAAGAAATGAGAAGGAAATTAATTCACTTGTACATACTCTCCGGGTGTTCAGCAGTGACACTGGTATGGATTTTGGAATCGAGAAGTGCACAATGATAGTAATGAAGAGGCAAGCTGGATAAGTCAGAGGGCATAAGATTGCCTGATGGAAGAATTATTCGAAGTATTGGAGATGATGTTGAAGGTTATAAATACCTGGGAGTTGACGAAGTGAAGAGATATGAAGAAGGAGTACATTAGCAGAGTGAAGAAAACTTTGTCTTCAAAGTTAAATGCTGGTAATTGTTATAAAGGCCATTAACAGCTGGGATGTATCTCTACTTCGGTACAGCGGGGGGATTGTAAACTGGACAAAGAGTGAGCTTGCTGAATTGGATCGTGAGACCAGGAAAATATTAACCATCCATGGCGCTCTTCATCCCAGGTCCAACGTAAGTCGTCTGTAGTTACAAAGAAGACAAGGAGAGCGTGGACTAATTGGTGTTGAGGACGCTATAGATATTGAAGAAAGAAATATCAATGTCTATGTTGTAGTTCAATTTTTTCCTTAGTTAAAATTTAATTTTCCTTTGTTTTTGGTATGGTAATGTATGATAATGAGTTTGAAACGAAGGAAAATAAAATTTAAACCAAGGATAAAATTGAACTACAACATCAACATCAGCCAGAGCCAGGAACATTTGTTGAAAGCTGCATGGAAGAGGAAGAATGCCGATGAAATTGAAACACCAAAGGAGTATAAGGAAAGGATGAAGAGGAAAAGAACTGAGGACTGGTCTGGAAAGCAGCTGCATGGGCAGTTCAAGAGAGAGACAGAGGACCTATCTGATGTTTCCTGGGATTGGATAAGAACTGGTGAACTGAAGAAGGAGACAGAAGGGCTTATTTTTGCCGCGCAAGACCTGGCACTAAGAACAAACGCCGTAAAAGCCAGAATCGAAAACCAAAATGTATCATCCAAATGCAGAATTTGTGGTAGTCACGATGAAACTGTGCAGCATATATTTTGCAAAGCATGGAAGGCGTTCTGGACGTTCTCAAAAGTGTGGACCTGAAAAGCGCCAACCTACATCAAGGTCAAGCTCTTTAAAGCGTCAGTGCTAAGTGTCCTCCTCTATGGCAGCGAAACATGGGTAATGAACGAGTCAGTCCTGAAAAAACTGGACTCGTTTGCTACCTCCTGTTACCGAATTATGCTCGGACATAAGCGCCATGACCATGTGAGAAATGAGGATGTTTATCGAGAAGTCAAGCAGTAGCCACTCAGGGACACAGTACAGCGACGCCAATTTCGATTCCTTGGTCACTGTCTCCGTCGAGATGCTGACGAACCCATCCGTCGGTACGCTCTGTACTCCCCTAGTCATGGGCACACCACCCGTTCTAGCAAAATTGTGGGGATAGTTTCTAAAGAAACTGGTGCTTAATAGAGGTCAAGCAGAAGCCGGCTCCATCATGACTACATTGCCAAAGTCATCAACAACGACACTCCGCTGGCCGTGAGTGAGATAGTGGCCGCAGCACAGGACACCCAGGACTGGCGGGCTCTTGTGTTTGCCGCACGAGGGAACCGACGACACCCGCCGTAGGAGCCCCGAGCGAACAAGAGAGAGTAGTTGTCCCAAGGTTGCGCAGACAGAATATAGAAAGAGATATGATGTCGTTTGGCGGGTCATACATTGCAAGGAATATGGAGTTGAGTGCAGTGACAAATGGTATGATCACTCCCCCAAAAGCGTAGAAGAGAATGAGGAAGTAAAACTGTTGTAGGACCTTACCATCCAAATAGACCGTGAAGTCCATCACAGGGGGCCAAATATTGTAATTAAGAAAAAGAAGGCAAAGGAAACAATCATTGTGAACATAGCTGTTCCCTTAGATAGCAACGTACTGCAGAAAGGAACTGAAAAGTACCGAGACCTGGCAATAGCGATTAAAAGGACCTGGAAATCAAGGACAAAAGTGGTGTCAGTAGCAGTAGGTGCATTGGGCTCAGTGCCAAAGAAGCTGGCAGGCCACTTGGAGCAACTAGGAATTAAGGATCGAACAAGAACGATGCAAAGGTCGGCACTCCTCGGATCAGCACATATCCTCAGAAAGGTGCTGGAACTCTAAGGTCTCGGGACGAGACTTGACAAGATATTTCTCCCCAGGGAAAAACTCTGCAGTTTGATTGGTCGGTGAAATAGGTCATTTGTTCTATTACTGCGAAACAGCAGTTAGGGAAGCAGTACAAATGAGGAACGCTCCTATGCTCTCTACAATGTGGGTTCAAAATGTAACTATGATTTCTTTAGTTACCAGAAGCTGGTTTTTTTTTACTCACTTGTTTGTAATAAGGCGAAAACAATCTACGGATGGACAAACAAGTTTTATAGAATGTGTTTAACACTTCAGCATGGATGGCTCCTCCAGCAGATCCATCAACGCTACTTGGACAAACCACGACGCCATTAAACGAGTCCCAACTGATGTAATGAAACAATGTGTTCTCCGTTCCACCGGTCAACCTGAAAATCAAACGCGTTTGTCAACTACAAATATCTTGAGACGATAGAAAAATTTAGCTCCCCAACGAAACTCTGTAAGTCAGTAATGACTGGTTTGTTCCAAAGTCAAACTGTCGCGCGTTCTGATAGGTCATTTATTATTGTGACTTTTACGCCCATTAGCACGAGTGTGGTGAACTACATTATTAAGAAACCCTACGCCATATGCCATTTCTGCCCCTTTGACACAAGCACAACCAAAAATCACAATGATCAAACAAGATTACTGCTAACATTTCTGATGAGCGAGAAAAAAATTTCTTGTTGAGTAGAAAACGGCGAACTGCGAGCAACAAGCGCAATAAACAGCGAAAAAAATAGTTCACGAGATGACCTCAGCTGTATGCCGATTGTCGTAAACATAATGACTAACCCTCGTAGTATTTAAAGAGAATCTGATCTGAAAATCCATTACGAAACACTCGCTCTACTGTTTTATGCGCACTTAATATTGACGCTACAATTTCAAATTTCCGCTTCGTTAAAAAAAAAATTAATTCTCGTTAGTGGCCGGTTCCCGCTTTTTCGCTGTTTCGCCCTATATACTGGTCCACTCTTTGTAATGGGAAAGCTCTTTTTTTACAAATACCGTTACACTTTACTCTTAACTTACTTGGATGTAACCATCTGTGAAAAGTCTGGAAGGCTTTCAGGCAAGCTTTTCCTCAGAGTTCCAGTAGAGTTGAGAGAAAACTGGGACCGAAAAGATCGAAGTCTGCCTTTCATGCCGAGGCTTCCTGCACTTCCGGAGCTGTCCGAACCTTTCCGGCGAAGTGTCGAGGGCATACTACCACTGTCCGAGGATTCGATTTCATCACCTACGAAAACAAACACGGTAAAGCAGGTACCCAGTTTTATGTTGCTTCTTTGACACGACGTATATCTCAGATATACTTTAAATTCAGGAGAAAAGACGAAATTTTAGGGAGCGTCCCGATTCTGGAAGGGCTTAAGTATCTAAATGGTACGTGCCTTGTATTCTTAGGTTGTCTAGACTTCTGTGCTTCCGCTGTGAATTAGGAGTGTTGGATGCGCTCGTATTAGAAGGAGGTTTCTGTGACGTGACGGCTGGGCTGAACAAAAGCATGTCTGATGATATCACAGGTGGGTTGGGAGCACTTCGTAGTCTGCCACAAAGACACAAAAAGATAGGCATAAATCAAAAGGCTACCCACCCTATGCATGCATATCAGTTAAAAACACGTGCTGCTCACGGCATAGCTCACATAGCGCTGAAGCCACTCTACGTCAAGTCAAAAGAGTTCAGACCACGTTAGTGCAAGCAAGACAATCGAGGCTACGTGAGTTTACCTTGGAAGGCCTACCCTCTCTTTTAGCACAGAGCAGAAAACCGAAATAGCGCTAACGTAACTCGCCAAAATTGCTTTCGAATAGCTGAGAACTAGACAGACAACGTAAAATACCACACAAGGACACGGTAAGTCGACTTTACTGAAAGAGATCTAGTTTTCTACCTGTAAAAAACCAAACCGTTGCATTTTGCAAACAATCCCTTGGGCCGTCTGTGGCTCCTGATTCTACGTGAATTATGCACTTTTCATGATTTCAATATCCGGTCTATAAAAATATACACGTTGAAAAAGTGGAATGGATTTGTTAAATGCACTGCCAGAGCTCATTATCAGAACAATTATGGCTTCCCACTGAAGGCTCAATACAGCAAGGACCACTCAGCAGTGAGTGAGAGTTACCTGGCTTCACATACTGACGGGATATCCATAGCTTCAATCTGATGCAGCATGTTCTTAACCTGATCCACGTAATAACTGTCGGGAGGGGGATGACCGTCCGCTCTGGAAAGAAGGAACAAAAAATGGAATTTTGGTTCATCTCACCAAGTAGCAGCGCTGTTTAAAGCTGGCTACTCACACTACTTAAAAGAACCCAATTCCCCAGAGCCACACGTTTCGTTGATATGTAATTTCTAACTTGTTCATTTATCGGAGCAGCGAACATAACAGCACGATCCCCAAGGGTCTTTGACGAGCTTCATTGGTGGAAAGCGGAGTAAAGTTCCATCGCAAGAACTACGAAGACTGTAACGTGAAGGTGTCGCAACACAAATAAGACAAGAAAGATAAGAGGGAGCATACTACGTATTATCACGTGATCCATATGACCCTGCGCGCGTCTCTACTGAAAAGCATAGTGAAGAAATTCCCGTATTAGGGCTGCGCAAGCCATAATGCAAGCAGCGCCGTACAAAGACGCACGACTTTGCGCCGTGCAGTTTTCTGTGGCTTTGCGCCGCGCTTGGTCTGTACGTGGTGACTTCGAGCCAAATATTTTCTCGTCCGGCTCTGGTACTCAGTCAATACGTACATAGTGAAACATAAGTAGATGAACTCACTGTCTGGAGATACCACCCGCTTCTAACAGAGTGCAGGCAACCCAATGTTTCTAAAAAAAAAAAGGAGGAAAGAAGATAAAGACCATACGAATTCCAGAATTAAACATTCTGAAAGCAATAATATAACTTAAGTCATAAGTTTGTGTAGACAGTACATGGAAAGGATTTTCGAAAGCACTTAACTTGCGCGCGGTGGACACCTAACATCAATAAATTTATAAGGCAAAGTTTTCCATGTTTGGTGTATTGAAGACTGTTACAGTCAAATTCGACAGGGATTTCTTATAACAGAAGATGAGCCCCTCACACTATTAACCCAATTTTTTTCTGTTTTCCAAACATTATGGAAGATGTCAGTTTTACGGTGTAACGTTCCAAAGAACTGGTTAGAAATCTAGTGCTGCACCAAGGTGTACGGCGCAAAAGCTGATCAAATAATCTGAAACCATTGTGCTCAGTTGTCACTGTGGTATGCTTAAATTCCTTAACTGCTTCCCAAACTCGCCTTCGTACCTTACCAATAGTTTCCCATCTCATTCCCTTTCGATTCCGACGATCCCAAACCTACACTGTTTCCTCCCACTCTTAACCCCTCCCCCCACCCAACCCCTCTCACCCCACCCCTCTCACTCAACCCCTCTCACCCAACCCCTTTCACCCAACTCCTCTCACCCCACCCCTTTCACCCAACCCATCTCACCCAAACCATCCCACCCTTCTCACCCCACCCCTCTCACCCCTCTCACCCCACCCCTTTAACCCATCTAGCCCCTGTCACCCCACCCTCACCCCATCCATCCCACCCAGCCCCCCTTCACCCTACCCTGCCCACTCCACCCCTCTCATCCAGCTCCTCTCACCCCATCCCCCCAATTCTACCTTGGCCTTCTTACCATGCCAACGATAAGCAAGAAAAAGCGAGCTTCTGGTTCACTGTACTCGTCAACCCGCCGGCCATCAATTCTGGGTCTCTGTCGCCTGGTTGGAAAAACCTAAGGAAAGAAAGTGTTGATTCACTAAGTAGCAACATGACACGAGGGTAGGTAGTATTATTAATAAACTGAAGCTTTTGCTAACCCTATCCATCTCCCCACCACCACCCCCCCCTCTCCCCCCTGTAAAATATTTTTTCAGTTTAATTTCATTAAGAACACAACTTTGGCTTATCGGCTCTGCCTACAATTCTTTTCCTCCAGATGGCGGCTCCTGAAAAGTGCCTTGAGAACGAGGCTCGCATAATTATCAAGCGCGCCAAATGATAAGCATACATTACATCTCCCTTTGTACAAGATGAATAGAATAACAGCTGAACGGTTAATGCTAGCTAGTCCATAAATGTCACGAATTATAAAAGGAACGGAGTAACAGTTAACGCAAAGTCTGCACTGAAAATATTCATTGCAATCAGTTTATAAGTCAAGTCTCAAACGTGGCTTCACGACTCGACCGGATCGGGTGGTACACAGCTCGTTGCCTATAACCGGTGCTGGTTGGATGGCTGTCGACCTCTGGTTGAGTGCTGGCTCTGATTCTGCCCCATTGTCACATTTACGTCCTTCCGAGAAGGTTGTTGAGGCCTCCAATTCATCGTCATCTCCGCTGGTTTCCTCCTTTATGTACCGAGGTGTCCTTGATCTCAATAAGTGGCGTCTGTTACGGCGATACTCACTTCCATCTTTGGTACGCACGTTGTAGGACCTTGGGGTGTTGTGTTGACCCAGAACTGTGGCGGGCTTCCAGTTCCCTGACTTTGTTTGGATGTGAACTTCTTCCCCATTTGTGAGTGGTTTCAGCTCTCTAGCTCCTTGATTATAGTAGTGCATTTGGGTGGATTGTTTTTGCTCCATCCTCTCTCGGGCTAATTCTGGATCTACTACATTCGGTTTGAGATGATTACTTGTTGTCGGTAGTATGGAGCGTAGACGTCTGCTCATCAAGAGCTGAGCCGGTGCAGCCAAGTTATCCAGTGGGGTGTTTCTGTGTTCTAGAAGGCTGAGGTATGGATCTCGACTATCTGACTTTGATTTCTTAAGGAGTTGCTTTGCAGTGTGAACAGACTTCTCAACTAAACCATTTGATTGAGGGTAAGTGGGACTGCTCGTGACGTGACTGAAATCCCATTCATTGGCGAAACAAGCAAATTCCTGTGCGGAGAATTGGGGGCCGTTGTCAGATATTAATTTCTCCGGAATGCCATGTCTAGCAAAAATGGCTTTCAGCTTGTTGATAACGGCTGAGCCAGTTGTAGTAGACATTCTTTCCAGCTCAAAATATCTACTGTAGTAGTCAACCACAATCAGATACTGTTCGTTGTCAAGCATGAACAAATCGGTCGCAACATTTTGCCATGGACGTTCGGGTAGCTCATGTGCTATCATTGGCTCCTTGGGGTTAGAGCCCTGGTGTTTTGTGCAGATTGGGCAATTTGAGACAATGTCTTCTATCTGACTGTTCATACTGGGCCAAAACAAAACCTCTTTTGCTCGATTCTTGCACTTTACCATGCCCATATGTCCTATGTGGACTCGCTTTAACATGTCCTTCCTAAGTGCCACAAGAATGACAATTCTTTCTCCTTTGAACACTAAACCTTCCATCACGGAGAGGTCATCCCTGTAGTTCCAGAAGGGCCTTACAGATGGTGGACAACTGGTTCGGTGATCTGGCCACCCCTCTTTGATGACTGTGATGAGCTGCTGCATGTCAGGGTCCGAAGCAGTGTTTGCTCGTAGGTCGAACATTTTTTGGTCAGAGACGGGCAAATTCGCCATGACCAAGTGAACTTGGGCATCAAAAGCCTCATGTGTGTCATCAACTTCATTGAGATGCAGGCGCGACAACGTGTCTGCTACTGGAATTTTCTTTCCGGGCTGGTAGTGAACAGTTAGGTCATATTTCTGAAGGCGTAACATCATTCTTTGCAGTCGGGCAGGGGCTGCAGATAGAGGTTTGCTTAGAATTGTCTCAAGAGGCTTATGATCTGTAGTGACTG